>CM026303.1:1730070-1926066 GCA_014851415.1 Cnaphalocrocis medinalis
CGACGCAATCCCATAAGTCCTCGTGTATGAGGAGCATCCGCATGGAAAATTTCCAGCTAGAATAATTTTCCGCACCATTCAATTTTTCAAATTGTGCAACGGTTGCGGTGGACGCCATTTTTTATCCCGTTTGGAATGATTTTCAAAAATTTTAAATTTTGATAATTTTATTCCGAAACTGATATCCCGCTTTACCAGTCACTACGGAGCTCTGCTACCATGTTGGAGGTGGTGAATTGTGGTAAGCAGGAAAACCAAGTTTGAGATAGTAAAAATAAAATATTTATTCCGAGCGACACATAGAACGAACGTGGCTTCAATCAAAGACAACCACAGAGTATGCACCATAAACTAAACAGAATACTTTTTCTGAGTTGACACTAAATAGGTTGCGTTTACCATTTTCCAACAGTTACTACAATCTGTCAAATTTCTTCAATCAAACCTCACTTTTATGTCAAACGTGTTTGGTTCAATATCAACTGAGGAAATTTGACAGATTGTAGTAACTTGATGTGCTGGCCACTGTACTTAACAATAAAACAATAAAACTGCCCACAGACGTCGGGCTACCGACGTGCGGACGTTTCTGTCTGTGTCGATTAATTTCCGTTTTAAAATTTTATAGTCTAAAATATTTACCTAACTATGATGGAGGCCTTTGCTCTCAAGTGGGACTGTCTCATATAGGCTGATACTTCACATTTCCCTTTCCCCACAGATACGCCATCCCAATGTTCGGGCTGATCTGCTTCGCGCTCCCCACCCTGGTGCCAGTGTACTTCTTCCACGAGAGCCTGAACACGGCCTGGCATGTCACCATGTTCCGGTACATCTTGAGCTTGCACTCTACGTTCCTTACCAACTCCATAGCACACAGGTAAGGATGGTAACAATACCATACTGCTAGTAGTATCTTTATACTAGTGATTTCATTGTCATTCGAGGTGGGCTAAAGACACAGACTTTGTAGGGAGTGAAGAAACGCACCGAGGAAAGAGCCCTTAGCAAGTACCTGGTGAGCGTCTCCCAAGATTCGGTCCGTATGCCGAGACGGTAGGAAGGACCATGGGCTGGTGGAGGGACCTGTGTCTAATGATTTCATTGAGTAATTTTGGTCTTGCGTCTTGGTAAACGTAGTGTAGGACGGCCTTAGGCCAGATGGAGTGACGATCTCTGCAAGGGGGCTGGCTGGAGCTGAATGCGAGTTGCCGAAGATCAATCAAGGTAGCGAGCATTTGGAGAGGCTTATGTCCAGCAGTGGACTGCAACAGGCTGATGATGATGATGATGATGACTAGTAATTTCATAGATACAAGACTGCTAGCATTGTATCCTCATACTAGTGACTCCATGATACAATACTGCTAGTATTCTATCTGCTGCCAGTATACCTTTTCCACGAGAGTCTGAACACAGCCTGGCACGTCACTATGTTCCGGTACATCTTGAGCTTGCACTCTACGTTCCTCACCAACTCCATAGCACACAGGTAAGGATGGTAACTATAACATACTGCTAGTATTGTATCTTTATACTAATGATTTCATTGACATTCGAGATGGGCTAAAGACACAGACTTTGTAGGGAATGAAGAAACGCACCGGAGAAAGAGCCCTTAGCAAGTACCTGGTGAGCGTCTCCCAAGATTCGGTCCGTACCGAGACGGTAGGAAGGACCATGGGCTGGTGGAGGGACCTGTGTCTAATGATTCGTCTTGGTAAACGTAGTGTAGAACGGCCTCAGGCCAGATGGAGTGACGATCTCTGCAAGGGGGCTGGCTGGAACTGGATGCGAGTTGCCGAAAATCGATCAAGGTAGCGAGAAATTGGAGAGGCCTATGTCCAGCAGTGGACTGCAACAGACTGATGATGATGTTCTTGACTAGTTATTTCATAGATACAACACTGCTAGTATTGGATCTTCTTCATTAGTGATTCCATTGATAAATTATGCTAGTATTGTATCTATAAACTAGTGATTCCATACATACAATACTGCTAGTATTCTATCTGGTGCCAATGTTCGGGCTGATCTGCTTCGCGCTCCCCACCCTGGTGCCAGTGTACTTCTTCCACGAGAGCCTGAACACGGCCTGGCACGTCACCATATTCCGGTACATCTTGAGCTTGCACTCTACGTTCCTCACCAACTCCATAGCACACAGGTAAGGATGGTAACAATACCATACTGCTAGTATTGTATCTTTATACTAATGACTAGCGGCCGCCCGCGACTTCGTCCGCGTGGAAAAGTAACTTTTTACCCCCCTTTTAACCCCTTACAACCCCCTTAATATTATTATGTTGACACAACTTAAACAAATTATTTCGACCAAATTTGGTACCATAAAAACGGTCATTGTGACTAAACCTTAAAAGATAGACATATGCCGTCGCGGACTTTTTTTTAGATTCATGTATAGAGGAATAATTCTTTCATACATATTTTTTGTGTATCTTGAACCGTTTTCGCAGCGCACGCAAAGAAAAGCCTTCAAAAATGAATAATTTTCCCCCGTTTTTTACACATTTACCGCTCTGTCTTTGCTCCTATTGGTCATAGCGTAATGTTATTTAGCCTATAGCCTTCCTCGATAAATGGACTATCCAACAAAAAAAGAATTATTCAAATCGCACCAGTAGTTTCGGAGATTAGCGCGTTCAAACAAAACAAACAAACTCTTCAGCTTTATTATATTAGTATAGATTTCATTGACATTCGAGATGGGTTAAAGACGCAGACTTTGTAGGGAGTGAAGAAACGCACCGGGGGAAAAAGCCCTTAGCAAGTACCTGGTGAGCGTCTCCCAAGATTCGGTCCGTATGCCGAGACGGTAGGAAGGACCATGGGCTGGTGGAAGGACCTGTGTCTAATGATTTCATTGAGTAATTTTGGTCTTGCGTCTTGGTAACGTAGTGTAGGACGGCCTTAGGCAGATGGAGTGACGATCTCTGCAAGGGGCTGGCTGGAGCTGAATGCGAGTTGCCGAAAATCGATCAAGGTGAGCATTTGGAGAGGCTTATGTCCAGCAGTGGACTGCAACAGGCTGATTGAGCTGATGATGATGACTAGTAATTTCATAGATACAAGACTGCTAGCATTGTATCCTCATACTAGTGACTCCATGATACAATACTGCTAGTATTCTATCTGCTGCCAGTATACCTTTTCCACGAGAGCCTGAACACGGCCTGGCACGTCACCATGTTCCGGTACATCTTGAGCTTGCACTCTACGTTCCTCACCAACTCCATAGCACACAGGTAAGGATGGTAACAATAACATACTGCTAGTATTGTATCTTTATACTAATGATTTCATTGACATTCGAGATGGGCTAAAGACACAGACTTTGTAGGGAATGAAGAAACGCACCGGAGAAAGAGCCCTTAGCAAGTACCTGGTGAGCGTCTCCCAAGATTCGGTCCGTACCGAGACGGTAGGAAGGACCATGGGCTGGTGGAGGGACCTGTGTCTAATGATTCGTCTTGGTAACGTAGTGTAGAACGGCCTCAGGCCAGATGGAGTGACGATCTCTGCAAGGGGGCTGGCTGGAAACTGGATGCGAGTTGCCGAAAATCGATCAAGGTAGCGAGAAATTGGAGAGGGCCTATGTCCAGCAGTGGACTGCAAACAGACTGATGATGATGTTCTTGACTAGTTATTTCATAGAACAACACTGCTAGTATTGGATCTTCTTCATTAGTGTTCCATTGATAAATGATGCTAGTATTGTATCTTTATACTAGTGATTCCATACATACAATACTGCTAGTATTCAATCTGGTGCCAATGTTCGGGCTGATCTGCTTCGCGCTCCCCACCCTGGTGCCAGTATACTTCTTCCACGAGAGCCTGAACACAGCCTGGCACGTCACCATGTTCCGGTACATCTTGAGCTTGCACTCTACGTTCCTCACCAACTCCATAGCACACAGGTAAGGATGGAACAATACCATACTGCTAGTCTTGTATCTTTATACTAATGACTAGCGGCCGTCCGCGACTTCGTCCGCGTGGAAAAGTAACTTTTTACCCCCCTTTTAACCCCTTACAACCCCCTTAATATTATTATGTTGACACAACTTAACAAATTATTTCGACCAAATTTGGTACCATAAAACGGTCATTGTGACTAAACCTTAAAAGATAGACATATGCCGTCGCGGACTTTTTTTTAGATCATGTATAGAGGAATAATTCTTTCATACATATTTTTTGTGTATCTTGAACCGTTTTCGCAGCGCACGCAAAGAAAGCCTTCAAAAATGAATAATTTTCCCCGTTTTTTACACATTTACCGCTCTGTCTTTGCTCCTATTGGTCATAGCGTAATGTTATTTAGCCTATAGCCTTCCTCGATAAATGGACTATCCAACAAAAAAGAATTATTCAAATCGCACCAGTAGTTTCGGAGATTAGCGCGTTCAAACAAACAAACAAACTCTTCAGCTTTATTATATTAGTATAGATTTCATTGACATTCGAGATGGGTTAAAGACGCAGACTTTGTAGGGAGTGAAGAAACGCACCGGGGAAAAAGCCCTTAGCAAGTACCTGGTGAGCGTCTCCCAAGATTCGGTCCGTATGCCGAGACGGTAGGAAGGACCATGGGCTGGTGGAAGGACCTGTGTCTAATGATTTCATTGAGTAATTTTGGTCTTGCGTCTTCGTAAACGTAGTGTAGGACGGCCTCAAGCCAGATGGAGTGACGATCTCTGCAAGGGGGCTGGCTGGAGCTGGATGCGAGTAGCCAAAGATCGATCAAGGTAGCGAGCTTGCACTTTACGTCCCTCACCAACTTCACAGCACACACTTGTATTAATCAAGAACAAAACTGGATTGTTAGATTTTATCTTCACCTTTCGGGGTTCAAATGATTGAAAAATCATAATAATTTCGGTACTCATAAGTTTTTTTGTCTATGTTATATCACCTGCTATTTTTCATACTGCTTTTTGACATTGAAATACGACCATATTTATTGAAATATTGGTTGTGTATTGACACATAAGGTTTAATTTAGAATATGTTGTTAGCGTAGATTATTGAACATATCAGTACGATTGCAAACCTTATTACGTTGAAGTATTTCAGCGACATCTAATACGTTGGTCCTCTACAAAAGGAATAGAGAGAGCACCTGTGTTTGCGCACGCATTTGAGCACTATAATGATCGTTAAGATGGGTTGGAGGTATGGTATTACTATTGAATATTGTTTCTCTGTTACCCCACAGATGGGGCTACAAGCCATACGACGCAGACATAGCACCAGCCCAGAACATAGCGGTGGCCATCATCACGTACGGCGAGGGGTTCCATAACTACCACCATGCGTTCCCCTGGGACTACAGGACTGCGGAGTTGGGGAACTGGCTGTTGAATCCGTCCACTGTTTTTATAGGTAGGTAGATAAATATCTTTCTATACTATAAAGTGATAACTTCTATAGACAACGTCAAGGCCAGTGTCCAGTAAGAATAAATCTGGTGGATTGGCATTTATAATGATAAATTATGATGCAGAGGAACAACATTTTTATCATAAAATATAAGGATTATTATTTACAATTTAAATATAAAAATTTATAAAAATACACATTAAGTCACGTGACCTTAAACGCCAATCAAAAGCAACATATTGTTTTTTGACATACACATCTCCCTTAGACTTTCAATTTGGTTTGGCACGGTGTGACGTCATTCAATTTGACATATCTGTCTTGAGCGTTTGCGCGGTAAATTAAAATCGGCATATAAAAATGCAAAATAAATATAGTTAATGATTGAATTTTTGAAAAATAATATTTTTTTAGACTCAAAATAAATAAACAGATAACTAGCATATTCAACAGCAGGAAGTAAACGAACAGTGTATGTACAATATGGTGTCTTTCCAGATTTCTTCGCATGGCTTGGCTGGGCGTATGACTTGAAGACGGCGCCAGATGTGGTGGTGGACGCTAGGAAACAAAGAACTGGTGACGGCAGCGGCCTGTGGGGGAGGGGGGGCGCGAGGAAGAGAGACGGAGAACGGTTGAAGCCTGGGTCTTGAACTGTGTTCTGTAGTGTATTTCGTACAAAATATACAAGAGGTTATTTGACTGTATTAAACATTTTTTTATATCATCCGTATTATTATTATTATTGGACCAAACCTTACTAATATTATAAATGCGAAAGTAACTCTGTCTGTCTGTCTGTGTTACTCTTTCACGCTATAACTACTGAATGGATTTGAATGAAATTTGGTATACAGATAGACGAAAGAACATAGGCTACTTTATATTGCGAAAGGGTGGTAAAAAGAGGGGTGCGGACGAAGTCGCGAGTAACAGCTAGTTTGTAATAAATTGAGATAAAACTATTGCATAATTTTATTGTTACCACTATGTGTCCCTGCATGCGGAAATAGGGCTTATGTCTAAATGGTAAGGTCTATTATTCCGTTGTGCACTACGCACAGATGATCAAACCTAATTTTCACTTACCCATCTTAACTATATAGCTCCACCGAAAAGTTATTCTGTCACCGCTTATAGGTAGTGGTGATCCAAAATCGCACTTATTACAACAGCATAAGATGCCACATTGTTTGTCTTAATATACCTGTACTTTGCACTCGGCAAAGCTCGGGTCCCGCTCGGGCGAACTCGTTCTTTCCCGGTGTTCGGTTCGAGCTCGGACATGTTAGGAACGACGAACCAGGTGGCTTATAACGAAGCCGTTTCGTAACGAATGAAAATATACCTGTCACATTCGAACACACGCGCGCACAGCGCGTGTGAAAAGGAGGGGGACTCTGTTCTGTCGAAACGCCCGCTTCAAATTAGACACTATACTCTGATTTTTAAACATGTGAAGTAAACTGACAGAGGCAAATGAATTCTATACATTTTGACATTTTGCATTGATCAAATTGAGTGATTATGTAAGGGGATGACACATTGACATCTGTCATTTTACTCCACATGATTAAAAATCAGAACATATGTATGCTATGGCGCAGATCGGAACGATATCGTTCCAGTAGCGGGGGCGGAGTCCCGGGAGCCGCACACTGACCTTCGGGCTGCGAGTAGTGCGGCTCGGGCCTTGTGTCGGCGCCGCAGGCCAGCAGCAGGCGGCAGGCGGGGGCGGAGTCCCGGCGCGCCGCCAGGGACAGGGCGCTCTCGCCGCGAGCGTCGCAGGCGTTCACTTTCGCACCTGTTTAAATATAGTCCAGTTAAAAAAAAGTAAAGTAATAGCCTATGGCGACATCTACTAACGCCCGAAGAGAAGTTCGCCACTACAGTACCATCCAACCGACAACAGATGGCGCTAATTTGACTCTTCCATACAAGATTCAAGACAATTTTAGTAAAATTCACGACTTACATCACCTTAAGGGTGAGAGTGACAGACTCAATAGGTACTTAGTTTGTTCTTTGTGCCTGTCAATCTCATAGGTGGATCTCACGGCCGCTTACCAACAGGCGGAGTGAGGTCATCTTGATTGTCCTCAATTAAAAAAAAAATGTCACCGCTATAGTTAAATGCCGCAGACTATACATCCTATATATCATCTCCATGACCTGATAACATCGACGACCCGGTTGGTTCAGTGGTAGTGAATGCTGCGTCTGGGCCAAGGGTTGCGGGTTCGATCCCCGCACAGTACAAACATTTGTGTGCATGAACATGTCTGTTTGTATTGGTCTGGGTGTTTTCTATGTATTATAAGTATGTATTTACAAAAGAAAAGTATTATATGTATATATTTGTAATCCCACTGTTGGTTCTGATATCTGTAACACAGTTGCTTGAGCTACCTATTTCAGAGTCAGATCAATGTATGTGATGTAGTGAAATATTATTATTATTTTTCTTAAATCATTTGATTTTCACAGCATTTAGAGCAAGAATATTTCATGATTTGAAGTACTTTGTGTGGTGGTTTGGTCTGAGTTGCTGGGTGTTTGAGTGTGTATCTGTGGTGTTATGTCAGTTTGTAAAAGTTTTCTTACTATCCTACATGTATTTAAGATGACAGCTTTCTGCATCAGTAAGTATATGGATGAGGGCAGACCTAAAGTTTCTATTACGCTATGTATTTGAGTTGGGATAACGCCTGTAGTGGATATAACCAGAGGGACTATAATAACATTATTTAATTTCCACATCCGGGCTATTTCGTTTTTCAAATCAGTGTATTTTGACAGTTTTTCAGCTATTGTGCTCTGTATATTGTGGGTGTTTGGTTATTATTATCTACCGTATACCCACCATGCCTCAGCAGCAGATCCATGGCGTCCAAATGCGAATGCTCCGTGGCCACGTGGAGCGGCGTCTGTCCCTCCTTGTTCTTCTCGTTCACTCTCGCGCCTTTCCGTATTAGCATCTCCATCACCTGACGCGAACAAAAAACGCCTCGGTTTTTATGTAATCTTCTATATCTACAGGGTGGATTTTTAGTGACGTCAATAAATTTTTTTTAGATTCTTCACACCTGCGGGTATCCAAAAATACCCCATGTATGTTCAGCGATTTTTTGTAGTTTTCGAGTTATAATTTTTTAAAGGTTTTTTTTTAAGTATTCTGCCAGCGAGGCTTAAAAAATTCATAACTTTTTTTTTATTGGCTATTTTGTAATTCTTTTTTTATGACATGATTTTCTAGAATGTTATTCATAATAAAAAAAATATTTGGCCTCCTAAAACCACTTTATGTTACCCAAAAAAGGTCTTGAAAGATAGGATTTTAGTTTTTAGTAGGAATTACTCAAACATTCGATTTCAAATTAAAAATACAAAGAGGAGTTTCCATAGCTTTGAAGTAAGTTTAAAAACTTCACAGGGTCCTAAACTATCGATATCATGAAAAATAAATACTACTTAATGGGCCTTTTTTTGAAGTTATCGACCTCCGAACGCAGTTAGGCTGAAAATGTATGAAACTCAATAAGGCAATTTTTGCTCAATTGAAGGATTTACTCAAACATTTAACTTCAATTTAAAGTACAAAAAGGAGTTTAATAGCTTCGGATTAAGTTTAGAAACTTAACAGGGTCCTAAACTACCAATATCATGAAAAAATAATACTACTTTATAGGTCTGGGTGTTTTCTATGTATTATAAGTATGTATTTACAAAAGAAAAGTATCATATGTATATATTTGTAATCCCACTGTTGGTTCTGATATCTGTAACACAGGTGCTTGAGCTACCTATCTCAGAGTCAGATCAATGTATGTGATGTAGTGAAAATATTATATTATTATATATATTATATTATTACAGAATGTAATAAAGTCTATAATTCTTCTGCTAAAAAGTTATTCTGCTGGTTACTAGGACATGTTTGAAATATGGAACCTGTAATCGTCAATAGAATAGAATAGAAATCATTTATTGCGGTAAATGTGGTTACAATAGGTACATCAATTATTATTAAGTTTCTCACATTTAACCGAATATTATCGGCATGCAATGACAGAGAGACAGCGTCACTCGTCTAAATTTATTAAGTCAAATAAATACAAAAATTAGTCATAAAAACAGTAAATCAAAATAATAATGTCAACAATTGAATAAAACATAAAATTAAATCTTACATTCCATAAACTCATAAATACTGTAGAAGCATTTGTCACACAAAAGTTAATATAAATTAAATTTATTTTTTTTAATTGAAAGTCCTTTTAATGCTGACAACTTATTATATAACGTAATGGACATATAATACCAATTTTTTTGGTAACTTGTTGTTGAGCAAGATGGTACTACCATATGAGAAATTATGAGAGAACAAATGAGAAATTAGACTTAATGTCCCAGCAATAAGAGTTAAAATTGAATGTAATTAGTTGGTATCATCAAATCGACTAAAATGACACTCAAATTAAATGATTAGCCCATCACAATGTGGTTCTTGCATTGGTTTTCTTAAAATGTATAGTTTATAGTAGGTATGTTTCAAAATTATTGCAGAACTCCTGTTTTTAACTCGTAAGTAAAGGCAGGCCAAGTCTCACTGCCGTAAAGGAGAAACGGCCTGATAATGATGATGAAAACAAAATTAAAACCGAAATTTCGGATGATGCTGAAGAAAATTAATGTTAAAAATAATGTAGATGTGCATAAAACCCAATAAAATACATTTCATTTGCTGTATGCGTTCATGTAACATTTCTTATTTGCACGCCCTTAGCAGCTGTCCCCTCGCCTGTCAAGGTCTTATGCTGTTCAAAACCGCCTGGCATTGTACATATTTACTGTGAGACGTTTACTTGAAAACATATAAAAATTTTAAGTTTACAGGATAAAGTTTATTTTACCTCATCAACTGTACGTTTTCTAATTGACCTGTCATATACTTCTGCTTATTGTAATCGCCTGTCAATTTTTTTTAAGATGTACAATAAATAAACTTTATCGTATTAAATTTTCAAATTTACAGAAACAAGTTTTGAAACTCCATTTACTTAACAGTTTAAAAAATAAAGGGGCTGATGACGTGCAGGGCTGACGCCTGCCAAGTCATGGCTATTGCTCTTAGCATGTCATAAATCGTAAGTATACAAATTTCTAACCTTACAGGGAGACCGTTACTCCCAGGGTTCACTAGCTCTCCAGCTAATTCTAGAAAATCATGTCATAAAAAAATAATTACAAAAGAGCCAATAAAAAAAAAGTTATGAATTCTTTAAGCCTCGCTGGCAGAAAACTTGAAAAAAACCTTTAAAAAAATTATAACTCGAAAACTACAAAAAATCGCTGAACATACATGGGGTATTTTTGAATACCCCTAGGAGTGAGGAATCTAAAAAAAATTTATTGACGTCACTAGTTAGACCACCCTGTATATGATATAATTTATTTATTGGTAATTAATTATGATTCTATAAAAAAAGTAAAGTATCAGCCTATATACTGTCCCACTGCAGGGCAAAGGCCTCCATCATAGAAATCAAGTTATCGCTACTATGATGGGATTAGGCTTACTCACCACGCTTGCCTAATGCGGTCACATCACAAACCCGAGCTATGTTCGAAAAATTCGAAACATACTTTTTCTCGACCCGGGAATCGAACCCGGGACCCCGAGATCACGGCCTGGTACTTAAACCACTAGACCAACGGGGCGAGAAAAAGTATGATTCTATAATTAAAAAAAAATATTTTACTAACTTTTTTCATTTAAATACAAGACACTTTAATAAAAATTTAACCATCCGTAATTTTCGATTTCAAAGATAGTATTGCGCCTGTAACACTTCAGGCGTTAATAACATTTAGTATCTACCCACAACATTTTAACAACGTATGGAAACTTGACAGTTTAGTCTGCATAATAAGAAAAATAATGCCAAAAAGGTTGGCAAAACCTGAAAACGTCACTTGAAAATGACAAAAGTGACTAACAGATTTGACAGTGACGTATCTATCGTAGATTTTTAGTCTTGAATTCCAGTTTGGAGTTTAGTGTCGGTCACTAGTGTCGGTCACTAGTGTCGGTCCACTGACCTGCTTCCGCTTGGGGTAGACGCTGGCGGCGGCTGTGTGCAGCGGCCTGTCCCCGGAGCCTAGATGCTGGAAGTTGACCAGCGTGTCCACGCTGCCGTCCCCGAGGGACTGGCTGCTGCCGCTCGTGGAGGCCTGGGGGGTCACTAGTGTCGGTCACTAGTGTCGGTCCACTGACCTGCTTCCGCTTGGGGTAGACGCTGGCGGCGGCTGTGTGCAGCGGCCTGTCCCCGGAGCCTAGATGCTGGAAGTTGACCAGCGTGTCCACGCTGCCGTCCCCGAGGGACTGGCTGCTGCCGCTCGTGGAGGCCTGGGGGGTCACTAGTGTCGGTCACTAGTGTCGGTCCACTGACCTGCTTCCGCTTGGGGTAGACGCTGGCGGCGGCTGTGTGCAGCGGCCTGTCCCCGGAGCCTAGATGCTGGAAGTTGACCAGCGTGTCCACGCTGCCGTCCCCGAGGGACTGGCTGCTGCCGCTCGTGGAGGCCTGGGGGGTCACTAGTGTCGGTCACTAGTGTCGGTCCACTGACCTGCTTCCGCTTGGGGTAGACGCTGGCGGCGGCTGTGTGCAGCGGCCTGTCCCCGGAGCCTAGATGCTGGAAGTTGACCAGCGTGTCCACGCTGCCGTCCCCGAGGGACTGGCTGCTGCCGCTCGTGGAGGCCTGGGGGGTCACTAGTGTCGGTCACTAGTGTCGGTCCACTGACCTGCTTCCGCTTGGGGTAGACGCTGGCGGCGGCTGTGTGCAGCGGCCTGTCCCCGGAGCCTAGATGCTGGAAGTTGACCAGCGTGTCCACGCTGCCGTCCCCGAGGGACTGGCTGCTGCCGCTCGTGGAGGCCTGGGGGGTCACTAGTGTCGGTCACTAGTGTCGGTCCACTGACCTGCTTCCGCTTGGGGTAGACGCTGGCGGCGGCTGTGTGCAGCGGCCTGTCCCCGGAGCCTAGATGCTGGAAGTTGACCAGCGTGTCCACGCTGCCGTCCCCGAGGGACTGGCTGCTGCCGCTTGTGGACGCCTGGGAGGTCTGCTGGAATAATAAAATAAGAATAAATAATAAAATATTTATTGCTAAATAACCTAAATCTAGCACAAACTTATGATCAATAATTTTTGAAAAATAAAATAAAAACCTACTTCAAGACTACAGCCACAGTATAGTTTTTGTTGTTTTTTCAAAAACCACTGACTCAATTTTGATAAAATGTATATATGACCCCCGCTAAATGATGGCCTACCAAACAAAAAAAGAATCATTAAAATCCATTCATAATTGGCGGAGAAATCCGAGTAACATACATACAAAAAAAACATACAGGTCGAATTGAGAACCTCCTTCTTTTTTGAAGTCGGTTAATAAATATTCCTACAATTAGTGCTTATCTCGTGGTGCGCATGTTAGCCCGGCTAGTCTCAAACTAGTACAACCCCTGCACTATGAGTAGCGTATGACGATAATTAACTGGGGGCGTCAACCCAGAACACCCGACCCAAGAAATTTTTTAAAATGTAGTTTCCTAAATTGACTTGACCGGAAATCGAAACATGTCCTCTGGAGTTGCTAGCGTCAATATACTGCGGTAGTTGCTTACCATCAGGCGAGCCGAATGGTTTGCCACCGATGTTGCATAAAAAAAAGTTAAAAAAAATCGCCCAGATCGGACCGTCCCCCCCACACTACGCTACTGGAGGGGGTAGGAGTAATGGAACATACCTGTTGGTGTTGGCTGCTGACCGAGGATAGCTGCTTCTTCACCCTGGCCGGCTCCGCTAACCGACACGCCTCTAGCAGGCAGTGGCCGCGGTATTCAACTGAAAACATTAAAATAAATAAATTGAGACATCATCACATACATTGTCCTGGTCCCAAACTAAGGTTTTCCCTTGTGCTAAGGAAACCAGAAACAACGAAGGTATCACAAACACTCAGACCCAACACAAATATCTGTTTCATCAACAAACATTTGTGTCGGTGCGGGAATCGAACCCGCGACCCTTACGTCTCAACCGGCGCTCAAACCACTGCGCTAAACGGGTCGCCAACATCATAACATAACATCAAACAATTTCATAAAATTTTAGGACCAGTCGTCACGCCTATTGCGCTATCCGGCCAGTCGATCGAGAATGATGTAACAATAAACATTTTGAATTTGTATTTTGGTATAAGTAGGTTTGTTGTATAGCTTGATACTTAACTATTTATCTATTGCTGTCAGTACACTGTATAATAAATATACTTACATGCTAATCTCTCCTGTAACTCCCTGGTGGGCGCCACGTCCAGTGCAGACTTGCCGTGACAATTGAGGAGGGTTGGGTCCGCCCCCTCGCTGAGAAGTAGCGAGCATACCTACAACACACATACATTTGTTAGAATATACCTACTATCTGAGTTCAATGCTCGCACTATTTAATAAGAAGATGGCCCGCCCTCACTTCGCTTCGGTACCGTAGTTCAGAAATGAACCAATAGATGGCGCTGTGCGCTGTTTCGTGTTTTCGGTTTACCTATACGCCTTGTCGTTGTCTATAGAAGTTATCTCTTTATAAATAGTGTAGAAGACAAATTCTATGGACATCGACAAACCCTATATACTGTTACGACCACGGGCGGGGGGTACCGTGCAAGCGGAATAAGAGCTTATCTCTATGCAAGATAAGGTCTATATTCCCCTGCACTAAGTCACATACGCACAGTGGGCCGAACTCACGCGTCGAACGCAATCGAACGTTCGAGAAGCTACGAGTAACATCGAGGACTGGGTAAAAGACTCTCGAAGCCCTAGATGCTAACATGGCCCCGAAGATTCTGGAACATATAGTAGAAGGACATACTAGAATGTTATGGAAGTAACGCTAGTATAAAAGCGGGACGTGTGATTCAGCCTGTCAGTTCTGATTTGAACAGCGAAGGAGTGAGTTCCAATTTGGAAAGCGAAGCAGATTATTCTCCTGCGAACTAGGAGTGAATTATCTCCTAAGTATTTCAGGAAGATTTTAGTCATTTCGTGCGTTTAAGTGTGATATAGTGTTATAATAATTGTGTTTCGTCGTCCACCAGGAGCTCCGTCACCTCGTAGTGGTCATAGGAGCCCGCATGGTGGAGCCCTAGGCCGCCGGGAGCCTCGTTGTACTGACCTCCAGCCGGGCCTTGCTGGCGGCCTCGTGCAGCGGGGTGAAGGCCCACAGGTCGGTGGAGCCCTAGGCCGCCGGGAGCCTGGTTGTACTGACCTCCAGCCGGGCCTTGCTGGCGGCCTCGTGCAGCGGGGTGAAGGCCCACAGGTCGGTGGAGCCCTAGGCCGCCGGGAGCCTTGTGTACTGACCTCCAGCCGGGCCTTGCTGGCGGCCTCGTGCAGCGGGGTGAAGGCCCACAGGTCGGTGGAGCCCTAGGCCGCCGGGAGCCTGGTTGTACTGACCTCCAGCCGGCCTTGCTGGCGGCCTCGTGCAGCGGGGTGAAGGCCCACAGGTCGGTGGAGCCCTAGGCCGCCGGGAGCCTGGTTGTACTGACCTCCAGCCGGGCCTTGCTGGCGGCCTCGTGCAGCGGGGTGAAGGCCCACAGGTCGGTGGAGCCCTAGGCCGCCGGGAGCCTGGTTGTACTGACCTCCAGCCGGGCCTTGCTGGCGGCCTCGTGCAGCGGGGTGAAGGCCCACAGGTCGGTGGAGCCCTAGGCCGCCGGGAGCCTCGTTGTACTGACCTCCAGCCGGGCCTTGCTGGCGGCCTCGTGCAGCGGGGTGAAGGCCCACAGGTCGGTGGAGCCCTAGGCCGCCGGGAGCCTTGTGTACTGACCTCCAGCCGGGCCTTGCTGGCGGCCTCGTGCAGCGGGGTGAAGGCCCACAGGTCGGTGGAGCCCTAGGCCGCCGGGAGCCTGGTTGTACTGACCTCCAGCCGGGCCTTGCTGGCGGCCTCGTGCAGCGGGGTGAAGGCCCACAGGTCGGTGGAGCCCTAGGCCGCCGGGAGCCTGGTTGTACTGACCTCCAGCCGGGCCTTGCTGGCGGCCTCGTGCAGCGGGGTGAAGGCCCACAGGTCGGTGGAGCCCTAGGCCGCCGGGAGCCTGGTTGTACTGACCTCCAGCCGGGCCTTGCTGGCGGCCTCGTGCAGCGGGGTGAAGGCCCACAGGTCGGTGGAGCCCTAGGCCGCCGGGAGCCTGGTTGTACTGACCTCCAGCCGGGCCTTGCTGGCGGCCTCGTGCAGCGGGGTGAAGGCCCACAGGTCGGTGGAGCCCTAGGCCGCCGGGAGCCTGGTTGTACTGACCTCCAGCCGGGCCTTGCTGGCGGCCTCGTGCAGCGGGGTGAAGGCCCACAGGTCGGTGGAGCCCTAGGCCGCCGGGAGCCTGGTTGTACTGACCTCCAGCCGGGGCCTTGCTGGCGGCCTCGTGCAGCGGGGTGAAGGCCCACAGGTCGGTGGAGCCCTAGGCCGCCGGGAGCCTGGTTGTACTGACCTCCAGCCGGGCCTTGCTGGCGGCCTCGTGCAGCGGGGTGAAGGCCCACAGGTCGGTGGAGCCCTAGGCCGCCGGGAGCCTGGTTGTACTGACCTCCAGCCGGGCCTTGCTGGCGGCCTCGTGCAGCGGGGTGAAGGCCCACAGGTCGGTGGAGCCCTAGGCCGCCGGGAGCCTGGTTGTACTGACCTCCAGCCGGGCCTTGCTGGCGGCCTCGTGCAGCGGGGTGAAGGCCCACAGGTCGGTGGAGCCCTAGGCCGCCGGGAGCCTGGTTGTACTGACCTCCAGCCGGGCCTTGCCGGCGGCCTCGTGCAGCGGGGTGAAGGCCCACAGGTCGGTGGAGCCCTAGGCCGCCGGGAGCCTGTTGTACTGACCTCCAGCCGGGCCTTGCTGGCGGCCTCGTGCAGCGGGGTGAAGGCCCACAGGTCGGTGGAGCCCTAGGCCGCCGGGAGCCTGGTTGTACTGACCTCCAGCCGGGCCTTGCTGGCGGCCTCGTGCAGCGGGGTGAAGGCCCACAGGTCGGTGGAGCCCTAGGCCGCCGGGAGCCTTGTGTACTGACCTCCAGCCGGGCCTTGCTGGCGGCCTCGTGTAGCGGTGTGAAGGCCCACAGGTCGGTCGCGTTCACGTCGGCGCCGGCGCGGACCAGTAGCTCCGTCACCTCGTAGTGGCCGTACGAGCATGCGTTGTGGAGGGGCACCAGACCACTGGGAAAGATATACAATCTATAATATAAAAATGAATCGCAAAATGTGTTGGTAAGCGCATAACTCAACAACGCCTGGACCAATTTGGCCAAATCTTTTTTTAAAATGTTCGTTGAAGTTCAAGGATGGTTTTTACGGCGAGAAAAAATAGAATTACTTTTTCACGCGGACGAAGTCGCGGGCGGCCGCTAGTCTTTTTATAAAAAGTAGAGTTGACTCTGATTTTTAATCATGTGGAGTAAACTGACAGATGCAAATGTCAAGTTTTTACAGGGTCAGGTATCTGTGAACATTTATATCCCTATAACCACGTGTTCTTACCAACCATTCTAAACAACATTAAACGTTGTTCAAAATGGTTGGTAAACAACAAATTTTATTTTGTGACTTTTGAAAATTCGTATAAAACTTTTTAATCTTTCCATACAAAGGCGGTCACGGGAAAAAAAATCAATGAATTTTGAAAACGTTTTGAACAAAATTAAATGTTGTTCTGAATGGTTGATAAAACACGTGGTTAAAGGGATGTAAATATTTACAGATACACCCTGTAGTAACAGTTTCATTTGAATCACAAAATGGCGAAGATCCATAACTTTATGACGTCAGAATGAGCAGAAGTTAATTTTGTCTGTTGACGTGCTTTGGTGGCGTAATGGGCAGTAAAAGTAAAGTGTCAGCTTTGCTGCAGTGGGACAGTGTATAGGCCTCCATCATAGAAATCAAGTCATCGCTACTATGATGGTATTAGGCTTAATCACCACGCTTGCCTAATGCTGATTGGAGATCACAAACCGGTGCTTAAATCGCTACTTTAACGGTGCGCCTTTAGCAAAATTGAAATTAATTATCACTAGTGTCGGTCGCTAGTGTCAGCCACTCACCCCTTGTCCTTGGCTCCCTCCCCTCGTCCCTGGGCCCCCGCTACCCACACTCACCCCTTGTCCTTGGCGTGCACGTCGGCCCCGCGCGCCAGCAGCAGGCGCACGGCGCGCGCGCGGTTGTACCCGGCCGCGAGGTGCAGCGGCGTCGAGCGCCGGCCGTCGTGCGCGTGCACGTCCACGTTCAGCGGCGTGAGGAGAGACGCTAGGCGGTCGTCTGCGCCGGAGCGGGCTGCTTCTAACACGTCAGCCGCGCAGTATTCGCCTGGAATAGGGTATTTTACCGTCGTTAAAATATCGACATCCGATACCTAGACTCGATAATTTACTGTATAAGTGTACGATTACTGAAGAAACATTTTTAAAAAGTTTGGATACAAGAAAGTTATAGAGCAACAAACTTTTGATATACCTGTCTCTTTCTTAAACAAAATTTTGTACGGCGCTTGTAGGAAGCACTAGCCTAGTGACGTCATTAATAGCGTATCGCTCTCCTTTTCTGATAGGGAACTTTGCAACTCTATATCTTTGGAACTAATGATGATAGATAAAAAATAAAAAGGGAGCTGTGATTTATATTCAAAAACTTTACAATAAATAAATAAAAAAAAAGTCGTAAAATACCCTATTGTAAGGAACGTGTAAAAGAATGATATATGAATTCGGATAACGTGCGAGCGAGAGTGTAAGGGAAGACGAATGGTGAAAGACGAAATAAAAATGAATGAATATCTTTTTCTTACTTAAACCAGGTAAAACTAAAATAAATAGTAAAGAAAATCCTAACTAATGTTGTAAATGCAAAAGTAACTCTGTCTGTCTGTTACTCTTTCACGCCAAAACTACTGAATCGATTTGAATGAAATTTGATATACAGATGGTCTAGACCCTGAGAAAGGACATAGGCTACTTTTTATTGCGAAAAAGGAGTTGAAAGGGGGAGTAAAATGTTACTAAAAATACTATTCCACGCGGACGAAGTCGCGGGTAACAAAACAGCTACGTTAATATAACTCGATTTTCAACTGTGGAAGAGCCACGCTTCGGCATGAATGGGCCGGCTCGACCGGAGTGATACCACTGCCTCACAGAAAACCGGCGTGAAGCAGCCCCTGTGCTGTGTTTCGCCGAGTGAGTGAGGGTAACGGAGGCCCACCCGGGGGGGAAGGGGATAAAAGGTTGGCAGCGCACTTGTAACTCCAATGGTGTTGCAGGTGTCCATGAGCGGCGGCGATTGCTTACCATCAGGTAATCCGCCTGCTCGTCTGCTACCTATCACAAAAAAAAAGTCAAAGCTGTCCAGTAATTGTATAAGTTTTTTTCCGAACTTATCTAAAAGCTCACCTGTAAGCACGGGTCTCGTGGCTGAGTCGGCGAGGTCCAATGGAGTCTTCCCTTCGGTGTTCCGTATGTTTGGATCTGCCCCATGTTGTAGCAGTGCTGGAATATAATAACATATATTATTGAATTGGTTATATGATGTCTTTTTTTTAATTTATAGTCAGTCACACATCAGATGTCACAATGTGTCGCATTTTCTCAATTGACAGTAAAATGAGAGTTGATTGAAGAAATTTCAGTTTTGTATTCTTTGATGTGTAGCTGTACATACCTACATATAGATCAATTGTTTTTTTACTACTACTCAATTCAATCCATCAATTCAATGAATTGTTTTTTTCTACTTAATGATGTCTACGACTAGCTTTTACCCTCGGCTTCGCTAGCGTTAAATTCGGGGTAGCACGCAGGGGCAAAAAGTAGCGTATATTACTCTCCATCCCTTCCTCCGGGCTGATGATGATGATCACAGATAGTCACCGATGCACACATCTACCTTCCCCTTGGCCGCGGCTTCGTGCAGCTGCGTGTACCCCCCACACTCTCTCTCTCTCACAAACACACACACACACACACACGCACACACACACACGCTCACACACACACACACACACACACACACACACACACACACACACACACACACACACACACACACACACACACACACTCACACACACGCACACACACACTCACACACACGCACACACACACTCACACACACGCACCACACACACAAACACTTCTGGGATCGCTAGTTTTCTATGCTGTTTGTGCAATTTGCAGACCTAGGACTGTTATACCACTCACCGATGCACACATCCACCTTCCCCTTGGCGGCGGCCTCGTGCAGCGGCGTGTACCCCCAGTTGTCGCGCGCCGCGGGCGCCGCCCCGGCCGCCAGCAGCGCGCGCACCACGTCCGCGTGGCCGAAGCTGCACGCGTTGTGGAGCCGCAGGCCTCCGCCACACTCTCACACAGACACACAGACCTGGGACTGTTATACCACTCACCGATGCACACATCCACCTTCCCCTTGGCGGCGGCCTCGTGCAGCGGCGTGTACCCCCAGTTGTCGCGCGCCGCGGGCGCCGCCCCGGCCGCCAGCAGCGCGCGCACCACGTCCGCGTGGCCGAAGCTGCACGCGTTGTGGAGCCGCAGGCCTCCGCCACACTCTCACACAGACACACAGACCTGGGACTGTTATACCACTCACCGATGCACACATCCACCTTCCCCTTGGCGGCGGCCTCGTGCAGCGGCGTGTACCCCCAGTTGTCGCGCGCCGCGGGCGCCGCCCCGGCCGCCAGCAGCGCGCGCACCACGTCCGCGTGGCCGAAGCTGCACGCGTTGTGGAGCCGCAGGCCTCCGCCACACTCTCACACAGACACACAGACCTGGGACTGTTATACCACTCACCGATGCACACATCCACCTTCCCCTTGGCGGCGGCCTCGTGCAGCGGCGTGTACCCCCAGTTGTCGCGCGCCGCGGGCGCCGCCCCGGCCGCCAGCAGCGCGCGCACCACGTCCGCGTGGCCGAAGCTGCACGCGTTGTGGAGCGGCTGTAGGCCTCCGTCGTCGCGGGCTTGGAGCGCCGCCCCTGCTGCTATAAGGATCTCTACCACTTCTCTGCGTCCGTAGCCTGGAACATAGATAGATAGATACTCTTTATTGCACAAAAAGGCCAGCAACGCACCTGTGAAGCCCCTGGTGTTGCAGGTGTTAATTTCATGGGCGACGGTAATCGCTTAACATCAGGTGATACGTCTGCTCGTCTGCCCCCTATCCTATAAAAAAAGGAAAAAAAATAAACAGAAGATAACAGAAACTTAATGCTATTTTATTATTTATTAATCGAAAGTCTGGGCGTGTTCGTTTCTGTGTGGACACTGCAACCAATTTGATCTATTGTGTCTTCCACTCACTCTTGAGATTGTCCCCTAGGACCACAGACACCATGAAGCGTGTAATAGCCTTGAGAGCTATAGCCTTAACATCCTCTAGGCTGATGTGGTAGCTTCAGGGTACGGCATATTGGCTGTCTGAGGGCATCTCAATGACAGAGGTTGTGCATGGGTGTCTCATTCTCTGTTTTACAGATATCTGTATAGACCTCGATTCTACAGTACACCCTCGAATGGATTTTTAATGTCAAATTCTACCAAGAAGAACCAGGAAGAAATCAATAGTTACTCATTTCAAATTATTTAATTAATTTTCCAACTAGGAGTTGAAAACAAATTAGTACCTATACCGGCACTAATAATACATAATAAAGTAATTTATTTTCAGACACAATTATCCATAGATAAGCTATTTGCTTGTTAGTAACAATTAATGTAAAACTTGCACAAAACTATAACATTAAAAGACTCAAAACATTAAAAAGACATGCTGCTTCTAAGATTTTAACAATCAGGACATAATAAACATTACTAACTTAGATATAAATGAATATAATAACACCTAACAAGGATTACAAAGCAAGGAGCAAACAAACAACATTTTTGTGTTTTCTTCATTCGTTTAGGTAAATTTAATTCCTACTTAATCTAATGTACACCGGAATGCTTTAGATAAGTGAATTAATTATGTATACTACCTTTAGTTACCATACAATCACAATTAGACTAAATAACTCTCCCCAAAAGAGACCATAATGTACCAAAATGATTCCATTAATGTTATGTCTTCCCTACCAGTTAGTGTTACACAAAACCAATTAAAAATTAATCATTAACATCAGAATTATATCAACGAGCACGGCAGAGAACGAAAACAGATAAACCACGAACAAACGAGACCAAATACCGTGTCGAATTGCATAATATAGTCAAAATTTATTACTCACTTCCTCGACACAAAAACAATGCCTTTCACTCACCGTTTTTGGGCATTATTTTAACAAAAATTATATCGAAACTAGGTTTAGTACCTGCAGCGAAGTGTAGAGGAGTCGATTTCCTCCCAGCAGTGTCTCTGGCGTTAACAGTCTGGGGTGTAATGAGCTTCTTAACACGGGCTGCATCTCCAGTTTTGCAAGCTTCGAAGAGCTCGCGAAGTGGATCGGAGGGTGCGGGCAGCGCGTCCAACGCTGAACCGAGTATCGAACGCCGGCTCGACATATTGATTTCGCGTTTCACATTTATTCTGATTGTTTATTGTGGTCTAAAATGCCATTTTCAATAAATTATCGTATGAAAACACACGTATAGGCACAGCTGCTTTCGGATTTTTTGACACATACTAAGTTGCCAGGTTTAGGATTTATTCTCCCCATAATTTGGATTTTGCACGAATATTATTTAATAAAGTAAATGTGTCGAAATGACTTTTATGAAAGTCCTCAAATCCAATATTCCTCCCAAATTGCGACACCTGACTACATTTATATTTTAAGATTGTAAATCAATCTTGTAGAAATATTGCGAGAGGTCAGCTATGAAAGTTAGATATCGAGGAATAACCCAAATATTAAAGGTCTTCCAGCAGCACACCCTCATCTCACCAGATCTGAGACAATTCAGAAATGTATTGCTTTCTAAATTGCCTAATCGGTAACCGGGAATCGAGCTTTGGGGATATTCCATGTGACATGTCAGCTGCAAAATTAAATGTTTAGTCGCACATTGATTTAATGCTTCATGTGAATAAAGGCATGAAATTGATTGATGGCAATCGACATTTGGCGGTGTAAAAGTACTAAATGTTATGTTTGAGGACGTTGTCTTTAAATAAAATTGCCCTACATACCGAATCGGATCACTGTTGAAACAAAATTTATTAGTTTTCCCAATTCATGTAATAGTTTTTTATTATGGCAATGTAAATATCATAGACAGTAATTATTATACTTCAGTTATTGACTTTAACTAGCAAAGGAAAACAAACTATTGAGACGAATAAACATCTTTATAAAAACATTATAACTTAAAAATGCTAAATAACTTAAGTCTGAGTGTGTGTCTCTTTCTTCTATGCTGAAACCTCATAATACTTTTATACTAACTTGAATGAACAACTTATTTATGGACTCGGTGTGTTCTGTGTTAAAGAAAGAAGAGTACAAGTTGTTTGTGTAGTATTGATTATATGACTGTTCTCTCTGTATCTGTATGTATATCAAAATAATATATTTTTTACTTTATCATGGAACAAAAAATAATCGTGTAAAATTAATTTATAAAAATTCCACATAATGAAACGTAATCGTTCTATCGTGTCTATGGTCGATAGTTGACGAAATCAAAATGGCGTCTTTCACGGGTTAGCGCATATCCGCCGCATACTGTGCCGTTTTCAATAATCGCGTGTGTGCTTATTTATTTGTGTTACAGACATTTTGTGGACTTTCAGACTTATGTTATTGTGTTAATTTTGTTTTGTTGGACTGGCCCGAGTTGTGTGTGAATTCAAAATACTAGTTTTCGTAAAGGTATGTCTCCTTTCACCTATCGAATATTTTAGTAATATTATCGAGATATGGAATTCGTCAACGTTAATGTAATTACGAGTGGTAGGTTTAGGGTAATGTCTTTCCGTGTTGTGTGTTTGGGTCGCGGCGGATGCCTCGTTCTCTAGTTCAGTAGGTGAGCCTGGGGACTGGTTTTTTCATTCGTGTACGCAATACCTAGGCCGGTCTTAATTTTAACTTTGCCTACACTTGTGGGATGTCGCGCGTCAGTTTGCTTAGACAAACATTTGCATTTGCCCGTGTAATTTAATTAGAAGCTATGAGCAATGTAGTGGAGTATGTTTAAGTCGTGTGCACATACGGTTTTCTCTATCGCTTGGTGCGTGTGTGACCAGAATGTCAATTTTTCAGTACGCATGGATAAGCTCTATATTACAACGAGCTGGCCAGTATTGAAGGTCTGTTCAATATGTTTACCTGACCATAGCAAGGTCGTTAGGCCAAGGTTCTTAAACTGAGGATGTCGTACGTTTAAATTATTTGCAAGGAAAAAACAACGAATACATTTTCGCCCACCAAAAAATGTAAAATAGTTCCTTGAAGAGATTTATCAGCTTTTGCAATAGTAATGATACTTAAATTACTGGTATTCCCTAACGCTGTATTACCTACTTGCTGTATCTACTTGTGGTGCTCATATTATTATGAATTGAAATTTTAGACATCTGTTTCGTTTTTCAGTGAGAAAATGAAGTATCATAAATTAAGTAAGAAAATTTTAGAAGCCCACTCAATTACAGCAATTATTCAACAATTATTGCATGAAAAGATTAGAAAATAGCTTTTTCAATCGCATGAAAAACATCAAGAAAATTCTGATTGTTGACAATATAGAATTTGTTAATGAACATTTTTTTTCTTTTAATGAGGTACTTGTGATGTGGAATGTTACTCGCTAGCTTAAATGTTTATATAATATCTTACTGACAAAAACGATTTTTTTAAATTATTTAATAACATAAAAAGATAGTTACTTAAAATATAATTTTACAGAATTTGATAAACCATTTGATTTCATTCTTGATAATGCTGCCTTCGGCATAGATACAAAACATAATTACAGATTGGTACATTTTATTGAATTAATATTATGCTCCTTAATCACCAACAATTTATTTTTACAAGAAATTCTCCAATATGTCTCGTCTCCGAACCAGCCATTAAAAATCAAAATCAATATTTCTTTATTCAGTTTAAGTCCTTTACAGAACATTTATAATTCAGTAGATTTTGTTTTGACATGCATAAGTTTTCTGTATGGACCTAACTGGAATAAACATTTTTTCTATTCTTTTTTATATTTTTCCAGAATGAATTTGTGTATTACGTAAATATTATTGATTTCTGTAACTTTCACGAAACAGTGTTATCTGTCTACATGTAACAACAAGAAATCAAGTAGCATGTCATGAGTGGTTGTGACTTATTTTGCTATGATGTCATCACTAATGTTGTAATGTAATGTAGTAAACTTCTTTACTATATCAATAACATTAATACAGTACTAACTTGTCATGAAATTGATGTTGAAATAAGTATTTAATTTTCAACTGCAGAGCAAAATCTTTAAAATCAAGTCATTGCTACTATGATGAGATGAGGCTTTACCATGCTAGACTACTGTGGATTTGATCACGTACATTCTTAACTATTAGGTATTTGTTAATGTAACAGCGAAAGAAATTAGGCGCCAAAATCAGGCATTGACATTTAAATGGTAGGTTTACTGAAAATTATTGATGTGTATGTAATGTAATGTAAAGTGGACTCCTGTTTCCGCACTTAGACTCCTATTTGATCCAGTGTATGTGTGGTGTCCTGGCTATTCTAGCCAGCCTAACTCTGCCCAGAAGCGCAGAAGCTTCCTGGGATCCTTACAAGCTTTGCAGAGCGAGCTCACAGATCCGAGGATTTCGTTTCGTTGTCTCGTCACAGCATCGCATTCCAGGACTACGTGCGTGACTGATTCTTGTAGTAGAAGTATTGATGTGTGATGTAATGTAAAGTGGACTCCATTTTCCGTACTTAGACTCTCCTTCGGTCCTTTGTATGTGATGGGTTGGTTGGTTACAAAAGCCAGCGCAGAAGTTTCCTGGGAACCTCACAGGCTTTGCGGAGTGACCTCACCGTTCCGAGGGTTTTGCTCAAGTATTGATGTGTGTAAACGCTAAAGTAAAATTTAAAACCAGTTAATAATTACTGCAAAATTTGAAACATTCTAAACATGCATTATCTAATTATCATATGAAATACATTAATTTGCTCAATAACAGAATATATTTCAGGGCTGTTACGCATAGTAAAATTATATATTTCGCTATTTCAGGGTCAAAAATGTAGGTCAAGCCGTTTTTGATAACGTTTTGCAGTATTTTTTATTAGAATTTCAAAATAACATTTGATTAATCTTTGTTTATGCCATACTAGTGGCCGCCCGCGACTTCGTCCGCGTGGAAGAGTAACTTTTTACCCCCCTTTCAACCCCTTACAACCCCCTTTTCGCAATAAAAAGTAGCCTATGTTCTTTCTCAGGGTCTAGATCATCTGTATACCAAATCTCATTTAAATCCGTTCAGTAGTTTTGGCGTGAAAGAGTAACAGACAGAGTTACTTTCGCATTTATAATATTAAGTTAGGATTAGCCCATCTTCTATCTATTCTATATCTATCTTCTATACTATTTATAAAGAGATAACTTCGACAACGACAAGGCTTATAGGTAAACCGAAAACACGAAACGCTTGCGCGATGTAATTTAGCACAACGCCATCTATCGGTTCATTTCTGAATTACGGTCCCGAAGTCAAGTGAGGGCGGGCCACTAGAAGGATAATAAAATAGGCTTTCTAAAGTAAGGCAAGATATGAATACGTGGGAGGGCCACGCTTCCGCATAAATGGGCGGGCTCTACCGGAGTGATACCACGGCCTCACAGAAGACCGGCGTGAAGCAGCGCCTGCGCTGTTTCGTCAAGTGTGTGAGGGTCTCTTTGAGCTTTGGACCCATAGATTCTTTGAGAATTCATTAATTCACAAAAACAAAAATAATATCATAGTCTTTTTATACATAAACTAAAGGCGACAAACGAGCAATCGGGTCACCTGTAAGTGACCTAATTGTAAGAATGCGACTAAACTAGTTTAAACGCAGGCTAAATTAGACGTAATTACTGACACTAAACACTAATTAGTGCCTTGTTGTAGTTAGTCATCATAAAGGTCGAACTTGCAATTCGAAATTACGACAAATAATGTTATCTATCTAATACTACTTATAAAGAGATAACTTCTATAGACAACGACAAGGCTTATAGGTAAACCGGAAACACGGAACGCTAGCGCGATGTAATTGAACACAGCACCATCTATTGGCTCATTTCTGAATTACTATCCCGAAAAAGTAGCCTATGTTCTTTCTTTGTATCTGTATACATTCAAATCCGTTCAGTAGTTTTGGCGTGGAAGAGAAACAAACAGAGTTACTTTTGCATTTATAATAATACTAGTGGCCCGACCTCACTTCGCTTCGGGACCGTAATTCAGAAATGAACCGATAGATGGCGCTGTGTCCAATTACATCGCGCAAGCGTTTCGTGTTTTCGGTTTACCTATAAGCCTTGTCGTTGTCCATAGAAGTTATCTCTTTACTAGCGGCCGCCCGCGACTTCGTCCGCGTGGAAAAGTAACTTTTTACCCCACTTTTAAATCCTTACAACCCCTTTTTCGCAATAAAAAGTAGCCTATGTCCTTTCTCAGGGTCTAGACCATCTGTACATACCAAATTCCATTTAAATCCGTTGAGTAGTTTTGGCGTGAAAGAGTAGCAGACAGACAGACAGACAGAGTTACTTTCGCATTTATAATATTAGTATGGATTAGGCACCTACCTAGTAGGATTGCCATTCTTAGTAGGCAATTCAAATAACCCCAAAATCACAAAAATATCCAAGACAATAATTGTTGACCAGTGTCATTTAAAAACATAATTTTCCTAGAAAGCGTTACTGTTCATATTATGCGTGTAATAGATACGTGATAAGCACTTATCTTTGATAATGGATAACACACGTCTTCTTGCACTTAAGATTTATCGCTCTCACTGACATTAGGTTGGAAGGATTAGCAAAATATAAAGCAATAAAACTGTTAAGTTTGCAAAAAAAAAAGTATCAGCCTATATACTTTTGTCGCGGTACATACGCATGTTTTTTTTTCTGTCCCTTCGGTATTCTTCCGAAGACTGTATTTGCTTATATACGCATACGCATGTTAGGCCTACTGGAGTCCTACGAGTGGCGCGAGAAGCAGCCCGGGTATAGCGTTTACTCCGTACGCCCGAACCGAACGCAAGTGCGAAAAATCTCGTTAAGGCGACACCGCACCGATACTAGCGGCGCCAAATGATTTAAATATTAATTGTGAGGAATATGAGATATATTTTAAAACATCAAGCTATGATAACATTAAGGAACGCATTAACAATTTTTCGAGTTTAGAATATTTTTAACACGCGCCAAATAACAATAAAATTTTCATAATTGCTAAAAGTGACCACTTTTCGCAGGGGATACAAACGTAAAATTTTACCACCAAATTTTTTCAGAAACAGAATATCTCTTAGAAAGGAAAAGTCTAATTTTCAAGGTCAACAATATAGATAGCGGATCTCGTATACACTTCGTCATCTCTTTACATATGTCTCGGAACGCTAAATGTCGAATTAGTCATTATGAATGCGATACGTCGTACCGAATAGGCGATCTGAATGAATGAGGTAAATAAGAGTAGGTATTATGTTTGTTCTGTGACTGTGTATTGGTTTTTATTGTTTTTATGTGATAGGGAGCAGACGAACAAACGGATCACCTGATAAGCGATATCTCCTACACAAGTGCGCTGCCAACTTTTTACCTCGTTTCCCCCTAATTGGGCCTCCAGGAACTCCACTGGTGTTGCAGGTGTCCATGGGCGGCGTTAACTGCTTAACATCAGGTCATCCGCCTGCTCGTCTGCTACCTATCACATAAAAAAATCTCTAGCAATTTTTGTAATTTTCTTTGAAACGGCTACACTGCGAGCTTAACTTGCTTACGTACGAATGAGTACTCTTCAATTTTCATACAAAATACACATACACTACGATTTCTGTGAAAAGTTCGTACTTGGCGTACTGAAATGATAAGTAGAGCCAAATCTCTGAATAAAATATTGTTGATTGGAGTGGTCCACACGACACTGGACTCACGTACGGTTGATAATCTAGGAAGTGCGGACTCGTGAATTCCTCAGATATGACAAATATTTTTTGCTTATCATTTCATAGAAAAAGGAAATAGTAGGCAAATACATTAGATTATGTTATAATAATTTAATTTATAAAACACTAGCGGCCGCCCGCGACTTCGTCCGCAAGGAAAAGTAACTTTTTACCCCCCTTTTAACCTCTTACAACCCCCTTTTCGCAATAAAAAGTAGCCTATGTTCTTTCTCAGGGTCTAGATCATCTGTATACCAAATTTCATTTAAATCCGTTCAGTAGTTTTGGCGTGAAAGAGTAACAGACAGACAGAGTTACTTTCGCATTTATAATATAGTTAGGATAGGTAGCAAAGAACAAGTAACTTATTAGTTCTTTAAATCAAGTTGCATATTAACTATTAAGTATAGTTAAAATTATTACAATATACGCTGGAATTAACGCGACGTTATTTTTAAGCACATGTATTTAACAATTAACTTTATTATGTGCTTAAAAATTAACTTTGCGTTACATACATACATACTCCCGCGATTAATAATAATATTAAGTAACTTATTAGGCTGTATAAATGAAACTATCTTTGCCTGCAAATAAGTAGAAAAATATTTTTTGTTTTAATGCTCGCTTGTAAAGCAAAGACATCCATTATTATGCTGCCTTTTTTTTATTATTTGAAAATAACATTTTTAAATAAAGGCTGAGTAAAATAGGATATATAAATAAAACTTCCTTTGTCTGCAAATTAGTACAAAAATATTTTTTGTTTTAATGCTCTCTTGTTAAGCAAAGACATCCAAAATTATGCTACCTATTCTTTTTGAAAATAAAATCATATTTAAATAAAGGCTGAGTGAAGTTGGTTTAATTTAAGGCTAGTTGTACACGGTTACTACCAATGCTAACACATGGACTACCATCATACATAACATTTATGTATCTCTGTCTGTACAGTTGACAATCTAGGAAGTGTGGCCGCGTCGTGAATTCCTAAGATATTACTACTATCTGTGTGACGTCGTAGATAAGTAAGATATAAGTGGCTTATCTGAGATGTCTATTATAATGGAGCAATTTTTCTGCGTACTGCCGCTCAATGTTAGGATCATGTGTCTATAGAGTCGGTAATTATACCACAGAGAATATAATTATAATAAATATTATAGTTACATGGCAACTAGTAGTCCGCCCTCCCCTCAGTTCGTTTCGGTACATAGTTTTGCCATTAGTTCGAATCTATGCCAATTTTTTTTATAGTTTAGAGCCGTGGTCGTCTAACTACGGCCCGCGGACGTTAGTCGTGCGGCCCGCGGTAGAGTAGATTCCTTTAATTAATAGTAACTACACATCCGTACTTCACATATAATGCGGCCCGGACCTTAGTGCTCACATTGTTATGTGTGGCTCTTAAGCAGTAAAGTGTGACGACCGCTGGTTTAGAGGGCAGACGAACAGACAGATCACCTGACGGTAAGCGATTACCCCAACACCCGCAACAACAGAGGCGTCACAAGTGCGCTGCCAACCTTTTATCTCCATCAATTCAGCCAATAGACGTCCACTGCTGTACATACGCCTCTCCCAACGTTCTCCATACATCGGTCCTGTGCCACCCGCATCCAAGGGACTCCCGCGACCTTCACTAGATCCTCGGTCCACCTGGTGGGGAGGCCTGCCACGGCTGCGGCCTCCACTCAAGGACCTTTCCACCCCAACGGCCGCCTGTTCTCCTAGCAATGTGCCTTGCCCATTGCCACTTGAGCCAAGTTAGTCTTTGGGCTATGTCTGCGACCTTATATCTCCTGCGGATTTCATCATTTCTAACACGATCATGCAAAGATTTATTAAAATACTAGTAGCCCGCCCTCACTTCGCTTCGGGAATGTAATTCAGAAATGAATCAATAGATGGCGCTGTGTCCAATTACATCGCGCAAGCGTTTCGTGTTTTCGGTTTACCTATAAGCCTTGTCGTTGTCCATAGAAGTTATCTCTTTATAAATAGTATAGATAGTAATGGCTAACCTAATTTCACGGTAGTGAAGTTCCAAGCGCCCATTAGTATTAGAATATATTATATAAGTTACAGAGAACTAATTAGATTTCGCATTACCCAGTCAACGCGCCGTTAGGTATCAATATTCAATCGAATCGACGATTAGCAGTTACAATGTCTGAGTAATGGCGCGCTAAGTGATACGACCGTTAAAATGGTAAAAAGATTAGAGAGACCTACCCCATTGATCTATTAAATACTAGTGGCCCGCCCTCACTTCGCTTCGGGACTGTAATTCAGAAATTAACCAGTAGATGGCGCTGTGTGTAATTACATCGCGCAAGCGTTTCGTGTTTTCGGTTTACCTATAAGCCTTGTCGTTGTCTATTGAAGTTATCTCTTTATAAATAGTATAGATATAGATTTTAACATCCTGCTATACTGCCCTCCTCCTAATAATAAACGCAGTATAATTGCAATAAGAAAAGTATAATTAATAAAAAGTAAAAACATAGCAATAAGATTGAATTAAAAGATTGGCAGCGCACTTGTAACTCCACTGGTGTTGCAAGTGTCCATGGGCGGCGGCAATTGCTTACCATCAGGTGATCCGCCTGCTCGCCTGCTACCTATCACAAAAAAAAATAGTACGGGGTCAGGTCAATTTATGAGATGTGTGAATTTATATTTTAATAATAGTAGCCCGCCCTCACTTCGTTTCGTTACAGTAGTTCCACTGTCGACCAATAGATGGCGCTGCACGTTTATTGTATCTCGCCCTTGTTTCGCCTTTTCTGTTTGTATGAGGTTCGCGACTCGGTAAGCGTAGTGTTGAACGCCTTGACATTGACATTCGAAGGCTGGCTGGTGTGGGCTGGATGAGAGTGGCCGAAAATCGGGAGCGGTGGCGTGCATTAGGGGAGACCTATGTCCAGCAGTGGACGAGTGTGGGTTGCTGATGATGATGAGGTTTGCCGGTGTCTCTAGAATTTATCTAGATTTCGCCAATTTAACACGCATCGATGTTAAACGCATATTGCAGACGGATTGCCTCACACGTCTGAATATCAAAATAAACATAACTTAAGCGCCTCTTAACAAAATAAATAAGGTTTCGACACAAGTGTACAGGTCAGACCGAAAGCGTGTCAACGTGTGCAGGGATGCGCGTGCGCGGGTACTGGCGACGACATCACGCCTTTTAAGTAATAGTAGTAAAAAAAAGTAAAGTGTCAGCTGCCTATATTCTGTAGACTGTAATAAATTTATATTAAGACTAGTGGCCCGCCCTCACATTGCTTCGGGACCGTAGTTCAAAAATAAACCAATAGATGGCGCTGGGCGTCGATAACATCAAGCTAGCGTTTCGTGTTTTCGGTTAACCTATAAGTCATGTCGTTGTCTATAGAAGTTATCTCTTTATAAATAGTATAGATATAGATTTAATTCTACTGACAACGATTAAATAAGATAAATAAATTGAGACACCATCCATACATTTTCCTGGTCTTAAACGAAGGTTTCCACATGTGCTATGGAAACCAGAAACAACGACCCAGACCCAACACAAATATCTGTTTCATCAACAAACATAAATAAATAAATTGAGACACCATCCATACATTTTCCTGGTCTTAAACTAGGGCAATCCCTGTACTATGAGTACCAGATGACGATAATTAACTGGGAGCGTCAACCCAGAACACCCAGACCTAAGAAAACTTAGAAATTTAGTTTCCTAAATTGACTTGACCGGGAATCGAACCCGGGACTTTTCGCGCTTCGGGCGACATATCAATACTATTTATAAAGAGATAACTTCTATAGACAACGACACGGCTTATAGGTAAACCTTATAGGTTTCGTGTTTTCGAAACGTTTGCGCGATGTAATTTAGCACAGCGCCATCTATTGGTTCATTTCTGAATTACGGTCCCGAAGCGAAGTGAGGGCGGGCCACTAGTTATTAAGTAAAATCTATGCGATCCGCTTGTGTGCCGCGGTTGTACCGAGTGTGTCCAGTTATTTAGCATCTGTTTAGACATCGTGGCGCGGCCCGCATTCCTGCGGTGACCACACGCTTGACATTTTATTGCATGTTGCAGGTTAACCTTAACATTATGTTACGTAAAATAAAACAAAGGAGATGTTAATTAGGCCAGACCAGATATTATGTATGTGATCACCTATACTCTGATTCATAATCATGTAAAGTAAACTGACAGATGTCAATGTGTCATCCCCATACATTATCACTCAATTTGACACATGCAAAATGTCAAAATGCATAGAAACTTGTCATTTTCATCTTTCAGTTTACATAATTATGAATCAGAGTATAGTGGTAAGCGATTACGGCTTAGGGGGCAACTCGGACAAAAAATCTCGGGCAGGAATTTTAAGATTTTTTTAAATGGTCACTGTTCTAACATAATATTTTTTTGTTTCACAGAGTGTAGTATGTACTATCATCACAATTTTTTTTTGGTGGGGCTAAGGCTAAACACTGACCAGCTAAAAAAAATCTTGAAATTCCTTGCCCGAAATTTTTGAGTCGAAAAAATTTTCGATGAATTTCGAAATGTTAAGAATTGTTGATAGAACTCGTGGTTAAGAGGATGTAAATGTTTAGTTACATCCTGTATACGGCCCGGTACTTAAACCACTAAACCAACGTTTCCCAACAGCCGGGTCGCGACCCGGTGCCGGGCCATAAAAATTAAATAACCGGGTCGCGAAATTTTCGCCTTATTTTAAAAACGTGAGTAAAAACTAACTTGGATTCTTTAGTAAAAAATAAGAAACAGCTGCATACTTCGCACAAACTAAATAGTGACTAGCTTGGGTTTGAAAGTACTACTACAGTGGGTCACGAAGGGTCAGTGTGAAAATTACCGGGCCATGGCTTAACAAAGTTTGGGAATCACTGCACTAGACCAAACGGGGCGGTACTCGACTGAAAGGTAGACAATTTCATAAAATGATATTTCGTGACATCGCGTCGTGAGAAAGCCCTAGCCTTGAGGAATCGGGACAGACCCATCTCTTCACGATTTTTATCATTTTCGTGAGCTTTACCGTTGGATTGCGATCAATGCACAATTTATGTAAAATAATTCACATAATGCTCTACGGTGCACAGTAGACGTTCGCCTAAGTAAGGGTCGGACATTCTATAAAATATCAAACTCGAAGATTAAAGCTTATTTATTATTACCATGTATTAGCACTATCTAGTACTCAGTATTTCATTAATAATATCCCATAAAACCTTTTCTAAGTGTATTAATAAGTCTTGTAAAAAGAAAGTTAATGAAAACACGAAAATATTGTAGTTCCTTTTCTTAACATAACAATCATACTATCTTATTTTACAAATCAATTATTGTATCCTTATATGAGTACAGATATTCTAGATTGAAATGGTAAGAATTTCATAAGTACAACAGCAGTACTTAGTAAGTTAAGGCCTTTTGTTTTAGAGACCAGATAAAATTTAGTTTCGTTGAGTTTACAAAATTTGGCCAGGTTTGGCGGACTTCAAAGTACAATAGATGTATAGCAGGAAAGGTACTAGAATGTAATCAATAAAAGTTGTACCCGGCAGTGGACGGAACTGTTGAGAAAATCACCATTAATTACATTTACGTAATATTAACGCCTAGAGGAACTAATCTAGCAATGCGAAATTTACTTGAAATTCGCTTAATATTACGTACAGGACTTTTAATCTCAATCATTATGAGGGTAAAAAAATAGAATTACAAAAGTATGTACTATTTTCACTTTTATTGTAAGATATTCCGTTAAAGCATTGTTATTACGTGTGTGTCAATATTAATAGTAGAAATGGAAATAATTCAATCAAAACGTGACCTGTATACGTCATAGTGGATAAAAAATAAGTGCTGAAATTACAGGCCTGAATAAAAATTTGATAAAAAGATTGTAGCTATACATCATTTTGCAAGTAATAGCATCCGGCTTAAATATTAATGTGAATGCATTTAGGCAGTACACACGTGATACAGCTGATTTATATATATCTTTATATGACTGGTACTATAATAATAAATAATAATAAATCGTTTACTTCTATCACAGTATAGGTCGTACAGACAGTGATAGGATGCTATTTAATGTGACAAGCAGACCTTGACTTTGTGAGAGACTGGTGCCTGAAGTAGGTTTATAAAACCTGGAGTACAGGTCACCAGGGCCCTCCCGCTGAAAAAAGACCGGGTTATATGCCTGTAACTTTGCACAAAATTCTTGTGCCTCCAGTCTGTCAGCTCCATTGACATAATTGCTAGTCACACGATAGTAGGAATAGGCCAACTTTCCGAAGATGCACAGGAAGCTAATCACAAAATATTTAGATATCAGAGGCTACATCACACTCGCAAGATTTCTAGAATTTTGACGAATAGGTACACTGCTTTTGTTATCAGATCCTGTTATCACAAACCGTATAGCAGGAAAGTATATATAAAAGCATTTAAAAGAAGCGAGAATATTAATAGCTGATGATATTGACTGTGAAATAATATATACAGATACATAGATACAAATTTTATTATTTAAAATCATATACACACTTCCTAATGTATGTTTAATACATAACTTTATAGCTTACACTTTAGATGAAAGTTACTGTCTTTGTGTCCTGATTTTTACACTGAAAACCTTTACTTAATAGAATGGTACCATCATAAAATGTTAAGTCAATGTCTATAAGTAATAAATTAAATAAAAGCTTAAAGCCTCATCAAATACTTATTTTAAAAAAAACCAAAAAATGTACACCCAACCCTCGTGTCCGGCTCGTTCTTAGGCGACCGTCCACTGTGCGGTGTTAAAACCGGTTGTGTCGTATTGATTATAATTTGTCGTAGTACAGGTGCATCAAGAGAGTGATATGACAGTTTCCTAATATTTCTTTTATAATTTAAGAATAATAAAAATGGCGCACCTACCTTGTTATACTTATTGTTATTAACAAATAATTAATTCGCCAGTTAATCACATCAATCAACCCGGTCTCAAACTAGGGTAACCGTCAACCCAGAACACCCAGAAAGAAAACTTTAAACAATTTGTTTCCTAAATTGATTTGAACGGGAATCGAATCCGAGACCTTTTGGGCAAACACCCAGCCGCTGCGCCATCGAGACTAAAATAAATTCAAATATAAATTCTGTGTGGTAAAGATCCGTAGAATAACGTCGTAACGCCCAGACAGCAGACACAATGTAAAATCAATTGTTTTATGCCTTTTAAAAGGCTTATGGGCCTTACGACGATAAATTAAATTTTGAAAGTTGTCCGTGACTGTAAAAAGGTTAAATAATCTTGGTCTAAGCGTACCCCGGGCTCCGAAGCAACAACTTTGGACGCAATCAGGAATAACACTTACACACTTTTGGTGGAAGAACGGCATAATTGTCAAAATTTGCATGAGTTCAGAAAAAAATTTGCAGAAATGAAGGAAACCTTTTTATGAAGCACTTTCTGCATATCGATACCCTTAAATCTCAAAGGGCGTAACCACCATTTTGGCCACAATGACTTTTGAATGCTATCTTACTCCATTTTTAGGGTTCCGTAGCCAAAATGGCAAAAACGGAACCCTTATAGTTTCGTCATGTCCGTCTGTCCGTCTGTCCGTCTGTCCGTCTGTCCGTCTGTCACAGCCGATTTACTCGGAAACTATAAGTACTACAGTGATGAAATTTGATGGGAATATGTGTTGTATGAACCGCTACAAAAATATGACACTAAATAGTAAAAAAAAGAATTGGGGGTGGGGCCCCCCCATACATGTAACTGAGGGATGAAATTTTTTTTTTCGATGTACATACCCGTGTGGGGTATCAATGGAAAGGTCTTTTAAAATGATATAAAGTTTTCTAAAAAACATTTTTCTTAAAGTGAACGGTTTTTGAGATATCAGCTCTCAAAGTCGTAAAAAGTATGTCCCCCCCCCCCCTCTATTTTTATAACTACGGGGTATAAAATTCTAAAAAAAATAGAGGTGATGCATGCTAATTAACTCTTTCAACGATTTTTGGTTTGATCAAAGTATCTCTTATAGTTTTTGAGATAGGTTATTATATTTGCTGCTACGGAACCCTTTGTGCGCGAGCCCGACTCGCACTTGGCCGGTTTTTTTTTTCTCTATCGATCTGTATTATCAAAGTTTTAAAATTCGCAAAAAAGTGGTGATTACAGCCCACGTGTTTACCGTCGACAATGCAAGAATTTTAGTCGTAAATACCTTTAAAAAATTCATTATTAAGGTTTCGGTCGATACACCAGTTAAAATTATAATGATGTGAAAAATACTGACTATCGAATGAGGCGTATAGGACAGATATGTGTAACAGTGGCGTTTACGACTCGAGTTACTTTAAGAATTTAAACAAAATAAATAAAGTAAGTGGTAGTAATACTGCATAATGAATATCGCGTTTAGTCCGGTTTCTATAAATTCTAAAATAAAAACGCTCAGACATGCAATTAGCAAGTACTTTTACTACCCATACGTAAGAAGAATTACTCTAGTGTCAGTATCCTAGACGAAAATGAGGAAATACGAAAATGAGCAGAATTTACCACTCATTTCCCCTCGTCGAACCGAATTGTATCGATGTCTGTGATTAAATTCTTGTTAATATAGTGAAGTTGACGTCTCAGTTAATAGCACGCAAAACCTGAAACATAAACAAAGTGGCGGGAGTTTTGCTAGCGCTTAAATCTTATGTAGATCAATCCTAGCTTTAACATTTTTAAAAATAAACGTTTGTTTTACTTCTTTGCACAGTACTGGTAAGAAGACTTACTAAAATTTAAGCTCTAAGTAAAAGTCCTGTCGATGCAGATATTGTTTATACTAATTTAAAAACAAAACAAAATTATAGAAATCAATAACTTTCGTTTGAATTTCAAACTAAAATGATTGCGTTTGTATAATTGAAATAATAAAATCGTTTTCATTTCTGTACTTGCTATAAATTTTGTAATAATGAAACTACCCGTATTTGTCTCTTAATTTGTATCTTCCTCGAAGTGTTTTTACTTATAAAAAACCGAAAATAGCTTTTTAAAATGCATTTTCTATAAGTTTAACTAGGCTGTTACACCATAGCATAGAGCAGAATAGCCTTTTTTTCAAGTCGTAAACGCCATTATACCATAACTTATTGCAGAACAGCCTTTTTTTTAGGTCGTAAATGCCAAATCCATACTAATATTATAAATGCGAAAGTAACTCTGTCTGTCTGTCTGTCTGTCTGTCTGTTACTCTTTCACGCCAAAACTACTCAACGGATTTAAATGAAATTTGGTATACAGATAATCTAGACCCTGAGAAAGAACATAGGCTACTTTTTATTGCGAAAGGGGGGTTGAAAGGGGAGTAAAAAGTTACTTTTCCACGCGGACGAAGTCGCGGGCGGCCGCTAGTTGTCAATATTTTTTTGGCGTAATCACAAATCAGTTTGGCAAACATTGGTTGTATTTTGAATACCATATAACTGTGTTATAAAGCTCTCGATACTCGATAATTACATCCAAATTTCATTTATATGGCATTATTAGTTTAAAAGTTATGAATTTAATTCTTAGATTTTTTTTTTGTTTCGGCTCTCCTGAAAAGTGATGATTTGGTGATTACGCCCTTTGAGATTTAAGGTATCGATATTATGTAGGTACTTAACTCATTTATGTAATTTTTGACAGTTATGCCGTTCTTCTACCAAAAGTGCGGTCAAAAGTGATAACAGCATTTTCCGCTTAATTGTGACAAAAGTGACAACCGCGTGGGTGATACAAAAATATCACGTTTTATATAAATAGTACAAGAGGCGGCCAAAGAATTCGATTAAGACCAAAATAGCCAACTCAAGTTTTACGATACTTTAATGTGGTTTAATACTCTTGGGCCCGTTGGTCCATTGGGTACATTTTTATCTTGGCTTACGAGCAGACGGATCACCTGATGGTGAGCGATTGCCGTCGCCCATAGACACCTGCAACATCATTATAGTCATAAGTGCGCAGCCAATCTTTAACCCTCTTACCCCCCAATTGGACTTCCGGTATTCTCCCTCACTCGACTAAATACAACGCAAGCGCTGTTTCACGCTCTTCTGTGGAGCCGTGTTTCACTCCGGTTGAGCCGGTCCATTCATGCCGAAGCATGGCTCTCCCAAACATACAAACAGTTTTTTGAAAATGCCCAGAAACCTTGGCAACGCGCCGTCGATCTAAAAGTATGTTTCGAAATTTTCGAACACAGCTTGGGTTTGTGATCACCGCACCGCATTAGGCAAGCGTGGTGATTAAGCCTAATCCCAGTAGCGATTTTCTTATTATTGACCGGTTTTAAAACAAAACTTTTTTTACAATCTATGAAAACAACCAGACGAAAGGTCAAAGACAACCAACTGCAAGTCTTCACATGTAATCCAATCCTATTAGTCCAGTTTGCTGAGCGGTTCTGAACCTTAAACTGGAAGTGCTAAGGGTGTTTGGGACAGGTTTCAGCAAATTAATCTGAGACAGGCTTAATTAAGACTCGGGTTTGTCGCAAAGTCAATTGGGTGATGCTCAATTGTGGGGCGAGTTATAAGCGATAGAGAGTTTCCGATATTATTTTTTATATAACACCCAGACACTGAACAAACATACATGTTTATCACTCGAATGTTTGTCCAGGGTAGAGGTCTAATATAATTTTATCGCCTTCTGCATCGCCTCGACAAGAACTGGCCGTGATTTGCCTCATACGCCAAAGGTCGTGGGTTCGATCCCCATCCTAGACAAACATTCGTGTGATGAATACTTCTGTTTCTTTAGTCTCTGGGTACTGGGTGTAATATCAAGTATTATGTTTCTGTTTCCTCTGAGATTAGTTTTAAGCCAAGCCAATAGATGGCGCTGTACGTGCATTACATTGCAAATATGTTTCGGTTTAGTTACTTATAAGCCTTTGTTGTCCTGGGTAGTTAGATAAATAAGGGGTAGGCTCTTATTTTTTTTTTAATTAGGCAGAGTGAGAGTATTATAAACTTAAGGGTAAACAAATACAATCAGAAAGTCTTTGTCTCCCCGCTCATCACTTAAACCACACATGAAGAAGTGACATCACCGCAAACAAAGGACGAGGAGACGACTCCTCAGTTTCCCGCTAATTGCGGTCCTCATTGCGTCACGCGTGACGTCATGGATGCGTTTGTAATGATTTCATGAGGTAAAAATAATTTAATCATGAGTTTTGAGGAAGTGGTGCGTGGTGATTAAGCCTAATCCCATCATAGTAGCGATGACTTGATTTCTATGATGGAGGCCTTTGCCCTGCAGTGGGACAGTGTATAGGCTGATACTTTAGGTATAGCTGGAGGCACGAAAGTATAGCGATGACCGTTATTTTGCGCACTTGTAAAAAATAAGACTTTCTATCAAAATTGGTTTCTGCGCACTCAAGGTCATAACTACACTTTCTTGCCTCGGACTATACTCATAATGTTAAAACAAGTAAAAAACCCCGCCAAGTCCCGATATGAGTTGGTAAACTTGAAACTATGTAATTTTCCGGCCAATGGACCGAGCCCAACTTTGCTTTGGTTCTGCCACAGTAAACATAATAAAATGTCTGACTTAAATCTACACAAAAGCAACTAAATGAACATTTACGTAGCTGTGAACATTATTGAGTATCTTCATTTAACAAAACTATATACCTCACGTCTGACGGTTCGAGCAAAAGTATGGTTCGAATTTTTCAAACCTAGTTTGAGTTTGTGATCACCGCACCGCATTAGGCAAGCGTGGTGATTAAGCCTAATCCCATCATAGTAGCGATGACTTGATCTTGATGAAGGCCTTTGCCCTGCAGTGGGACAGTGTATAGGCTGATACTTTGGCTGAATGACCATACTTTACGAGACCTCATATGAATTCATAATGGAGTTGGTTAATTTAATTTATTATTAGTCGTTATCGGTCTCTGACGGAAGTGTAGTTGGTGATAGTGTCATAATGTGCACATTTAACTGAATGGGTGACTAATTTACTTGATGATTGCACAATTTTAAACATTTCGATTGAAAAAATTCAAAAACTTTTTTCAACATGTAACAACCAACAAAATTCCACTATTGGATATAAGACTCCCCCAAAGTTCTCCACACAGATCGGTCCTGTGCCACCCGCATCCAAGGGACTCCCGCGACCTTCACTACATCGTCGGCCCTTGGGCACACAAAAATTGGAGGCCCTTTTGGAAAGTGAATAAAAGTAATGTGTTCCATATTTTTTTTGAGAATAAATGTGTATGGTAAATTGTAGGTTCTTCGAGGCCCCCTTGATAATGGGGGCCCTGGGCACGGGCCCCGTGTGCCCTTATGGCAAAAACGGTATTAGGTTCACCAGGAGGCCGGCCACGGCTGCGGCCTCCACTCAAGGACCTTTCCACCCCAACGGCCGTCTGTTCTCCTCGCAATGTGTCCATGTGCTTATTGGATGGTTAAAAAAGTCTCATTGACATTTATATCAAAATATTAAGACGGCTTCAGTGTCAAGTTTATTTCGGTCTCGCGTAGGGGAACGACTATCGGCTGCGAAAATAGAAGTCGTCATCATCAAAATACATTCTTGACGTGCATAATAACTTTCCATTAAATGGACGCTCTTATTTAGGGACACTTTATAATGATACTATGATTTATTATATAGCTATATCTATCTTCTATATCTTCTTTACTATTTATAACGATACGATACGATATAGAAGTTATCTCTTTATAATTATATTGACAAATATTGGAATTAATAGTAAAACTGAGCCCGAAACCTCGCACATAAATAAAGAATCACCAAGTATGATGGAATTCAGTTTTACAGTGCGTCATCTAGCGGATCTTTCACAAGCGACAGCGCCTTTTTTTCCCAGTAGAAACCATCATGGCCTTCACCTTGCCACATGTGGGGGACAAGGTGGTGTGTGGGACTCTAACCCTAACCAGAACCCCTGGGGTGTCCATCTCAGCGCAATCGCGGTCGGATACCCCACAGCCGGGACTGGACCGTACCGCTAATCGCGCTCGCCACTTTGAACCAAATTGTTTGGCGCAATGCAGCCCTTCCCAAATGCGCGACCTACCTCCTGGTAGGATAGGACCCAGTAGGATTTTTTCCCTCGCGGAGTCGTGATACTGAGCAAGCCACTCCCCAGAAGTGGCATGCTCATGTACTCCGAAGCCCGTTTAGTCGCCTCTTACGTCAGGCCGGGAATACCTTGGCAATATTCTTAACGCCCCTAGACACAGTATTGTAAAGAAATATCTTTCTAATCGGCTAAGAATGTAACTTAAATACATTTTATAGCCCGTGTGTTAGCATTGTACGTTTTGTGTGACCTTGCCGAAATCCTTGCCGATAGATAGTGGCTTGCCAAGCTGAAATATAGCTTATTTTTATAGTGTTAAGAACTGTATGACTATATTTTGTTTGTTGGAATAAGTGAAAAAACTTGGGTGTGGTGTTTAAATTAGATGTTGTATTGTTTTGGGTTATTTCTGTTATCATATAAATAAGACAAACACCACATACGAGTATAATACGTCAAGAGAATGTTGAAAACGGGCTACCATACCCTATGACATAAGCGGTAGTGGCGCCATCGATTAATTGTTTGACTTTATTGACACTCGGCCCATTTGGTCTGGTCCCAAACTAAGGTGTTCCGTTGTGCTATGGAATCCAGGAACAATGAAGGTACCACAAAGACCCAGACTCAACAGAAATATCTGTTTCATTAACCAACAATTTTATTGTGTTGGTGCTGGAATCGAACCCACGACCCAAGCGTTTCCATCGCCGCTCAAACGACTGCGCTAAACGGGTCTAATATCTGAAAATCATATCATTTTATAGGATTTATAAGTAAATAATGAGCTTAAAAAAGTTAAAAGGTTGACAGCAAAAAAACTGTATTGTTTATGTGTCTTATGTATAATTTTCCTTGTTCCAGAGATGCGTCTGCGCAGGATGAGCACGGGGGGATGAGTGAGCGCGCGCACACAAACCCTCCACACACACAAAATGTCTTTCTTCAACAATCTTAAGAAGGTAACGATGGAAGCCAATGCTTCGGCTTATTTTAAATCTTCCAAACAGATAAATTTGAGGCTATATTTCATGCAGTTGTAGGTGGCAGCACTTTGTATTGACTGCCAGTTGGCACATTTGGTAGTGGCCCTGCCTCAAGCGCCAAAGGTCGTGGGTTCGATCCCCACCCTGGACAAACATTTGTGTGATGAACACTTGTGTTTGTTCAGTTTCTAGGTGTAATAATATATTAAGTATTTTATTTGTATAGTATTTAAGTATTTTATTTGTGTTTCCACTGCTGTCTGAAATCTGTAACACAAGCGCTTAAGCTACTTAGTACGGAGTCATATCAATGTATGAAATTTTGTGTGAATTTATTAAATTAATTATTATTTATTTATCTAACTTTACGTCGTAAGGCCCAGACAGCAGACACAATGGAAAATCAATTGTTTTATGCTTTTAAAAGGCTTTTGGGTCTTACGACGTTAAATATAGTCCTTGAGGGGCTGATTTTTTAATCTTCAGATAGTTGTTTATTCAGTTATGTAAAAATATCAATGTTAAAGCAAGAGAGATATACGAATGACAACTACTTTTCAATTGGGAAGTATAAAACAGACGAATAACCTGTTATCCATGCGTTGAATTTTTTTTATTTTTTTTTTAAATGGCCTGTATTGTGTTCATGACACATTTAATTTTGCCAATGTCAAGTGTAGTTTGATAAAGTGTAGTCAACAGTCGAAGTCAGTCGAAGTCACAGTCACTCAATAAAACGCCGGTGTTTAGCGTTTTAATGTCCTAAGGATTCTGTGGAGACTATTTTTAACTTTAGGTTTTAAGACTCTATTAGGTCAAAGCAAATTGTTCACGTGACAACTCACTCGACACACAATAGCAGTGTTAAAAACGACACAATTCAATGATTCTTATATTAATATCACCCTGCGGCACTTCACTGCACAAAGTAACACCAAATTTGTACACTAAAAACCACTAGATACTAATTAAAATCTTTTTATTGCATCAGCCGATGCGGCTGGTTTCACAGTTACCCACAGAATCATGCGTTGAAAAATCAGTCCTAAGTGAACTGTAAATTTCTTTTGACAATAAATATTCGTTATACCAATTCCTTTTTTCGGGGGTTTGTAATCAAAAATTGTGAATTATTTTGCTTCTAAACTAACGTGAATGTTTTATTTGTCAGGTGTTGCACCTCGGAGGCGGGAACGATGCGAAGAAGAAGAAAGTGTTCAACAACATCCGCGACAACAGCGACCCCAATGAGCACTGGGACATGATCGGCGAGCTGGGCGATGGAGCCTTCGGGAAGGTAACACTAAGACTAAGAGTCCCTACCTGGCATGCCCTGTACGCCCGGACAGCTGCCCACCGTCCGTGGAGTAGCATGCTTGACGAAATAGAAATAGAAAAAATCTTTATTCAAGTTAGGTCCATACAGAACACTTATGAATGTCAAAACATAATATGAATGTCAAAACATAGAGAAGACACCAGCAAGAAACTCAGTAGTTACTCTTTTCAAATACAGTAGAACTCCAATTATCCGAATTAATCGGGACCGGGACCCATTCGGATAATCAGTTTTTAAAAAAAAAATGCTATGGGAGAGAAAAAAAGCTACGTTTTGATATTGCATATTTTTTTAAATGAATTAAATGAAAGAAACATGATAAGGGAAGGACAATAGTGAGCGAACGCGCAAACACTGGCTTCGCGGGGGGAGGAATAATAACGCACTTAGACTTTTTTTGGACAATTTTTTTCTGAAAGTGATTCGGATAATCGGCGATTCGGATAGTCGAAGTTCGGATAATTGGAGTTCTACTGTAGTAATAAGTTACAGAGTTTCATTTGAGCAAAATAACTTACAATAATCCAAGGAAATAGACTACTATGTATGACAATTATTTTCTTTATCGTTGAGATATTGGTCAGATTTAAATAAAATATTTTATAGAATACTCTTTGGGCAGTGTGCGAAGGAGCTACATGAGCTATTCTCTGATTTTTAATCATGTGGAGTAAACTGACAGATGCTAATGTCAAGTTTCTATACATTTGACATTTTGCATCTGTCAAATTGAGTGATAATGTATGGGGATGACACATTGACATGTGTCAGTTTGCTCCACATGATTAAAAATCAGAGTTTAGTTAACTTGGCAGTTTTCTCACATACAGGGTGTATCTGTGAACATTTACATTCCTTTAACCATGTGTTCTATCAATCTAAATAACATTTGTTCAACGAACACCCACCCGGGTGGTCCACCCGGGGATAAAAGGTTGGCAGCGCACTTAAAGATAAAGATTTTTTCAAGTTTTTGAAATTCATCGAAATTTTTTTCGATTCCTCATACACAATGACTAAGTCTCCATTGCCCTCTGAGTGATTTTGAGCCTTCTTAAGCGGCCCATTGTAAGCGGCCACGTTTCAGTTCCGTATGTCATCACTGGCAATACACACGCATTAAAGACTTTCGTCTTCAGACACTGTGTTAAATGGACCGAAAATATGCTGCGTAGCTACCCGAACGCTGCCCAGTGTCGGATTCGGCGATCGACCTCTTTCTGGAAGTTGGACTTACCAAGTTGCACTTACCTAGTTGTACATACCAAGTTGTACTTACCAAGTTGTACTTACCAAGTTGCACTTACCAAGTTGCACTTACCAAGTTGCACTTTACAAAGTTGCACTTACAAAGTTGCACTTACCAAGTTGCACTTACCAAGCTGCACTTAACAAGTTGTACTTACCAAGTTGTACTTACCAAGTTGCACTTTTTCCCACTTACAGGTGTACAAAGCCCAGCACAAGGTGACGGGGCAGCTGGCCGCCGCGAAGATGTGCGTACTCGACAACGAGGACGACCTAGCAGACTTTACTGTGGAGATCGACATCCTCTCCGAGTGCCGGCATCCCAACGTGGTTGGACTGCACGAAGCGTACTTCATAGAGAACAAGCTATGGGTGAGTGAGAGGGTAGAGTACTATAGGTTGCTCTCAGCATAGAACAAGCTATGGGTGAGTGAGATAGTAGAGTGCGGTATAGGTTGCTCTCAGCATAGAACAAGCTAGGGGTGAGTGAGAAGGTAGAGCTCGCTATAGCTTGCTCTCACTGTGGACATCGACATCCCAAAGATTTTACACTATAACAAGATGGCGCACTTATTACTTACATTCCAGCCTCGCGAGATGTCTATATATTGGTTAACGTCCTACTCTAATAAGGTGACCACACGTTTTAGCGTTTTGATTACAATTATTGTTAGTCAAACTTAGTCCACCCACGTGGGAGTCGGACATTGCGTTCTCTAGCAAACTCGTGAAGTCCATTCAAACTAGAAGGGCTATCACGAACGTTTCAAAGTATCGTTTGAGTATTTATGAGCAATTTTGTAGAAAAAACACAAGTTCCAAATTAAAATTCCTTATTATGTATACGTACGATACGAAGAGACTACCGACTTTTCGAAAAGTTTGTGCTAGCCTTATTAGATTTTCTATTTACCTACCTATAATAATACACTCTGCGGCACATTTAACCGGTCATAGCGTATTATTCATACAAACTTTACGAAAAAAAACTTTACGATTTGATAAATTAAAAATTAAATAGATTTATTGCTACACTTTTTACGTAACATGACTTTTTTATGGTCGTCCATTATCATGCAATTTATTCGACCATGAAAACTTTCCGATTTGTCCAAAAAAAATAAAAAAGTAAATCCGTCTTTAGATGACAAGCGAAATGGACACCCTACTCAATGCAAAAAAAAAACTTTGACTAAATACTTACTTATGAAAAATACACCGCAACCTTTATAAGATTCACTTTTGCATCCTATCTCACAACAAGTGAGAACCATTACAAATAAATAATCACAATTTTTACACGTTATTTTTGTCGTCACAATAATACAAACTTTCAAATTATTTTTACCGCCGCCATAATGGTGATGTCGAGCTGCCAAGTGTTGCATATTGATTATAATCAAAACTACCATATCACCGACTTTTACATAAAAACAGTCGTTTATCATGGTTTAAAATAAAAAAAATAAAAAGAATTTATTTATTCCAACGTATCATTCCTTTAAATTATTAAATATTTTGATAGTTCCCCAGAAGAATAAATATAAACATTGCTTAAGTTATACCACAAAGGTATTTTTTTTATGATGGCAACCCATTAGACAAGGACATCATCCTATATAGCGACATCTCGCTCGGCTCGATTTTCTGTAAAGCGATTTGGCATTTCAAAGTAACCTTTATTCCCACTGCATAGAGTCGAAATTAACATTGCATTCATTTTCATAGTGCACCATCTTGTTTTATATCCAATATCTTTGCGACATCCCGTCCGAGTGTCGGCATCCCAACGTGGTTGGACTACACGAGGCGTACTTCATAGAGAACAAGCTATGGGTGAGTGAGATAGTAGAGTACTATAGGTTGCTCTCATCATAGAACAAGCTATGGGTGAGAGAGAGGGTAGAGTACGCTATAGGTTGCTCTCAGCATAGAACAAGCTATGGGTGACAGAGAGGGTAGAGTACGCTATAGGTTGCACTCATCATAGAACAAGCTATGATTTTGTTTTGCAACCAATAAAACTCTTACTTATGCTCAGGACTCTACTTATACCGTATAATATTGGAATTCCCAATTAAAGTCCGCGGTATCTAACAATAGCGATGACCGTTAATTTGCGCTCTTGTAAAAAAGAAAACTTTCTACTAAAATTGGTTTCTCCGCACTCCAAGTCATCGCTATTGATACATGTCGCAGACTATACCTAGGTCGAGTGCAAACTTTTTTATTAGATTTTTTTTTGTGCCATTACAGATGCTTCTAGAATACTGCGACGGTGGCGCCCTCGACTCAGTAATGTCCGAACTAGAGAAGGGCCTAAGCGAGGCGCAGATAGCGTACGTTTGCCGCGAGATGTGCCGCGGCCTCCAGTTCCTGCACTCGCGGCGCGTGATACACCGCGACCTGAAGGCGGGCAACGTGCTCGCGACCATGTGCGGGGGCGTCAAGCTGGGTGAGTGGGCTTGATGCGGTGGAAATAGTGTGCGAGAGAGACGGGAATAGTGTGCGTGAGAGACGGAAATAGTGTGCGAGAGAGACGGAAATAGTGTGCGAGAGAGATGGATATAGTGTGTGAGAGAGAGACCGATATAATGTGCGAGAGAGATGGATATAGTGTGTGAGAGAGATGGATATAGTGTCTATAGTGTGTGAGAAAAAATGAAAAATGTTTATTATAAGACAAAAGTTGGTTAACAATATCAGAGTTTGGTGTGAGAGAGTTGGATATACTGCCTATAGTGTGCGAGGGAGATGGATGTAGTGGGTGAGAGAGACAGATGTAGTGTGCAAGTGAGAAGGGTATAGTTTGCGAGAGAGATGGGTGTAGTGTCTATAGTGTGTGAGAGTCATTGATCAAAATATTATATAAGTGTGCGAAAAAGATAAAGTAGTGTCGAAAGTATAAGAGAAAGATGGGTAGTGTCTATGAAGTGTGAAAGAGATGGTGATAGTGTCCAAAAGAGACAGACTTGCGAGTGTAGCGGGGTATCACTAATGTTGTGCCGGCCAATTCATGCCGAACCTTGGTTGTTCCGCGGTTCATTGTAATACGTTATCTTGTTGCAGCGGATTTCGGCGTGTCGGCGAAGAACAAGTCGACGCTGCAGAAGCATGACACGTTTATAGGCACTCCGTACTGGATGGCGCCAGAGGTGGTGCTGTGCGAGACCTTCAGGGACCACCCTTATGACTTTAAGGCAGGTTGACCTTGGCTTCGGCATTAATCAGTGGTGATTCACCATACGATGCTGAGTCACATATACAAGCTGTTTTCGAGAGTTATGACGAACCGTCTCGCACGTAAGTTTGATGACTTCCAGCCTCCCAAACAAGCCGGATTCCGGAAAGGCTTTAGCGCCATAGTTAACGCAGCGGCAGGTTGTAGAGTCAACAGCAAAAGTAGATGTTTAAAATCAAAAACTGTCACTCACTATTGAGCGGACTTCGCGTCAGAACTGTATGAATCACTTTGAGGCTATACGGAGTTTGCGTCAGAACTTTAATTTGACACCATACAGTTCTGACGCGAACTCCGCTCAATAGTGAGTATAGAGTTTTTGTACAGAAGACCGAAGAGTACAATCTGCCACTGTGCTTAGCGTTGGTGGACTATGAGAAAGCTTTCGATTCTGTCGAGATCTGGGCCATGCTACGGTCTCGGCGTGTCGGCAAAGAACAAGTCGACGCTGCAGAAGCATGACACGTTCATAGGAACTCCGTACTGGATGGCGCCAGAGGTGGTGCTGTGCGAGACCTTCACGGACCACTCTTACGACTTTAAGGTAGGTTAAATTCGGCTTCGGCATTAATCAGTGGCGGTTATCAGTCAGTAATCAGTTACCATACGATGCTGAGTCACTAAAGACCGATTTACACTTCACATTACAATAAGTACAGTAGCGGGAACCGTTTAGGTCGTGTGAACTGCCAAAATGACTTAACTCGCTGATGAAGCAACTTAACTCGCTTATTGAAGTGTAAGTCGCTCTTAACAAGCTGTTTTACGACGAACCGTCTCGCACGTAGGTTTGACGACTTTCAGCCTTCCGAACAAACCGGATTCCGGAAAGGCGTTCAATTATTACGTAAGCATCGATGGGGGGGATAAATTCATGAAAAAATGTATTTTTTCGACCATTATTGCTGACAAAAAAATACTTTAATGGTCTCAAAGGCACCATAGACCACATTCATACGCTGCCGTAGGTTGGACAGAAGACCGAAGAGTACAATCTGCCATTGTGCTTAGCGTTGGTCGACTATGACGACTTCAAGGTAACTTGGATTTGAGAAGAACTGCGTGGCTCACTCCATCTGGCCTGAGGTCGTCCTACACTACGTTTACCGAGACGCGGTCTCCACTCCAGAACTCGTTTACCCCAACGGTTGTCAGTTCTGCGGCAAATATGGCCAGCCCACTGCCACTTCAGCCACTGGAGTGACGATCTGCGCAAGAGGGCTGGCTGGAGCTGGATGCGAGTAGCCGAAGATCAAAGTGGCGAGCGTTTGGTGAGGCCTATGTCCAGCAGTGGACTGCAACAGGCTGATGATGATGCGTGGCTCAAGTGGCAATGGGCCATTGCGAGGAGAACGGACGGCCGTTGGGGCGGAAAGGTCCTCGAGTACAGGAGGTCGCAGCCGTGCACAATAGCCGTGGACGTGAATTTTGTATACACGTTAAACATGCATGATATACGGCGGACTATATTAACGAATCCATGCTTAATAACTATGGAATGAACTGTCACCAGCGGTATTTCCGAACCGATACGACCTACAAACCTTCAAAAAGCGAGCGTATTCCTTCTTAAAAGGCAGCGCATTTGCGACTCCTCTGGTGTTGCGGGTGTCCATGGGCGGCGGTAATCACTTACCATCAGGTGATCCGTCTGTTCGTCTGCCCCCTATCTCATAAAAAATATCTATATTATAATTAATTGAAGTGTCTGTCTGCCTGTATGTTTGCCATTCTTTCACGGCAAGATAGAGCGACGGATTGACGTGAATTTTTAAGTGGAGATAGTTGAAGGGATGGAGAGTAACATAGGCTACTTTTTGCCCTTTTCTAGCCACCCATTTAAGGGAAGTGGGGGGTGCAAGCGAAGCCGCTTGCAAAAGCTAGTATAATATAATATCGAAATCCAAGATGGTGGGCCTAGTTATTTTTAGTGCATGTCTACAATATGGGTATCAAACGATAGGGTTTATTGAGAGTAATTTGATTAATGATGTGACGTCATTTTACACAATACGTCGGAAAAAGATTCAGAAACCTAGCCAGCAATAACGAACAAAAAGAAATTATAAAAGCTTGTATCTTTGATTTCAATTTGCGCATTTCCCTGCCCACAGGTGGACATCTGGTCGCTCGGTATCACGCTAGTGGAGTTCGCGCAGATGGAGCCCCCCAACCACGAGATGACCCCCATGCGCGTGCTGCTCAAGATCCAGAAGAGCGACCCCCCCAGCCTCGACCAGCCGTCGCGGTGGAGCAAGGCTTTCAATGATTTTATTGCGAAAGCTCTTGTTAAGGTAAAAATATCATCATCATCATCATCATCATCATCAGCATCAGCAACCCACGCTCGTCCACTGCTGGACATAGGTCTCCCCCAATGCACGCCACCGCTCCCGATTTTCGGCCGCTCTCATCCAGCTCACTCCAGCCAGCGAATGTCAAATGTAAATGTAAAAAATATACAATTAATTAAATAAGTAATTCGAATGTAAAAGTATACACCGTCAAATTTTATTCGTTTTAATCCCGAAGCCGTCATAATAGGTGACACGAATAAAGCCCCTTTAGTATGTTAGATCATCAAAATTTCAACTGTGGGAGAGCCACGCTTCGGCATGAATGGGCCGGCTCGACCGGAGTGATACCACTGCCTCACAGAAAACCGGCGTGAAGCAGCCCCTGTACTGTGTTTCGCCGAGTGATTTAGTACCGGAGGCCCACTCGGGGGGGAAGGGGATAAAAGGTTGGCAGCGCACTTGTAACTCCACTGGTGTTGCAAGTGTCCATGGGCGGCGGCAATTGCTTGCCATCAGGTGATCCGCCTGCTCCCTTGCTACCTCATCATCATCATCATCAGCAACCCACGGTCGTCCACTGCTGGACATAGGTCTCCCCCAATGCACGCCACCGCTCCCGATTTTCGGCCACTCTCATCCAGCTCACTCCAGCCAGCGAATGTCAAATGTAAATGTAAAAATATACAATTAATTCATTAAGTACTTCGAATGTAAAAGTATACACCGTCAAATTTTAGTCGTTTTAATCCCGAAGCCGTCATAATAGGTGACACGTTACATCGTGCGTGACGTTACAACAGCCGTGGTCACAAGCGAACCACTTCGCTTCGCTTCGCTTGTGACCACGGCTGTTGTAACGCAGTCGAAACGTCAAGCAGTAAGTGCTAGAAAGTACTTATTAAATTTCGTCGCGTTTAGTCCCGTTTATATGAAGTACTAGCGGCCGCCCGCGACTTCGTCCGCGTGGAATAGTAACTTTTTACCCCCCTTTTAACCCCTTACAACCCCCTTTTCGCACTAAAAAGTAGCCTATGTTCTTTCTCATGGTCTAGAACTAGATCATCTGTATACCAAATTTCATCTAAATCCGTTAAGTAGTTTTGGCGTGAAAGAGTAACAGACAGACAGACAAAGTTACTTTCGCATTTATAATATTAGTATGGATTAGTATATATTAGTATACTAGCGGCCGCCCGCGACTTCGTACGCGTGGAGTTAATTATTGACACTTACCGTCACATTTTGGACAATCCACACAATATATTTTTATAAATTGTAGCCTATGTGTTATTCTGATGTATAAGCTATATTGTGGTAAAGTTTCATTAAAATCCATTACAACATCCATACATCCTTACAAACTTTCGCCTTTATAATAGTAGTAGGATTATTAAGGATTTGCGCTGAGATGATTCAAACGAAACCTCTGAGGTATACTCCAAGAGTTAGTGTTACAAGTCTCGTCTCCCCGCAGGATCCAGAGAAGCGGCCGACGGCGGCGACCCTCCTGCAGCACGAGTTCGTGTCGGGCCCCCTCGACTCCAAGCCGCTGCGGGACCTGCTGCTGGAGTACCGCGCGGAGGTCGTGGAGGAGGAGCTGCTGGACGACGACTCGGAGGTCTGTGGAGTGTGGCGTTTATCATTCACATATGTACTTAGCTGTTATAAGCCTCGGCGTTTAACTAAAGCGATAACCGTTAGTTTGTAGTAAAAAAGACTTTATACTAAAACTAGCGGCCGCCCGCGACTCCGTCCGCGTGGAAAAGTAACTTTTTACCCCCCTTTCAGCCCCTTACAACTTACAACTACCCTTTTCGCAATAAAAAGTAGCCTATGTCCTTTCTCAGGGTCTAGAATCTAGATCATCTGTATACCAAATTTCATTTAAATCCGTTCAGTAGTTTTGGCGTGAAAGAGTAACAGACAGACAGAGCTACTTTCGCATTTATAATATTAGTATGGATATGGATTCACATAGCTGTTATACAGGGTGTATCTGTGAACATTTACATCCCTTTAACCACGTGTTCTACCCACCATTCTGAACAACATTTGTTCTATGACTTTTTAAAATTCGCATAAAAAAAATCATCTTTCCATACAAAGTTACTCACGAGACTTTGTCATTTTGTATGGGGAGTTGAAAATTTTTTCGAAGAATTAAAAAAAGTTGTTGATCAAATGTTGCTCAGAATGGTTGATAGAACACGTGGTTAAAGGGATGTAAATGTTTACAGATACACCTTTAGAACGCGGCATTTAACTATAGCGATAACCGTTAGTTTGCGCACTTGTAAAAAAGACTTTCTACTAAAATTGGTTTCTGCTTACTCAAGGTCATCGGAATTCTTACATGCCGCACCGATACCCGCGACTTCGTCCGCGTGGAATAGTATCCTTGGGTAGCATTTTTTTAAATTATTTAATAATTTTCATTCGCGTTTCGCTCAGCTTCATACATTTTGAAAAGAGCATTTTAATTTCGATTCCACTCGTTGAAACCGGTATTATTTCTGGTCAAGCTCTTGGACCGTTTAGGTTTTGATTCCGCTCCCAAAACCTGGTTAAAACCAAAATGATTTCGCTCGCTCCGCCCATATAATGAAAAGCAACGATTGAAAGGGAAAGAGAAGACGATATTTATGCTTGTGCTACAAGCATCGCGTCGCGATCCTGCCCGCAGATAAAAAGAGACAAAATATATCGCTGCACTATTCACGCGCATCGTGGAATTAACCAGGTTTATCCCACAAGCAATTTCGCTCGCGAATCGGTTCCGCTCCGAACGAACACTTACGAAAAAACCTGTTTGAGATCTAAAGCGCTGCTTATGTATAACATTTCAATTTATGATATTTATGTTGTATTATTAAATACGTGTATAACTAAAATATACCACTGTGATCTGCTTCCGCACGCTTACTAACCCGGCTTGCCTTGCCCTGGACCAGACCAAGTCCAGGAAGGGCAAGCCCCGGCCCAACAAGGAGCAGTACCAGAGAATTGGTTAGTATTTAATGCTGATGTTTGTACAAGTCCCTATTTCACTACGTAGACAATGGGGTATGGGAAAAAAAACCAAACATGTCCTAAATCGAAAACCATTTCGAGGCATTTGTCTTTCATTCCATGTTTTATTGCTTTTAAAATTTAAAAGCATAATATTTTCAATAAAATCGCGTTAGACCTTCATCTGACTCAAGGTCAGCAAAATTTTCAGTCATACTATACTATAGTCGAGCCGTTGTATCATGCCCGATTTGACAATACCTTTTTTTTAATTTTGCACTTATCCTTGTTGTGAGGAACACATTTCGCGAATCATAAAAAGCTACTTTTAAATCATAAAGTTCTTTATGATTCGCGAAATGTGTTCCTCATAACAAGGATAAGTGCAAAATTAAAAAAAAGGTATTGTCAAATCGGGCATGATACAACGGCCCGACTATAACAAGATAAAATGCTACATTAGGCGACATCTACTGTGATTGACACTTAGTCTATCGGAAGAACCAACAGTTGGCGCTAGTTGTAATACAATAAAACCTTACCAACCAGTTGACATTTATTTGAAAGGTGATATAAAATTTATTAGAGATACCTCTCTGTTTTTTGTTTTGCCGGAATGTTGTCAGACAGTGATGTAAAATTCCCCCGATTAAAAGGGATTTTGCCCACAAGTAACATTTTACATATAATATATTTGTCACGATTTGGGGAAAAAAGCACGTGGTAACACTATTAATATGGTGTAGCGCACTTGTGACGTCACAAATACGCTTGAATTTAAAATGTTTAAAAATTAATTAAAACATAACTACTGTCTTGATTACAAAAATATTCAAATTGATTACTTGAAATAGTAAAAGGTATTGAAATAAAATATAAAAAAGATACCTAGAATTAGTTCCCCATACCCCATTGTCACAGTACATACAGTGTCATCCCCATACTTTATCACTTAATTTGACAGATGTAAAATGTCAAAACGTATGGAAACTTGACATTTGCATCTGTCAGTTTACTCTACATAATTAAAAATCAGTGTTTAACAATAATAATATGGTTGAATTAAATCTATTACTTCATTAAAATGCCCCGTTGGTCTAGTGGTGTATGTACCGGGGTCTTGGGTTCGAATCCCGGGTAGAGCAAAAAGTATGTTTTGAATTTCACGAACAAAGCTCGGGTTTGCGATCACCGCACCGCATTAGGCAAGCGTGGTGATTAAGCCTAATCCCATCATAGTAGCGATGACTCGATTTCTATGGGGGCCTTTGCCCTGCAGCGGGATAGTATATAGGCTGATACTTTAATTAAGTATGTGTGTGTTGATTTACGTTAATGTAGTATGTTGTGGTTGGTTTACATTGTTTGCGAACCGGAACTGCAGCCGCGAGGTCTTCCGCCTGCGTCGAAGGTACCAACATGATAAAAAAATAATTTAAAAAATTTAAAATAAAAATCTTCGATTTTTTTTGCATTTTTAAATATCGATAAAATAAGAGATCTTACCATAATCTATGTATGCGAGATGTATCTGTCAAAATTTACATCCATTTAAGCACGTCTTCTACCAATCCATGTTTAATTTTTTTATGTTTGTTAACTGTTTTTTTAATGTATCATATAAAATAAGTATGATTTTTCTTTCAATAATTGTAAACAATATTTGTTCTACATTTGATTGTTTTAAATTTAGAATGTTGGTTGGCTACAATCGTCAACATTTCTGTGATGTATGAATATATTCATTTATTTAATAGATGGCGCTGATTGTCGATTGCATCGCGCAAGTGTTTTCTACTAATTTTACTTCTTTATATATAGTAAATATTAAATATTGCTATTGTTTGTGTCGCAGGAACATCGCAGCTCTCAGATGCATATGGAGATGGAAGATGACTCGACGTCTGTCAGGTCGGCCGACACGCCGGATGTCAAGAGTGAGTATTGTTATGGGTGGCAAACGGGCAGACGGATCACCTAAGGAAATAATGCAAAAATCTCATATGGTTTAGGTGGGACACGAACTTACAACTAAGTACCAATTACACTAACTGAAACCAATCACATAGCTGACATAGCTATGCAATTCATATATTTTATCGCGATTTCTCTCCGTCAAATTCATAGACGTAAAGTGACATATAACGCTATTTGACAGTCGTCGAAGGCAACAAAAGTAATAAATGGAAGCATAAAGTATAGGTCTTAGAATAATAACTCTATAGAAGGAGAGTCTCCATACTAGAGCTCTGTCAAAAATGAGACACAAAAAAATTCACGCAGCCTACTGCGCACCGTACTGACACAACTGACACACCTTTGTAATGTTGCTAGTGAAAGTGCAGTTTCCAAGAAAACAGGGAAATAAATCGGACGCCTCAATAGTGATTTCTAATGTGTCGTAAAATGTTGGTCGGTGTGGTATGAACATGTAATGTAAAGTTTATTTCGAGATAGATCTAATAGATATGTTCACAAAAACTACGACATAAGCTAAGCACTAGGGTATTATAGAAATTTAACGAACAATTTCGGTGGTAGGTACATACATATCACACAACCTTCAGGCAAACACATTTAATAATAGTGTTGGTTGGGGTAGGTAATGTTTTTATGAGGTATAAATAGAATATTATTAAACTGAAATGAATAGAAGAAAACAAAACAATTTTTTTGTATAATTTATTCGAGCACTCGACATGATATTTCATACATTCGTCAATACAAATACATATCTAATTCGACTTCAATGTCGAGCGCACGAGAAATGCCCCTCAGTCGACTGTATGTCATAGTTACTTACATTAGGAAAATAAGTTAGCAATAATTGTTTTAAAAATAAATTAGCTTGATAAAAAAAAGTCAGGAAAAATGGGAAAATATTTTTCTCATTGGGCAACACTGAACATTGAAAATAAACGTTTCTATTTTGGATTAAAAAATTACAAGATACAATGAAATATTGAAAGCTTCCCTGTGAAAAGTGATAATATTATTCTTATTCTCCCTTTAATTTTTATTGTGACACGATCTAACCGCACAAACCGTCATAATTATTTTTATTTCGGGAGACACGTTCGAGTCGCCGTGACATTTGACACTAGAAGCGAGTGGGTACCGTGCGCCAATTAGGGTACCACCTATTAAGCTGAAAGCGAGCGGACGCATTAGGTTTCTATAGAGTTATTATTCTAAGGTATAGGTATAGTAGAGCTTAATTTTATTTTTGATATTATAGCTATTCTTTGCTTTATTGATTCTTAAGTAAAAATGTGCACTTAAGAAAATCATCGAAGGGTGACTGTTACCGTTTGGTACCGGGTGTAGAAGGTTGTGGGTTCGAGTCCCATCTGAAACTTTTGATGATTTTTTTAAGTGCATTATTTACTTATGTAGACCTTATCCTTATATTGTAAAACAGGTCCTAAGAATTGTTAATTTTATGTAATAAAGTATACTAGCGGCCGCCCGCGACTTCGTCCGCGTGGAAAAGTAACTTTTTACCCCTCTTTCAACCCCTTACAACCCCCTTTTCGCAATAAAAAGTAGCCTATGTCCTTTCTCAGGGTCTAGATTATCTGTATACCAAATTTCATTTAAATCCGTTGAGTAGTTTTGGCGTGAAAGAGTAACAGACAGACAGAGTTACTTTCGCATTTATAATATTAGTATGGAATATGGAATAGTATGGATAATTATCTATCTTTTTCGTCCAGTGTCGGAATCCGAGCCGGCAGCGGGCACGACGGCCGTGTCGCCCGCCCCCCGCGCGCCGCCCTCCCCCGCCGCCGCCCCCGCCCCCGCCGCCCCCGCCAAGCGCCCCCGAGACGACGACAACGTGCCCGCTGACAGGAAGGCGCCTGTGAGTATACCATCCGCCAGATGGCGTACTTGGAATTGAGGTCTTCGACGTCATCGGTTGTTTTGTGATATTTTGACATTTAACATCAAAAATAATCAATGAGTGTTTTTGCAAATGCAAAATCCAATAGATGGCGTTACCTTGACGTCAGGGGGTCTACTACGCCAAACGATATCGATTTATTCGTAACGATACGATGAAACCTTGTAAAATTTAAAAAAAGTTTGGCTGTTTGTTTTATTATTCTTCAGCGTGGACCATAAATGGCTGAAATAAGTTTTTACAAATAACATACGAAACGATACTCCCAACGATACCATCAGAGACGTCGTCGGAATGTTCGTCGATTTGACGTTTGTGAAGCTGTCAAATTCAATTATTCGTATTTTATGCTGTGTTAGAGTAGGGTTTTTGTATGAACTGTCGTATCGTTACGAATATATCGATATCGTTTGGCGGAGTAGACCCCCAGGTCCAACAACGAGTGGATTGATTACATTTGACGTATTAATTTAAAATCAATAATAATAATTTTAATAATTTAGTTATATTACATCACATCTCAGATTAAATTAGATTACATTTTAAAAGACGACGATTATGTATATTTTCTAATATTTTTCCGCAGGCACCAAAAAAAGAGAAAGGCCCCGCCCCCCCGCCGCCCTCCGCCACGCCGCCCGCCTCGCCCGCCCCCGCCCCCGCCGCCCCCGCGCCGCCCGCCAACAAGAAGCCCCCCGCGCCGCCGCCCCCCGCCGCACCCGCGTCCACACCCGCCTCCGCCCCCGCTTCCGCCCCCGCGCCCGCGCACGCGCAAGGGAGACAGATTGTTGATCAGGTTAGTAGTAGTAGGTACGATCGAGGTCAAAAAGTGTTTACCAGTTTTGAAATTTGATTCTATATCACACTTTTTGCACTAAAGTCAAAAATGCCATATCAAGTTACATATTACCTTTTTAAAGTAAATATAAAAAGACACATAAAGAGGATACAATACAGAAGCAGGCATAAAAAAAAACCTAATTTCTTTGAAATGACATGACATTTGTCATTGACTGAGGGCGCTGGCTGTCAGCTGTCATATCATTAAAAAGACACCATATCTATGACCAATATTATGTAATAGACAATTAGAACTTATCACCTACATTGTGTACGTGCGATTATAATCCTTAAGGCGGTAAACACTTTTTGACCACGACCGTATATAATTGCTCCCTTGGGGAACTCCTTTGTAAAATTGATGGGAGTATACTCTGGTTTTAAATCATGTAGAGTAGACTGACAGATGCAAATGTCAAGTTTCTATACATTTTGACATTTTGCATCTGTCAGATTGAGTGATAATGTATGGGGATTAGAGGCCCAGACCACCTCCTTGGAAGACACCTGTTAAGTAAAGGACTGTTGCCCAAACGCGAGGAGGACAGAGAGAGAGACTTTTTTTGTCTGTTTGTATTGGTCTGGGTGTTTTCTATGTATTATAAGTATGTATTTACAAAAGAAAAGTATTATACGTATATATTTGTAATTCCACTGTTGGTTCTGATATCTGTAACACAGGTGCTTGAGCTACCTATCTCAGAGTCAGATCAAAGTATGTGATGTAGTAAAATATTATATTATTATTATTTTATACTAGCGTCCGGCCCGCAACTTCGTCCGCGTGGAACAGTAACTTTTTACCCCACTTTTAACCCCACTTTTAACCCCTTAAAGCCCCTTTTTCGCAATAAAAAGTAGTTAAAAAGTTCTTTCTCGGAGTCTAGACCATCTGTATACCAAATTTCATTTAAATCCGTTCAGTAGTTTAGGCGTGAAAGAGTAACAGACAGACAGACAGAGTTACTTTCGCATTTATAATATTAGTATGGATATTTGAGGTTCGTCTCAAATAGGCGCGGTCTAAGTATGGTGAGGGCATATCTATAATTTAAATCTTTGATCACAAAACCGAGCTTTGTTAAAAAAATTCAAATAGTAATAAAAATATTTTTTATCTACTTTTTTGCAGGTATGCAGAGAAGCGGAAAAAGCGGTTGAACACAAGAAAACAGACAAAGACACAGAAGAAGAAACGAGACCAAAGCAAGACAGACTCACGCCGGAACCGGAGACACACAAGCCGGATACCCCTTCCAAATCCAAAAACCAGAGACAAAGACATCCGGGCATCAACGACAAAGACGTCCGGATCGAGAGTAAAGATAGCAGGAACGAGAGTAATGATAGTCGGACTGAGAATAAAGATAGTCGAGTTGAAAGTAAAGATAGTCGAGTTGAAAGTAAAGACAGTCATACTGAAAGTAAAGATAATCGGATCGAAAGTAAAGATAGTCGGATCGAAAGTAAAGATAGTCGTGTCGAGAGTAAAGATAGTCGAAATGAGATTAAAGAATTACGGAACGAAAATACAGATGTTGTGGTGGAAAATCATTTTAATAAACTGAATAAAATTGAGAGAGAAGTTAATAAGATTGAAAAAGATATCGAAAATGATAGAAATGAAACTAATAGGTTGGAAAAGAGATTTTCTAGATCGAGTTCTAGCGAAGACACAGTTTTGGCACAAGTCAGTAGAATAGAAAGAAATTCTAGGAGTTCATTAAATGAAACGGATAAGGAATTAAATAGAAGTAAGCTAGAGAAGCAGAGATCGTCTTCTACGGAACAAGTGGAGAGTATCAAAGTGAACGCAGAAGTTTGTAGAATAGAGAAGTTCGCAAGATCCAGTTCTGTGGAAGGGAAGGACAGAGTTAGCATAGAGGTGGAGAGGAGAGAGAGAGACGAGAGGAGGTATAAAGAGGATAGGGAGAAGAGGAGATCGCAGCAGAATGCGGTTGAAATCAGGCCTGTTACGGTGAGTTTTTTGTGATTTGCCAATAGATGGTGTTGGTTTCTGATTGTATCGCACAAGTGTTTCGTTATTTCGGGTCACATATAGGGTGTATCTGTGAACATTTTCATCCCTTCAACTCATTGTAAACAACATTTTACTCTATGACTTTGATAATTTGCATATAAAATCATCTTTCTAACTATATGAAGTCGGTCACGTGTCTAGTTTCAAAAGTTCTTGTACAAATGTTGTTCAGAATTTTTGTTAGAACATAAATAATAAATAAATAAAAATCAATTTATTGCTCAAAATACATAAATATTTGTCTTAGTACTATAGGTACAAATCAACAAATGGATTAAGCAAACATGTGGTTAAAGAAATATAAATGTTCATAGACACAGCCTGTATATGATTTTGAATATAGACCTCAAAACTTGACGGCCTCGATGGCGCAGTGGCTAAGGTGTTCGCCTGGAGCGCGGAAGGTCCCGGGGTTCGATTCCCGGTCAAGTCAACTTAGAAAAAGTACATTTTCTAAATGCTCTTAGGGTCTGGGTGTTCTGGGTTGACGCCCCTAGTTAATTATCGTCACCCCATAGTACAGTAATTGGCCTAGATTGAGACTAGGTTGATTGGTGTGTTTGTCTGGCGCATTTATTTATTTATACAACCACAAATGTTTGTTGATGAAACAGATATTTGTCTTGGGTCTGGGTGTTTGAAGTTCCTTCGTTGTTTCTGGTTTCCATAGTACAAGGGAAAACCTTAGTTTGGGACCAGGATAATGTATGTGATGTTGTCTCAATTTATTTATTATTATTTGTATCTCTCCTACGGGAAATCACGGCACGGAGGCCGGTCCTTTTGGAAGGCGTGCGTGGGGATACAGATCCAACACGTAGAGGCCCCTTTGAGACACAATAATAAAAATGGGGATGTGTACACCTAGCGGCTACTGACTCTGTTTGTACTATTGAAGAGATACAACCAAAGTCAGCACCCGCCAGATGCAAGGACTATTGTAGATAAGAAGGGAACTATGCCGGGTCTATGGGTAGGATCTTGCTGGACTGGTTGCCGGGATATTGACGAGACAACGGGACGCCTGCCATATCAAATGTCTCATTATTATTATTCGACTTTTTGCTCCTCCCATAAAAACGCCAATTTCATATGTAAGTACATAATATAAGTGTGTTACCGTATTCCAGCCGCCCCAGCCCAAAGAGCCCGACCCGCGGGAGGCGAAGCCCCCCTTGCCGGCCGCATCAGTCAACGTGGTGGTGCCCGTGATACCACTGGCGTTGGAAGTGGGCGGCGTGGTGCTGGTGGAGCCCAACAGCCTCGCCGCCACGCCGGCCGGCCTGGTCACTGTTACTACTACGCATCCGCCGGTGCTGACCACGCAGCAACAGGTAACCATATTATGAAGGGTACAGACAAAGATGGATGGATGGAAAGTGGATGAGGCTGGCTGGTGACCGTAGGGAGTGGCGTAATAAAGAAGAGGCCTATACTCAGCAGTGGGTGGATGTGGGCTGACATGATGATGATGACGATGACAGACAAAGAACAGAGAATGTCCTAATGAAACGATTTTGAGAAAAACGCAATGTAAAGTTTAGAAATATATGCATATTTCTATTCTATACTTTTTTTCGCTTCGGCCATATATAAAAGAATCAAGCCTTACCACTGAGTGGTCGGTTCAGGCCACGAGGACCCACGATCGCCCCTTACAGGGGCGCATCGGAATACGGATACGCCCCGTTGGTCTAGTGGTTTACGTACCGGGCCGTGATCTCGGGGTCCCGGGTTCGATTCCCGGGTCGAGCAAAAGTATATTTCGAATTATAAATGTTGTTCAGAATGGTTGATAGAACACGTGGTTAAATGGATGTAAATGTTCACAGATATGTTTTGTATATATATTTTTTATGTTATAGGTAGCAGACGAGCAGCCGGATCACCTGATGGTAAGCAATTGCCGTCGCCCATGGACACTTGCAACACCAGTGGAGTTACAAGTGCGCTGCCAACGTTTTATCCCCCTTCCCCCCCGCTGGGCCTCCGGTACTCTCACTCACTCGGCGAAACACAGCACAGAAGCTGCTTCACGCCGGTTTTCTGTGAGGCAGTGGTATCACTTCGGTCGAGCCGGCCCATATTCATGCCGAATGTGTTGTGTGAATTTACTTATTTATTTATCATATTTCCTATTTCTAATAGCAATGTTTCCTCCCCCAGCTCCCCCCCAACGCGGTGACGATATCGACGACGCCCCCCATCGCCGACGAGGTGGTCATAGTGGGGGCAGGCTCCTCCTCCGACGACGACTGCTTCGCCCCCTCGTCCTTGGACTCGCTGGACTGCAGTAATTCCTATAGTGGTGAGTGAAATAGTTTTCCTTAAATTATAACAAGACTAAGTGTACTAAACTATGACAATGAGCCAGTAGGCCTAACATGCGCACCGCGACAAAATTTTGTCGGCTCTCGTTCGCGAGAGCGCATACTTCCTATCCCGCTCATTGCTCAGTCAGGTGAGCGGAGACGCAACTTGCGCCGACAAAATACGAGTGTCGACAAATTATCTCGTGGTGCGCATGTTAGCCTGGCAGGAAAGTGTGACTAGAGGGTCACTAATCACAAAAGGGTCACAAAATAGTCAATAAAGTGTTACAAAAGGGTCACAAAAGGGTTACTAAAGCCTCACAAAGGGGTAACTAAAGTGTCACAAAAGGGTTATTAAGTGTGACAGGGTCCTCTTCCGATGACGACTTTTGCCCCCGCGTCCTTGGACTCGCTGGACTGCAGTAATTCCGATAGTGGTGAGTGGAATGAGTCGGAAAGGTGTGACACGAGGGTCACAAAAGGGTCATTGGAGTGTGACGATAGGGTTATTGAAGTGTGATAAAATGTCACTAAAAAGAAAGAAAGAAGGCACAACATTTTGACAAAGTGTCACTAAATTTTATGATGACAAAGGGGTTACCAAAGTGTGAGTGTCACTAAATGTGATGACAAAAGGGCACTAAAGTGGACAAAGTGTCACTAGAATATAATGATAAGGGTTTAAAGTGGGACATAGTGTCACTAAATATGATGACAAAGTGTCACTAAAGTGTGACAAAGTGGTCCTAAATATGATGACTAAGGGGTCACTAAAGTGCGACAAGGGGGTTAGTGAAGTGTGTCAGTGACGCGGTGACGATATCGACGACGCCCCCCATCGCCGACGAGGTGGTCATAGTGGGGGCAGGGTCCTCCTCCGACGACGACTGCTTCGCCCCCTCGTCCTTGGACTCGCTGGACTGCAGTAATTCCTATAGTGGTGAGTGAAATAGTTTCCCTTAACGTCTTGAGACCCGAAAGCCTTATACGAGGCAAAAACAATTGATTTTCTGTTGTGTCTGCTGTTTGAGCCTTAAGACGGTAAAGTATAACAAGACTTAAGTGTACTAAATTATGACAATGAGTCAGAAAAATGTGACAATAGGATCACTAAAGTGTAACAAAAGGGTCATTAAAGTGTGACAAGATAGTCATCAAAGTGTGACTAAATGTTACTCAATATGATGTCAAAGGGGTCATCAAAGTGTGACTAGAACGGCATTAAAGTGTGACTAGAGCGTCATTAAAGTGTGATAAAATGTCACTAAAAAGAAAGAAAGAAGTCACTAAATTGTGACAAAGTGTCACTAAATATGATGACAATGGGGTCACTAAAGTGTGACAAGGGGGTTAGTGAAGTGTGTCAGTGACGCGGTGACGATATCGACGACGCCCCCCATCGCCGACGAGGTGGTCATAGTGGGGGCAGGCTCCTCATCCGACGACGACTGCTTCGCCCCCTCGTCCTTGGACTCGCTGGACTGCAGTAATTCCTATAGTGGTGAGTAAATACAATGAGTCAGGAAAGTGTGACAAGAGGGTCGCTAAAGTGTCACAAAAGGGCCATTAAAGTGTGACAAAAGGGTCATTGGAGTGTGACGATAGGGTTATTGGAGTGTGATAAAATGTCACGAAAAAGAAAGAAAGAAGGCACTAAATTTTGACAGTGTCACTAAATTTTATGATGACAAAGGGGTTACCAAAGTGTGAGTGTCACTAAATGTGATGACAAAAGGGCACTAAAGTGGGACAAAGTGTCACTAAAATATAATGATAAGGGTTTAAAGTGGGACATAGTGTCACTAAATATGATGACAAAGTGTCACTAAAGTGTGACAAAGTGGTACTAAATATGATGACTAAGGGGGCACTAAAGTGTGACAAGAGGGTCATTTTAGTGTGACAGGATGGTCATCAAAGTTTGACTAGAGCGTCATCAAAGTGGGCACAAACGTCACTAAAATTTGATGACAATGGGGTCACTAAAGTATGACAAAGTGTTACAAAATATAATGACAAAGGGGTCACTGAAGTGTGGAATTCCTATAGTGGTGAGTTGAAAGTGTAAGAAGACGGTCATGAAACTATCTAACTAGTCAGGAAAGTGTGACAAAAGGGTTACTAAAGTGTGATAAGAAGGTCGTTTTATACTCTGATTCATAATCATGTAAACTGTCAATGTGTCATCCCCATACATTATCACTCAATTTGACACATGCAAAATGTCAAAATGCATAGAAACTTGTCATTTTCATCTGTCAGTTTACTTTACATGATTCATGAATCAGAGTATAGTGTGACAAGTTGGTCATCAAAGTGTAACTAGCGTCATTAAGGTGCGAAAGGGTTATTAGAGTGTGAAAATAGGGTTATTAAGTGTGACAAAATGTCACTGAAACTTGAAATACCCTATTCTCGTATGGCCCAGTACTGATGTAGTAAAGTATCAGCCTATATACTGTCCCACTGCAGGGCAAAGGCCTCCATCATAGAAATCAAGTCATCGCTACTATGATGGGATTAGGCTTAATCACCACGCTTGCCTAATGCGGATTGGTGATCACAAACCCGAGCTATGTTCGAAAAATTCGAAACATACTTTTGCTCGACCCGGGAATCGAACCCGGGACCCCGAGATCACGGCCCGGTACTTAAATCACTAGACCAACAGGGCGTTCCCTCCACCAGCCCATGGTCCTTCCTACCGTCTCGGCATACGGACCGAATCTTGGGAGACGCTCACCAGGTACTTGCTAAGGGCTCTTTCCCCGGTGCGTTTCTTCACTCCCTACAAAGTCTGTGTCTTTAGCCCATCTCAATGTCACTTCTCCCCAAATGGGGCGTGAAACACCACAGCACAAGCGACTCGCGCTCGGGCAGTTCCACGTCAATCGAACTCCTTCCTAATGTCAAGCCTTTTGTGTGCAAAACGCACGCAACCGTCGAAACCTTCGCAGAGTTGACCATCTCTTGATGTTTTTTTTTTTTTTATATTAATAGGAAGGCAAACGAGCAAGCGGGTCATCTGATGGTAAGTGATCACCACCGCCCATGGAACATCTAGCTACACCGGAAGGAGTGCGGATGCGTTGCCGGCCCTTAGGAAGGTATAGCTCGTTTCTTGAAGATTTGAATGTCGTACCGGTTCGGAAATACTTGCTGCGGGAAGTTGATTCCACAATGAGGAGGTGCGCGGCAGAAAGTGTCGAGTAAAGCGCACGGTAGTGGACCGCCATCCATCCAGGTGGTATGGATGGAATCCGAGTTTATGGCGTACTGGTCCTATCCTACCAACAGGGCGTTACTGATGTAGTATATTTTGTTGGCAGAGAAAACCCGTGGCCGCCGCCTGGACAGCAGCGAGGTGCTGATCCTGTCGCCCGGCGCCGCCGCCGACTCCGGCGTGTTCGACGCCAGCGGCAACAACGGACTCAACCTGGTGAGACAAATACTGGTGTATAGTCTGCGGCATGAAACAATAGCGATGACCTCGATTGCGCAGATAAGATAAAATTTGTTCAAACATGTATACAAAAGGTTGTTATATCCTAATCCTAACTAATATTATTAATGCGAAAGTAACTCTGTCTGTCTGTCTGTTACTCTTTCACGCCAAAAGTACTGAACGGATTTAAATGAAATTTGGTATACAGATGATCTAGACCCTGAGAAAGAACATAGGCTACTTTTTATTGCGAAAAAGAGGTTTTAATGGGTTAAAAGGGGGGTAAAAAGTAACTTTTCTACGCGGACGAGTCGCGGGGCGGCCGCTAGTACAAAATAAGTTTTAACATGTCGTACCTTTGCAGCATACAAATTAAAAAGGAAATTCCTTATTTTGTTACTAAAATGTTACAAATCTAAATATTTATAAAATCAAATCATAATGTCAAAAATATTCATAATAAATAAAATAATACCAATCCAAACAGCAGAACCAAATTTAGTAGAAAGTCTTCTTTTTTAAAAGTGCGCAAACTAACGGTCATTGCTATGTTAGATGCCGTGAACTATATAATTTACATCCATTTATCAATCTATTCTACCAACCTTTAAAAATAGTATTTTCATTTCATTTAACCATTCTGAACAGGAACAACATTTTTTGTGATAGGGGGGCCGACGAGCAGACGGATCACCTGATGGTAAGCGATTACTGCCGCCCATAGACACTTTCAACACCAGTAGTCACAAGTGCGCTGCCAACCTTTAACCCCCTTTTGGGCCTCCGATACCCTCACACACTCGGAACACAGTGCAGTGGACGTCTATTGGCTGAATGATGATGATGTCACAAAATTAATAAGTCACGTGACCTAATTTGTATTTCTTTTTATGTAAATTTTCCAAAGTCGTAAACTAATGTTGTTTAGAATATTGGGACTCGTGGTCATGGTTAAAGGGACGTAAACGTTCACGCTTAATAGCTGGTGGCACGAAAGTATAGCGATGACCGTTATTTTGCGCACTTGTAAAAAATAAGACTTTCTATTAAAATTGGTTTCTGCGCACTCAAGGTCATAACTACACTTTTTTGCGGCAGACTATACAAACTCTATTATGTCATTATTGTCATTGGTAATCAAGCGTGCGTTGTACAATAATTGTTCTAAGTACTTTAAGTTGAATGTTCTAAGTACTACACACACAACATTGTTAATACTTTCTGTATTTAAACTTCAGCCCCTATAATACAGGATTACCTAGCTTGGGCGCTATTATGGTAACGGTTTTTGTTAGTTACGTTATCTATTCTTCTATTCTTATATTATATTATCTTTATACTCTGGGTATCACAGCTATTTGCTGGTTTTTCAGAAATGTACGGGCCTTGGCCAAGTACAATTTTATTATAATTAATTAGTATTACTTTGTGGTCGCAGGTCGCAGTCGGACAGCGGGTCGGTGGCGTCGGCGTCGCGCGCGGCGCCCGACGCGGACTCGCTGGTCGCCGCCCACGACCACGACGACGACCACCACCACCACCACGCGCCCGCCGTCAACGGGGGGACCAGGTGGGTGATGCTGTTGATGCTAGTTTATCTAATTAAAAACATCTAGATTAAGTTAGATATAAGTTTCCCTGCGGTAAACAGGCCGAATCGCTTGTGCTGTGGTGTTTCACGCCCCATTTGGGGAGAAGTGACATTGAGGTGGGAAGACACAGACTTTGTAGGGAGTGAAGAAACGCACCGAGGAAAGAGCCCTTAGCAAGTGCCTGGTGAGCGTCTCCCAAGATTCGGTCCGTATGCCGAGACGGTAGGAAGGACCATGGGCTGGTGAAGGGACCTGCTGTAAACAGGCCAAATAAAGATATTTATTCATTCATTCATGTCAATATCAAAATCAAAATGTCTTTATTCAATTTAAGTCCTTTACAGAACATTTATGAATGTCAAATTTATAATCTACATCTAATCTACATACAGGATGTATCTGTAAGCATTTACATATTGTCGCAGGTCTTCCTACGTTACAGTAACAAACATACATATTCGTAATTTTATAATTTATTTTAACAGAGCAGTGTCTAAAAGTAAGGTAAAGTATCAGCCTATATACTCTCTGCAGGGCCATCCATCGTAGAAATCAATTCAACGCTTCGTAATTATTTTTTTAATGAAAATGTTTTTCTTATAAATTTCAGAGTGAACACAGACATCCAAGAGAATGGTGAGCCAGTGGTATTAAGAAGAAAGAACCAAGATGGACAGCCCGTCAATAGGATACAAAGGTATGTGTGCCTTTTTATTAATTACTAGCTTTTGCCCGCGACTTCGTTCGCGTGGACTTTAGGTTTTTCGACCTCACATTAGAAACCTCAAAAATTTTAGCCTATGTGTTATTCTGATGTATATGCTATATTGTGGTAAATTTCATTCAATCCATTCAGTAGTTTTTACGTGAAAGAGTAACAACATCCATACTTACAAACTTTCGCCTTATAGTTGTAGTAGTAGGACTATTTTTATCGTGTACATATAATGTATTGTTGCGGGCACGAGGTAATCAAGAAAACGCTAATGTCACAAAAAGACAATTAATTTATTTGACGAATAACAAAAACACAAATAAAACAATCACAACTTCCGAATACTTCGCAGGTAATTCACTAGATCGCTCCTAGTTCGCAAGAGAACAATTCGCTTCGCTTTCCAAATCGGAACTGACTCGCCGGCTCGCTACATCCCGCTTTTATACTAGCGCGGACGCAGGCGCGAGCTCTCGAGTTATTTTCAGAACATTCGATGCCGATTTGCTTCCAGAATGTCGGAGAGATAACTTCCAAAGTATTTGAGGGCATATTGCAACCAGTGCCGTAAATAGGGCGGTGCCCGCGGTGCCCAGGCACTGGGCGCAGACCCTCCAGGGGCGCAGAAATGACCAGACCGCCCTACTGTACTGTATCGCAATTTGAAGCGATATTGAAACAACAAAAGCACGCACCGGGTGCATAAAGGGCTAGTTACAGCACTGATTGCAACTAGGGCTTCGAGAGACGTCCACACAGTTCTCGATGTTTCTCGTAGCTTCTCAAACTTTCCATTAGTTTTGATTACCAACGTGTAAGTTCGGCCGACACGACACGGTTCGACCGAAGCTAGCAGCTGATCCTCTCTATTTTTGTTTGTATCTATTTAGTTTTGTTTTGTAATGTATATATTTATGTATATTAATATTTATGTATGTCTATTATTATTTAAGTACGTCATGTATAGTTATAAGTATTTGTACTTCTTATTTTCATTCAGCAATATATTGCACTGCCTTACCCCCGCGATGTAATTGGACCAAGTCCATCTATTGGTTAATTTCTGAATTACGGTCCCGAAGCGACGCGAAGTGAGGGCGGGCCACTAGTTGGTGATAAATGTTTTATGTTTTATGTTATGTTTACAATCCGTTTGTTTGTTTGGCAGGACACGTCGCACGTGTCGGTGGTGACGGTGGGCGAGCCGGAGCGCGTACGGCCCCTCCCCGCGCAAGCACACGCGCGCGCCACGCGCCTCAGCCCCGACAGCTTCGAGAGGTAAGACACGCAAGTATTGTATGCGCGTCTAGACAATATACTCTCGGCGTCAAAAAATCGCACATCTGCGTAGTTTTCATACTAAGGCGCTCATATCACGGTTCGTATATAAAAAGTAAAACATTGATTGCAATATTTTTTACGTAACATGGTTTTTTATATGCTCGTCTGTTAATCAAGTAAATTCCATGGATGATGAAAATGTTGGATTAAAAGACGAGCATATATTGGTAAGGTACCTTAAAAATTGTAAAAACGTTTACTTTTAATACCGAAGCGTAATATGAGCGCGTTAGTATGAAACTACGCAGATGTGCGATTTTTTTGACGCCGAGAGTACTAGATAAATATTATTTGTTTGATAGTTATATCAAATTTTCGTTTATGTACATGGTTGTTATAATAAAGTTTGTGTATATGTATGGTAGGTCAATGATTATAATTAATTTGTATCATATTATAAACTTTAAAAATGGACTTGCCCATGAAACTTGAATGCTCACAAAACACAGCTAGACGTTATATTTTTAACTAAAAATTTATGCTATTGGTTCTTATTTACCAATATTTTGAGAAAGTATCAATATTTTCTACTATATCGAGCTTAGTCAAATACCCTATTCAACCCATGTTTCTAGCACAAAGCAAAGACTTTATTAAAGTCTTTGGGAGAAAGCTATTCGCTTACAGATTCTTCAGAAGTCGAGGGTCGAATTTGGATGGTGATTAAAAATTGGCATAATTTTATTTTAGGGACTTACTTCCACGTTTGCCACTGTAAATTGTGTCCTGGGGGAGAGTCTCTTGTGCTGAGTATAATAAATAATGAATGTATCATTACTTTGTGGTCGCAGGTCGCAGTCGGACAGCGGGTCGGTGGCGTCGGCGTCGTCGCGCGCGGCGCCCGACGCGGACTCGCTGGTCGCCGCCCACGACCACGACGACGACCACCACCACCACGCGCCCGCCGTCAACGGGGGGACCAGGTGGGTGCCTCTATTGAGACCTGTTTATCTCATTATCATTATCAGTACGACATTAAAATCTTCAAGAAACGAGCCTATACCTTCCTAAAAGGCCGGCAAAGCATCCGCACTCCTTCTGGTGTAGCTGATGTCCATGGGCGGCGGTGATCACTTACCATCAGGTGACCCGCTTGCTCGTTTGCCTTCCTATAATAATTAATTTTAAGAAAAAATCTAGTTAGTAGTTTAATATAAAAAAAAATCGCTTGTGCTGTGGTGTTTCACGCCCCATTTGGGGAGAAGTGACATTGAGATGGGAAGACACAGACTTTGTAGGGAGTGAAGAAACGCACCGGGGAAAGAGCCCTTAGCAAGTACCTGGTGAGCGTCTCCCAAGATTCGGTCCGTATGCCGAGACGGTAGGAAAGACCGTGGGCTGGTGGAGGGACCTGCTGTAAACAGACCAAATAAAGATATTTATTCATTCATTCATCGAATATCAAAATCAAAATGTCTTTATTCAATTTAAGTCCTTTACAGGACATTTATGAATGTCAAATTTATAATCTACATCTAATCTACATACAGGATGTATCTGTCAACATTTACATATTGTCGCAGGTCTTCCTACGTTACATCAACAAATATACATACTCGAAATTTTATAATTTACTAGCTTTTGCCCGCGACTTCGTTCGCGAGGACTAGGTTCAAAAATTGTAGCCTATGTGTTATTCTGATGTATAAGCTATATTGTGGTACAGTTTCATTCAAATCCATTCAGTAGTTTTTACGTGAAAGAGTAACAAACATCCATACATCCAAACTTTCGCCTTTATAATAGTAGTAGGATTTTAAACAGAACAGTGACTAAAAGTAAGGTAAAGTATCAGCCTATATACTGTCTGCAGGGCCATCCATCATAGAAATCAATTCAACGCTTCTTAATTTGTTTTTAATGGAAATGTTTTTTTTTTTAATTTCAGAGTGAACACAGACATCCAAGAAAATGGTGAGCCAGTGGTATTAAGAAGAAAGAATCAAGATGGACAGCCCGTCAATAGGATACAAAGGTACGTGTGCCTTTTTACTAGTTGTACTATTTTTATCGTGTAAACATAAAATGAATTAACTTTAAACACTAATTTCACATAATCACTGAAAAAAGATACTCAGCAGTAGGTATAAATACAATTTTAAGTAACTTAAATAGTTAATAAATACCTAAACTTCAACTTATATTAAACTAGCTTTTGCCCGCGGCTTCGCTCGCGCTCCCACTTACCTAAAATGGGGGGGCTAGAAAGGGGCAAAAAGTAGCCTATGTTACTTTCAATCCCTTCAACTATCTCTACTTAAAAAATCACGTCAATTCGTCGCTTCGTTTTGCCGTGAAAGAAAGACAAACATACATACAGATACAGTTTCCCAGATACAGATACAGTAATTCAGAAATGAACCAATAGATGGCGCTGTGCTCAATTACATCGCGCAAGCGTTTCGTGTTTTCGGTTTACCTATAAGCCTTGTCGTTGTCTATAGAAGTTATCTCTTTATAAATAGTATAGATTAGTATGGATTACAAACATAAATAAAATTGTCTATTCTCGTCTCGCAGGTCGAAGGAAGACATCCACATGGCGAACCTGAAGAAGAAGACGCGCAAGCGCACGAGGAAGTTCGAGATAGACGGCGTCATTGTTACCACCACCACTTCTAAGGTGAGATTACTAACATTACACAATACTACACATACTATAGCTGGCGGCACGAAAGTATAGCGATGACCGTTATTTTGCGCACTTGTAAAAAAGATTCTATTAAAATTGGTTTCTGCGCACTCAAGCACAAAATAATTACTTTAGATAATTACACAGAAAGTAGACTGCCCACTAAGAGCTAAAAACGTGTCATGTACTCACGCATGCGCACTAACGGGGAAATACGCCTTTTCGACCACATTAATCCTAGCCTATGACATAAGATTGTCGAACTGTCGAGGTCTGTGGTAGAGGCCGCGCGCTTATGTACTCATGCCGGGCAACAACCCTAGCATATGTCAACGAAATCTTCTAAATTCAAAATCAGGCTGAGTCTATCTTCTGTGTGTAATTATTTTGTGACACCACCCTGTATATGTGACCCTTTAGCCATGTATTGGCAGAACATATGGGGAATGGAATGTTCCCCATGAAAAAGGAAGATCTTCCGCCGAGCCGGGTGGTATTGGCTCGGGGACCAAGATCCGATGTACCATCTTGGTTTGTCGTATGTATTCCAAGTAGACATGCGAACTTTGCTTTCGCGATGTATGATTGAAGGAGAAATTTAATCTTGTATGGAACAGTCAAATTAGCGCCGTGTAGTGGCGTACTTCTTTCTTCGGGCGATAGTAGATGTCGCCACAAAAGAAATTTAATCTTGTATGGAACAGTCAAATTAGCGCCGTGTAGTGGCGTACTTCTTTCTTCGGGCGATAGTAGATGTCGCCACAAACACATGGCTAAAAGGATGTAAATATTCACAGATACAACCTTGTATATGTAGTGTTGGGGCGGTGAAATTATACGCAATTTGTATGTAATCGTCTTTTATTTTAATTTATTTTTACACTTCAGAGCACACACACCGTCTTTCCTTATTAATTCCCCGCCATGATATATCTTATTTTTCTTCCATTCAATACTCACTCACACTTAACCATTCATTCACTCTTTCACTCGTTCACCGCTCTCACCGTACATGTTTACCTACCTACCTACAGCTAGCTAGGATGGCAATCCTACATATATCCTGCGTACGAGGCTGATCGTTGAGAGTTTTTTTATAGTGAGGACCATCAAGATGACCTCACTCCGCCTGAGAGTAAGCAAGCGGCCGTAAGATCCAAATATATAGAACTGTAAAAGAGCCACGCTTCGGCATGAATGGGCCGGCTCGACCGGAGTGATACCATTGCCTCACAGAAAACCGGCGTGAAGCAGCCCCAGTACTGTGTTTCGTCGAGTGAGGGTACCGGAGGCCCACCCGGGGGGAAGGGGATAAAAGGTTAGCGGCGCACTTGTAACTCCACTGGTGTGGTGTCCATGGGCGGCGGCAATTGCTTACCATCAGGTGATCCGCCTGCTCGTCTACCTATCTCATAAGAAAAAAAAAATTGCATCTGTCACATGATGAAAAATATAATTTGCAGGTGATATGGGGCGACGAGGAGAGCGGTCGCACGTGGGACGACCACGCCCTCCGCAAGCAGGAGCTGAGGGAGATCAAGATGCTGCAGAAACAGGAGCAGAAGCAGTTCCAGGACCTCAACGCCAAGGAGCTGCAGCTGCGGGACCAGCAGGACAAGAGGTAGGGAGACAGGGACACGCGGGGGGACAGGAGGTAGGGACGCAGGGACACGCGGGGGGACAGGAGGTAGGGACAGCAGGAGCAGAAGCAGTTCCAGGACCTCAACGCCAAGGAGCTGCAGCTGCGGGACCAGCAGGACAAGAGGTAGGGACACAGGGACACGCGGGGGGACAGGAGGTAGGGACGCAGGGACACGCGGGGGGACAGGAGGTAGGGACGCAGGGACACGCGGGGGGACAGGGATTGTGTTAGGGAAACGTCGACGGGGGACCTGAGGTAGGGACACTAGGGACACCGCTGGGGGGACAGGAAGGGTAGGGGACACAGGGACGACGCGGGGGGACAGGAGGTTTAGGGACACAGGGACACGCGGGGGTGACAGGAGTTGGGACAGGCAGGAGCAGAAGCAGTTCCAGGACCTCAACGCCAAGGAGCTGCAGCTGCGGGACCAGCAGGACAAGAGGTAGGAGAGACAGGGACGGGAGGTAGAGAGAGACAGGGACGGGAGGTAGGGAGACAGCAGGAGCAGAAGCAGTTCCAGGACCTCAACGCCAAGGAGCTGCAGCTGCGGGACCAGCAGGACAAGAGGTAGGGACACAGGGACAGACAGAGGGACAGATAACGGGACGAGAGGTGGATGACACTTGAGACGAGAGGCGAAGGTCAGACAGCGGGATGAGATGTAGGGACACACGACAGGATGAGAGGTGGGGACACACAGCCGGATGAGAGGTAGGGACAGATAGAGGAGGGACAAGCGGAGGGATGAGAGGTAGGGAGAGACAGGGACGGGAGGTAGGGAGACAGGGACGGGAGGTAGGGAGGGACAGGGACGGGAGGTAGGGAGAGACAGAGGGACGAGAGGTCTATTATTCTCGTATTGTGTGGCATTTCATTACACAATGTAACATACAATTTTCACACTAAAAACTAATTTTAAACCTTTCGAATTGCATGAGTTTGTTCCACACAGTATTTGTATTAACAGCTTTTTAAACACTGCAACCATTAATGTCATATATTAAAAAACTAGCTTTTGCTTGCGGTTTCACTCGCGTTAAATTCGGAGTTGCACGGAGGGGCAAAAATAGTCTATGTTACTCTTCATCCCTTCAACTATCTCCACTTAAAATCACGTCAATTCGTCGCTCCGTTTTGCCGTGAAAGAAAGACAAAATATAGAGAGACACACTTTCCCATTTATAATATTAGTACTTACTTACTTACTCCGATTAATATTAAGGCTGAACAATGTTAATTATGTTATTATTTTAATTTAAAATCCTAATGACATTTTCTTATTGTACGCCGAAATGGCAGGTTATAGCGATAAGAACTATTGTAAATCTAAACTAAGAACTTAGATGTACTAACCTATAACTAAAGCAATAAATGATATTTGATTTGATTTGATGGCTCAACGATCTAAAATGAGTTTAGCCCCCGATATGTGCCGTCGCCATTTGTCTAGGTCTTATAATATTAGGTCGATGGTAATTTTTGATTTTAATTACATGAATGTCATTTATTAAGAACGATATCTCCACAGGTTCGAAGCGGAGCTAGCGTCGCTCGCGCGAGCGCACGAAGCGGACCTCGACACGCTCGCGCGAGCGCAACGAGCCGCCGCCGAGCGAGCCGAGCAACAACTAGAGACAGAGCTCAGGCAAGCAGCCAAGCGACTGCGGACAGAGCACGAGCGGGACCTGAGACACTTCCGGGACACGCTGAAGCAGGAGCTGCGGCTGCTGAAGCAGGTGAGTCACTGCAGGACCCCGCCAGGCCGAGACCGAGCTGAGGCAGGCCGCCAAGCGACTGCGGACAGAGCACGAGCGGGACCTGAGACACTTCCGGGACACGCTGAAGCAGGAGCTGCGGCTGCTGAAGCAGGTGAGTCACTGCAGGACCCCGCCAGGCCGAGACCGAGCTGAGGCAGGCCGCCAAGCGACTGCGGACAGAGCACGAGCGGGACCTGAGACACTTCCGGGACACGCTGAAGCAGGAGCTGCGGCTGCTGAAGCAGGTGAGTCACTGCAGGACCCCGCCAGGCCGAGACCGAGCTGAGGCAGGCCGCCAAGCGACTGCGGACAGAGCACGAGCGGGACCTGAGACACTTCCGGGACACGCTGAAGCAGGAGCTGCGGCTGCTGAAGCAGGTGAGTCACTGCAGGACCCCGCCAGGCCGAGACCGAGCTGAGGCAGGCCGCCAAGCGACTGCGGACAGAGCACGAGCGGGACCTGAGACACTTCCGGGACACGCTGAAGCAGGAGCTGCGGCTGCTGAAGCAGGTGAGTCACTGCAGGACCCCGCCAGGCCGAGACCGAGCTGAGGCAGGCCGCCAAGCGACTGCGGACAGAGCACGAGCGGGACCTGAGACACTTCCGGGACACGCTGAAGCAGGAGCTGCGGCTGCTGAAGCAGGTGAGTCACTGCAGGACCCCGCCAGGCCGAGACCGAGCTGAGGCAGGCCGCCAAGCGACTGCGGACAGAGCACGAGCGGGACCTGAGACACTTCCGGGACACGCTGAAGCAGGAGCTGCGGCTGCTGAAGCAGGTGAGTCACTGCAGGACCCCGCCAGGCCGAGACCGAGCTGAGGCAGGCCGCCAAGCGACTGCGGACAGAGCACGAGCGGGACCTGAGACACTTCCGGGACACGCTGAAGCAGGAGCTGCGGCTGCTGAAGCAGGTGAGTCACTGCAGGACCCCGCCAGGCCGAGACCGAGCTGAGGCAGGCCGCCAAGCGACTGCGGACAGAGCACGAGCGGGACCTGAGACACTTCCGGGACACGCTGAAGCAGGAGCTGCGGCTGCTGAAGCAGGTGAGTCACTGCAGGACCCCGCCAGGCCGAGACCGAGCTGAGGCAGGCCGCCAAGCGACTGCGGACAGAGCACGAGCGGGACCTGAGACACTTCCGGGACACGCTGAAGCAGGAGCTGCGGCTGCTGAAGCAGGTGAGTCACTGCAGGACCCCGCCAGGCCGAGACCGAGCTGAGGCAGGCCGCCAAGCGACTGCGGACAGAGCACGAGCGGGACCTGAGACACTTCCGGGACACGCTGAAGCAGGAGCTGCGGCTGCTGAAGCAGGTGAGTCACTGCAGGACCCCGCCAGGCCGAGACCGAGCTGAGGCAGGCCGCCAAGCGACTGCGGACAGAGCACGAGCGGGACCTGAGACACTTCCGGGACACGCTGAAGCAGGAGCTGCGGCTGCTGAAGCAGGTGAGTCACTGCAGGACCCCGCCAGGCCGAGACCGAGCTGAGGCAGGCCGCCAAGCGACTGCGGACAGAGCACGAGCGGGACCTGAGACACTTCCGGGACACGCTGAAGCAGGAGCTGCGGCTGCTGAAGCAGGTGAGTCACTGCAGGACCCCGCCAGGCCGAGACCGAGCTGAGGCAGGCCGCCAAGCGACTGCGGACAGAGCACGAGCGGGACCTGAGACACTTCCGGGACACGCTGAAGCAGGAGCTGCGGCTGCTGAAGCAGGTGAGTCACTGCAGGACCCCGCCAGGCCGAGACCGAGCTGAGGCAGGCCGCCAAGCGACTGCGGACAGAGCACGAGCGGGACCTGAGACACTTCCGGGACACGCTGAAGCAGGAGCTGCGGCTGCTGAAGCAGGTGAGTCACTGCAGGACCCCGCCAGGCCGAGACCGAGCTGAGGCAGGCCGCCAAGCGACTGCGGACAGAGCACGAGCGGGACCTGAGACACTTCCGGGACACGCTGAAGCAGGAGCTGCGGCTGCTGAAGCAGGTGAGTCACTGCAGGACCCCGCCAGGCCGAGACCGAGCTGAGGCAGGCCGCCAAGCGACTGCGGACAGAGCACGAGCGGGACCTGAGACACTTCCGGGACACGCTGAAGCAGGAGCTGCGGCTGCTGAAGCAGGTGAGTCACTGCAGGACCCCGCCAGGCCGAGACCGAGCTGAGGCAGGCCGCCAAGCGACTGCGGACAGAGCACGAGCGGGACCTGAGACACTTCCGGGACACGCTGAAGCAGGAGCTGCGGCTGCTGAAGCAGGTGAGTCACTGCAGGACCCCGCCAGGCCGAGACCGAGCTGAGGCAGGCCGCCAAGCGACTGCGGACAGAGCACGAGCGGGACCTGAGACACTTCCGGGACACGCTGAAGCAGGAGCTGCGGCTGCTGAAGCAGGTGAGTCACTGCAGGACCCCGCCAGGCCGAGACCGAGCTGAGGCAGGCCGCCAAGCGACTGCGGACAGAGCACGAGCGGGACCTGAGACACTTCCGGGACACGCTGAAGCAGGAGCTGCGGCTGCTGAAGCAGGTGAGTCACTGCAGGACCCCGCCAGGCCGAGACCGAGCTGAGGCAGGCCGCCAAGCGACTGCGGACAGAGCACGAGCGGGACCTGAGACACTTCCGGGACACGCTGAAGCAGGAGCTGCGGCTGCTGAAGCAGGTGAGTCACTGCAGGACCCCGCCAGGCCGAGACCGAGCTGAGGCAGGCCGCCAAGCGACTGCGGACAGAGCACGAGCGGGACCTGAGACACTTCCGGGACACGCTGAAGCAGGAGCTGCGGCTGCTGAAGCAGGTGAGTCACTGCAGGACCCCGCCAGGCCGAGACCGAGCTGAGGCAGGCCGCCAAGCGACTGCGGACAGAGCACGAGCGGGACCTGAGACACTTCCGGGACACGCTGAAGCAGGAGCTGCGGCTGCTGAAGCAGGTGAGTCACTGCAGGACCCCGCCAGGCCGAGACCGAGCTGAGGCAGGCCGCCAAGCGACTGCGGACAGAGCACGAGCGGGACCTGAGACACTTCCGGGACACGCTGAAGCAGGAGCTGCGGCTGCTGAAGCAGGTGAGTCACTGCAGGACCCCGCCAGGCCGAGACCGAGCTGAGGCAGGCCGCCAAGCGACTGCGGACAGAGCACGAGCGGGACCTGAGACACTTCCGGGACACGCTGAAGCAGGAGCTGCGGCTGCTGAAGCAGGTGAGTCACTGCAGGACCCCGCCAGGCCGAGACCGAGCTGAGGCAGGCCGCCAAGCGACTGCGGACAGAGCACGAGCGGGACCTGAGACACTTCCGGGACACGCTGAAGCAGGAGCTGCGGCTGCTGAAGCAGGTGAGTCACTGCAGGACCCCGCCAGGCCGAGACCGAGCTGAGGCAGGCCGCCAAGCGACTGCGGACAGAGCACGAGCGGGACCTGAGACACTTCCGGGACACGCTGAAGCAGGAGCTGCGGCTGCTGAAGCAGGTGAGTCACTGCAGGACCCCGCCAGGCCGAGACCGAGCTGAGGCAGGCCGCCAAGCGACTGCGGACAGAGCACGAGCGGGACCTGAGACACTTCCGGGACACGCTGAAGCAGGAGCTGCGGCTGCTGAAGCAGGTGAGTCACTGCAGGACCCCGCCAGGCCGAGACCGAGCTGAGGCAGGCCGCCAAGCGACTGCGGACAGAGCACGAGCGGGACCTGAGACACTTCCGGGACACGCTGAAGCAGGAGCTGCGGCTGCTGAAGCAGGTTAGGGAGTCCCACACACCAACCTTCTTCCCTCATGTGACAAGGTGAAGGTCGATGGTTTCCCCTGGGAAAACAAAAAAAAAACAAAGTGAGACACTGACGGACCCCCCCAGGCCGACAAGCTGGTGAGACACACTGACAGCAATCGCTTATGTGACCTTTTTGTTCGTCTACCACATATCACATAAAAATAAACTGCCTGGCAGTTATAGCCGTAAGAAAATTAAATTACTAAAAGAACACCCTCATAATGCGATGGAACACCAGTGTGCCACGACAAAAATTGCGATTTCTATCCGTCAATTTAGAGACACCTTGTCCCCCACATGTGACAAGGTGAAGGCCGATGGTTTCTGTTGGGAAAACATAAAAAATCAAAGTGAAAAACTGACCCGAGCGCCACCAGTAGGCCGCCTAACATGCGCACTGCTGCGACACAATTTTGTCGACTCTCGTTCGCGAGAGCGCATCCTTCTATCCCGCTCATCGCTCAGTCAGGTGAGCGAGAAGCAACTTGCGCCGACACAATACGAGTGTCGACAAATTATCTCGCGGCGCGCATGTTAGCCCGGCTGGACATAGGTCACCCCTAATGCACGCCACTGCTCCCGACGCTTACCGAGTCGCGGTCTCCACTCAAGGACTTTACGGCTCCAACGGTTGTCAGTTCTGCGGCTAATGTGACCAGCCCACTACCACTTCAGTTTGCTAATTCGGAGGGCTTTGTCGGTGTGAGTCAACTATACACCGTTAAATTTTAGTCGTTTTAATCCCGAAACCTTCATAATAGGTTAGACGAATAAAGCCCCTTTAGCATATTAGATCATCAAAATAAGCAAAATAAAAATCTTCGGTCCACCTGGTGGGAGGCCTGCCGCGGCTGCGGCCTCCACTCAAGGACCTTTCCACCCCAACGGCCGTCTGTTCTCCTCGCAATGTGCCCTGCCCATTACCACTTGAACCACGCAATTCTTTGGGCTATGTCCGTGACCTTAGATCTCCTGCGGATCTCATTATTTCTGACACGATCGCGCAGGGAGATTCCGAAGGCTTTGACATTAAAACGACTAAAGTTTAACGGTGTATTAGATTTTTTTTTAAGCGGGCGGCTATGCAGGTCTTATTCAGACCAGTATCACTGCGACCAGTTTGATCTATTGTGATCGCCGCTATGCTACATTTCAGTCTGCAATCCTGCACTTTTAAGAAAGTGAATTAATTGTTTGGGACTGAGATCCTTAGCTTCATTGGGGCTTAGAATGTGCTTTCCCAGATGCATGCTACGTTTACGCATCAGTGGTCCGCATTCGGTGATTATGTGTAAAGGGATGTATTAGATGTTAATGATCGTACGTTCGTCAACAGGAGGTGGAGCTGGTGTCGAAGGACCGGCGCAAGGACGCGTACCGCCAGCGCCGCGCGCGCCTCGACCAGGAACACGCCGAGAGGGAGAAGTCCTTCGTGGCTAGCTTAGCGGACGCACACGTGAGTAGGAAAATAATGAATTAATAGAAATAGAAGATCATACCAGGGTCACCATTCTACAATCGCACGACTTTACTCTGATTCATAATCGTGTAAAGTAAACTGACAGATGAAAATGACAAGTTTCGCTTTGACATTTTGCATGTGTCAAATTGAGTGATAATGTATGGGGATGACACATTGACATCTGTCAGTTTACTTTACATGATTATGAATCAGAGTATAGTTATTACAGGAATAATGTACAGTTGCCAGCACATCAAATTACTACAATCTGTCAAATTTCCTCAGTTGATATTGAACCAAACGCGTTTGACATAAAAGTGAGGTTCGATTGAAGAAATTTGACAGATTGTAGTAACTTGATGTGCTGGCCACCGTACAATAAAGGCGACCTTATCACTATATGCGATCGCTTCCAGGTAACCTTTGGGTAAAGGACACTTTAACAGGGTGTAAGTCGGTGCAATGATGCAATACTTATCCATACTAATATTATAAATGCGAAAGTAACTCTGTCTGTCTGTCTGTCTGTCTGTCTGTTACTCTTTCACGCCAAAACTACTGAACGGATTTAAATGAAATTTGGTATACACATGATCTAGACCCTGAGAAAGGACATAGGCTACTTTTTATTGCGAAAAGGGGGTTGAAAGGGGGGTAAAAAGTTACTTTTCCACGCGGACGAAGTCGCGGGCGGCCGCTAGTGTACAATAAAGGCGACCTTATCACTATATGTGATCGCTTCCAGGTAACCTTTGGGTGAAGGACACTTTCACAGGGTGTAAGTCGGTGCAATGATGAAATACTTATAATATATAAATTAAATTGAGGTAATCCTAACCCTATCATAGTAGCGGCGACTTGATGTCTATGATGGAGGCCTTTGCCCTGCAGTGGGACAGTATATAGGCTGATACTTTAGTTTCTCATGTATTTCAGGACACGGTGTTGCGGCGGATCCACGAGCACCACCGCGAGAGGCAAGCGCTCGCCGACCGCCAGTACCTGCAGCAGAGGCATCAGGTAAGCCTATGAATTGGGTATATGACTAAATTTTTTTATGTGTTTAATCAAAAGACGCCTCAATTTAAGAAACATCGTTGAAAGAATCACTTGATTCTCATTTGAATTACCCTGAGATGTCACAACTTTAAGAGCACATATTTTACGTAGGCCCAAAAACGCTCTGTAGCGTGTGACGTCACACGAAATTGTCTTGTATGCGCGTCTAGTAAATTTTGTTTGGTAGCTATATCAAATGTTTCGTTTATGTACATGGTTGTATAATAAAAGTTTGTGTATAATCTATGGGTAGTTCAATTTAAAAAAGGACTTGCCCATGAAACTTTCTCTTAAATTTTTAGAAAGCGATATTTAATTATGAGGATGCGGTTACGGATGAGGAACTCATAATATTGCGGAACATCCCCATTATTCCATTCCCACCGACACAAATGTTTGTTGATGAAACAGATATTTGTGTTGGGTCTGGGAGTATGTGGTTCCTTCGTTGTTTCTGGTTACCATAGCACAAGGGAAAACCTTAGTTTGGGACCGGGACAATGTACTCGTATGTGATGTTGTCTCAATTTATTTATTTACTAGTGGCCGCCCGCAACTTCGTTTGCGTGAACTTTATGACTCTTGACTTAAAGATGATTATTTAAATAGAATTTAACAAAAATATTACTTATTATAAATGTTCGTTAATAGGTTAATAGATTTTTAATGCAGCTCATTAATATTTTATATGAAATGCTAAGGAATGGAACAACTTGCCGGCTTTTGTATTTCCAGAGAGCTACAATTTGGGTGTCTTTAAGTCGAGAGTGAATAGGCTTCTTCTGGGAAACCACGCTACATCTTAGACCTCATTGTCACTCTCCATCAGGTGAGATGAGGTCAAGTGCAAACCCATTTAATATTTAAAATATCAACTTCTAATGAACCCCCAAATTATTTTTTATTCCATTAGGGGATGTAAGTATTCTATTAAAGATTGAATCTTATATTTTATCCATCAATTCTGTCAAAGAATGTGTATGCAAAAGTTGGAGTAAATTGGGCCAAGGAATCACGTTGTCCTATGAACAAACTTTGAACCCCCTTTTCGCTCCATTAGGGGTTTAAGTTCGGAATATCCTTCCTTATAGGATCTCATCCAAAAATGCTCATCACATTTAACAATTTTCCATTCCATTTCATTCCATATTTGTTATAGTGTAGCTGGGCTCTTAGAGGTCCAAACCAGATGTTCCATGATCTTTGATTTTTTTTCATGGCATCATAAACTGCTCATCAATCTGAACAACTTTTGTTAAGTGCCATTGACCTACCTCTTATAGTTTAGCTGGGCTGTTGTGGTTCTACATCAAGGAGCTGGTCTTCAAAATGTTATATACCCTATAAGTTGCCCTGATATTACAGCTATACAATAAAAAAAGTTTCATTCGAATTGGTTCAGTAGTTTCCGAGATTAGCGCGAACAAACAGACAAACAGACAAACAGATAAACAGACAAACAGACAGACAAAAATTTTAAAAATCATTGATTCATGTTCTGTTACTGTTTTTTAGTCGTCCTAAGTTATTTTGAGATAAATATCTTCAATGTACAGACACAGCTTTTTTACATTTTTATTATATGTATAGATGAGGAAGCGCTAGAGGATTTTTCAGCAACCCTACTTTGAATATACGTAAAATACTTAGGGCCTGTAAAATATTAAAACGGAAATTTGATATTAACGCGACGTTTATTGTGACCTCTACCAGGCCTGTCCCACTCCGCGTGTAGGTATCGAACTTGCAAGTACATGCGGCGTCCCCTCCGGAGGGGCTAATTAGTAGAAAATCACGAGCGAGCGGCGACGCACGCGCGACAGTTGCTTGCGATAGAAAGAGAACGCACTTCTAGGTATGAATAATGGTAGGCATTGAACGCTGGGCGGTCGGAATTTCAACGTTATGTTATGGTAGCCTGAGTCTTCATTTCCATAAACGGTTTTTAGGAGTGGGCTTTCTGTACATGTACTATTAAGTATTCTGTGCCTCTACAGATAATGAGGACAAGAGAAGCGGCCCTATGGGAGTTGGAAGAGAAGCAGATACACGAGCGACATCAGCTGGCGAAGAGACAGCTCAAGGACGAGTTCCTGCTGCGGCGGCATCAGATGCTGGTGCGACATGATAAGGAGCTCGATCAGATTAAGCGGTATGGTCGCCCATCATTATTAAATAGTTTTGGTCCTAGATGTCCTTGAATAGTTTTGGATCCTAGGAGATTTCTGTTAAATCTATGTAAAGAAAAGTTTAGGACCCAGGCTACCTCCTTGGGGAACCCCGGTGAAAGCTAAATGAAAAAGTTTAGGGCCTAAGTTACCTCCTTAGGGAACCCCTATGATAGCTATAAAGAATACTATAGGTCCTAGGTTACCCAGAGGGTACTAGGGGTCCCAGATTTCCTTCTTGTGTTCCCCCTTATGGCATCATATGCTGGTGCGACACGATAAGGAACTCGACCAGATTAAGCGGTATGGTCACCCATCATTGTATAATACCCAGGATTTTAGGACCCAGGATACCTCCTTGTGGTACCCGTGTGAAAGCTACGAGAAATAGTTTAGGTCCCAGGTTGCCTCCTTGGGGAATCCCGGTGAAAGCTAAATGAAAAAGTTTAGGGCCTAAGTTACCTCCTTAGGGAACCCCGGTGATAGCTATAAAGAATACTATAGGTCCCTGGTTACCTCCTCGGGGAGCCCCTATGAAAGCTAATCAGATGCTGGTGCGACATGATAAGGAGCTCGACCAGATTAAGCGGTATGATCATCCATCTTTGTACAATACTTAAATAGCTGTGTTAGGAATAGTTAGGGGCCACGCTACCTCCTTGGGGAGCCCCTGTAAAAGTTATAAAGAATAATATGTGTCTCAAATTTCCTCCTTGTGGCACCCCTTAAGGCATCAGATGCTGGTGCGACATGATAAGGAGCTCGATCAGATTAAGCGGTATGATCATCCATCTTTGTACAATACTTAAATAGCTGTGTTAGGAATAGTTAAGAGGCCAGGCTACCTCCTTGGGGGACCCCTGTAAAAGTTATAAAGAATAATATGGGTCCCAGGTTTCCTCCTTGTGGCACCCCTTATGGCATCATATGCTGATGCGACACGATAAGGAACTCGACCAGATGAAGCGGTATGGTCACCCATCATTATTAAATAGTTTTGGTCCTAGATGTCCTTGAATAGTTTTGGATCCTAGGAGATTTCTGTTAAATCTATGTAAAGAAAAGTTTAGGACCTAGGTTACCTCCTTGAGGGACCCCTGTGAAAGCTGTAAAAATAATATAGGACCCAGGTTACCTCCTTGAGGGACCCCTGTGAAAGCTATAAAGAATAATATAGGACCCAGGTTACCTCCTTGAGGGACCCCTGTGACAGCTATAAAGAATAGTTTAAGACCCAGGTTACCTCCTTGAGGGACCCCTGTGAAAGCTATAAAGAATAGTTTAAGACCCAGGTTACCTCCTTGAGGGACCCCTGTGAAAGCTATAAAGAATAGTTTAAGACCCAGGTTACCTCCTTGAGGGACCCCTGTGAAAGCTATAAAGAATAGTTTAAGACCCAGGTTACCTCCTTGAGGGACCCCTGTGAAAGCTATAAAGAATAATATAGGACCCAGGTTACCTCCTTGGGAAACTCCTGTGAGAGCTATAAAGAATAGTTTAGGTACTTTAGGTTCCAGATTTTTCGGTTTCGTCCTCCTCGTGGTACAAGGAGAGCGAAACACACTTTTGGCGTGAATCAATGTTTTGAGTAGAAAAACAGACCTCAAAGTACTACGAAATGACGTACGTGTAGACTGAGGTCCAACTACACGGTGATTGGTTATTTTTTATGTGAGATGTCAAAATGTCACTAAACGACCAATGACGTTGAAGTTGGACCTCGGTCTACACGTACGCCATCTAACGGATTTTCCACATGCGGTTACATCTAGTTATCATCTAGCCCTCATTACATCTAGTTTAGTAGCTTAAAATTTAATGTGCCTACCACTTTGTCTTAAAGTATGAGATTGTATATGAATTTATTTATGATTCCTTTGTTCAGTCTGATAGCCATAACACAAGTGCTTAAGCTATTAGGTCAGATTATTATTATTTAAATTAATTCTCAAATCTGCAGAAAAAACGCCCGCAAAGAAGAGGAGCTAGCCAAATGCCAAGCGTTAGAGAAGCGGTCGCTGCCCAAGCGGATCCGCGCGGAGCAGAAGGCGCGCGAGATGATGTTCCGCGAGTCGCTGCGGATCTCCTCCGCGGCGCCCAACCACGAGGACGACAGAGAGAGGCTTAAGAAGGTAAGGAGGATGTTAAAGAAAAACATATAAAATAGCTAACGTGACATGACATGACAACTGACTGGTCCTAAAACTTCCTTAATTTGCTCCCTTGGGGAGTTCCGCAAAGAAGTTCCTTTGTAAAGTTGATGGGAGTAATTAGAGGACCAAACCACCTCCTTGAAAGACACCTGTTAACCAAAGAATTGTTGCTCAACCACGAGGACGATAGAGAGAGGCTTACGAATGAAACTAGCGCCGCCAACCTATTTACACTGATACGAAAATACGATATTTTTTAAAAAAGCAAAACATTACAGACTTAGATAAAAGTAAATTGAATTTTTCAAGATGCAATACAATTTATAAAACACGCGACAAGTTACAATAATGTCAATTATTGCTAAAAGTGGCCGTTTTTAGCAATAATTAACTTTATTGTTACTTGTCGCGTGTTAGAAATATTGTATTGCATCTTGAAAAATCCAATTTACTTGGATCTAAGTCTGTAATGTTTTATTTTCTTCAAAAATATCATATTTTCGCCACAATCAGTGTAAATAGGTTGGCGGCGCTAGTTTCATTCGTGTAGACCCTTAAGCCCCGATTTTTAATCATGTGGTGTAAACTGACAGATGTCAATGTTTCATCCCCATACATTATCACTCAATTTGACGAATGCAAAATGTAAAAATTTTGATTTGCAACTAATCTATCTGATGATGAAAATCTACATTATTAAAAATGAGAGTATACTTACTACTGGGTTTTGGCCTCCGACGTCAAAGTTCGCCATTTTGTTCCTGTGCCAATGGGGGCTAAAGTCTAATATTAAGGACCCTAATTGCTTCCCTGGAGAACTCCTCTGTGAAGTTGATGAGAGTAATTGCGGACCCTGACTACCTCCTTGGGAGACACCGATCACGAGAACGAAAGATAGAGGCTTGATACAGAATGTTTCCTCTAAGTAGAACGTGGTAGCTTAAAGATTTAAGGCAGTTTACCCTGTATATACAGGGTGTATCTGTGAACATTTACATCCCTTTAACCACGTGTTTTACCAACCATTCTAAACAAAATTTTGTTCAACAACTTTTCTAAATTCTTCGAATGTTAATTAACAATGTTTTTAATAAACTTAATAAATATTGTTTGTTGCAGTTCCAAGAGAACGAGAAGAGAAGGTATAGAGCAGAGCAGCAGCGTCTAATGACGAAACACACCAAAGCGAGAGAGGAGCTAAAAGCCGCGGGAGAGGTGAGATGAAGCTACATTTACACATACACAATCACGCAGACACACACATACATATTTTAAATCAATTACTTTACATACTAAACTCCCTGTTGTTAGTATATGTGGTGTTAGAGTGTAGGGTAAAGGTGGGATAGATGCTGTATACCCAAAACTGGAATTCAAGACCATGGAAACTTGACAGTTTAGTCTGCATATTAAGAAAATAATGCCAAAAAGGTTGGCGAAACCTGAAAACGTTTCTTGAAGATGACATAAGTGACAGATTTGACAGTGACGCATCTGTCGTAGATTTTTTGGTCGTGAATTCCAGTTTTGAGTATAGTAGGATAGATGCCTTAGACAACCTGTGCGAATACTATACAATTGTCTATTTATTTACTCTAATGTTGACAATTTACCTTAAATTCCTCACAGGCGTTACTCCGTGAACTGGAGCAGTACCAGAACGAGAAGCGCAAGGCGCTAATGAACCACGAGAGCAACAAGATGAAGGCCGTGGAAGAGCGGTACTCCGCCGAGCTCAAGGAGTGGAGGTCCACCCTCGGGGACAGGAAACAGGTGAGTGATGTTGTATAATAAAGGACCCGTGATAGTGCCTTGGGGTACACCCATAGACGTTTTATAGTAAAGGACCCATGATAGTGCCTTGGGGTACACCCATAGACCGTTTTACAGTAAAGGACCGATGATAGTGCCTTGGGGTACACCTGTAATAGATGTTTTTTAATATGGGGCATATGATGGTACCCTGAGGTACACATGGTATTGATATTTAATAGTGTTGGAAAGAGGAATGAACCTTGACATACTCCTTTCTATCTTAAAAGAAAGTCTAATTTGTATGATTGAGGGCACCGAAAATTTCTGCATTCCAGTTGCCTTATTTCATATTATGTTTACAAAAGCCTTCATTTAAATATTCTGACGAGGTTCGTTTCTTGTTCTGTTGTTTAAATTTTACATTAAAAGGATGGATTCAGAAAAAGACAAAGTTTCCATACAGAATGTTAATAATTCTTTACTTTGATGTTGGTGAGTAAATGATCTCATATTATTCACCACATCAAAGTCTTGTATAGTTTTGCGTGATGTATGCATGTTTGTCTATATCTTTTTGTATCATATTTTACTATCCAAAATACTAAAGTCGGCAAATCGTAAGGAGTTGCTTTGTTTTCTCAATATTTCCTACTTTATAAAGTTATCATTATTAGTTAAGATTTAATTTGTCGAAAGCTTGATAAAAATCGCAACTCTTCACCCTTTGCCCTCGCATGCTCGGTCTGTCAGCATGCACTAACGGTGGCAAGCATGCTTTTCTGCTTGGTGTTAATCGGTGGTGGCCATGGTTGAAACGCGACGAGGCTACGGCTCGACACGCTTTGAACTTCAATAAATCCACTTTTAGCCGTGGTTAACAATGTCGAAAGCTCTACTCTGATCCGTGAACTCGTGTGTGTAAAATTAACAGGCTACACTAACAAACTTAAAAAAAATGCTGTTTCGTTATTAAGAAATATACCTTTGAATGCTGAAATGTATGAAATTATACATTTCACGGTAAAATAATCGTAAGGTGATCAAAAACAAAATAAAAAATTCTTTATTCAACTGACATTTGATCATCTTCCGGAAAATTACCAACGGTGCTAAATTTTATTTTCGAAAATAGGTTAGGTTATATAACTGGTGGTGCTACAGCGCTCCAGAAGACGTGAGTTCACTAGTTCTAACCGTTAACTAACTTAATTTTGAAAAATAAACTTAATTCTGCTTAAAAACTTCAGTTTTATGATGTGTAAGCATCAGTTTGTGAGCAAGAGTCTTCTGTCAATGAGACGCTACACTGATCCGCCTATCCAGAGTCAGTAGTATAGTTCCCATTTAGACTGGAAAACAACTAAATTTATTATATGAACAAGAATTTTAAACCACACACGAGAGCTCGTTGTTAGAAGTAGAAGCTTAACTGTGTAAAACTATAGTATCAACATTTCTTTCAAATTTTTCTCTTCTATCTTTACATCACATTGTAAATTCACGTTTGTTATTTTTAATGTTTGAATTTCCTAAGCATGTAGCATGTTAATAAGCAGAATCGTGTGTTATTTTCGTGTGCTATTTATTATCAGAAATCTAGAATCGTCGTTTTAGTAATATCTCCTTTAACTTTAATAAACACGAGTTTAATTTTTACCGCGTCGTGATTATGTATATAGCGAATCAATATTCAAATACTTCTTAACTTTTGCAGCTCAAACATTATTGTTGTTTCTGTCATAAAGTTGACTTTGAAAGGGATAGCATAATTTTGGAGCAGCTAATGAAGTTACCTTTTGAATATTCGGAGAGATTTTTAGCGTAATTTTTATCGCTGATTTCACGTGATAAACTAGGTACGGATTTCTAAATAGCTTTTGATACAGTAGGTCATAGGCTCTACGCGTTTCAACCAACATACAGGGGTTATACAAGCAGGTTTCATGTATGTGCCGTCCCGCGCCCCGTCGCACTAACACGGCATTCTGTCGCGCAGAACCTCATCGGACTGTTTGCCAAACATCTGGATGACCATGAGAAGAAATTCGGCAAGCCCATACAAGACAGAAGCTTGTACTTGGACGCTCCTTGGCCGAAGAACGTTCTACAGCACGTACTCAGCGCTTATCACCAACGAACCTCCTTCATCGGATCTCTATCAAGATCCAGAACGAGTTTGAACTTCTTGTCTGCCGCTAACACTCCCAACATGGACCGACGTAGAAGCATAAGTCCAAAGAACCAAAGAGGTACCAAATCAGCGGTAACAAGCGCATACAACACTCAGAACGCGACAAGTTAACGAAATTGCAAAAATACGGATCAACCTCAAATCTCAAATTGGTTTCCGAGAAGATATCTGGTTTCTCAGTCTTCAGTGGCGCTGAAGATATAAAGAGAAACCCAATCATGGCTTACGGTGATGTCCCTAGAGAGATAGAAGAGCAGCCGAGACGTAGTATCGAAAGGGGTAAGCCAGTGGAGAAGATAACCAGTGCAAATAGAAAACTGAATAGACAAAGCCTATCTGATAATCTTTTCAAACAGTTGAACGAAGAAAAAGAACCGTGTATGAAGAGAAGTATATCGCAGCTGAGTCTGAAGCAAGATATAGCAATGGAAGCTGTAATGATCGATATGCCGTCTCTTAGAAAGCAGTAGATATAACACTATGAAGAGCAACAGTACATATGGGACGGTGTCTCAAGACGGCAGTGAGGATGATGTTGAAACGAAGTATTTCAGCAGATGGGGACCTGTTAGAGGTTCGAATAGTTACTCGGATCATAGCCATGTGCCCGTAAGTCAGCTTTCGACGTTGAATTTGAAGACCATACAAACGGAAAAGAAAGATGCACCGACGGATTCCAATGTCTAATTGGTTAATTTAAAACTGATATCATGTTAAGCCTGTTTCACAATATACGGATAAGTTCATACATAAGCTATTTGCTACTTTTTGCTACCATAAACAGTTGTTTCGTTTTACGACTGTCAAATAGTTATGTCACTTTACGTTCATGAGTTTGACAGATAGAAATCACAACTTTTATGATGATTATTTACATGATGTGACGTTTATTTTTACATTGTGAAATAGGTACTTAGTTTGACAATGTTGTTTTGACTGATAAATGACAGTTATAATAGGGGGCGCTTTATTGTCATACAAAAATGTCAAAAGAATAGGATAGTATAAGATTCGATTTTTGCAAATTGACAAAGTAGACTTGTCACACGGGGACATAATCTTTTTTCTTTAATCAACCCTTTAACAAGTTAGAAAACTTTTATTATTATCATATCATCATTATAAATAACACAATCATAATATGATTACAAAAATATTTATAATTAAAAAAATATAAGGTAATACTTATTTAAATTGGAAATTAGTCACAAAATCAACGAATTAGTAAAATTTTACAAAAAAAAACAAGCCAAAATGGCGGCAATATTATGCTTCCAAACGCAGTATTAAAATCGCATTTAAATTGTAATTAGAAGAATTTCCAAAGTCACATTCCATTTATTTGTAATTAGGAACAGTGTTGCCAACTTATGTTTTCCACTAGATTTAGTAGTTTTGAGCTTCCATTTTGATCAAAATTTTAGGGGATCAAAATCTTTGAGGGGGTTCTGTTAGGGTTGCCTAATCCTCTTTTTAATAAGGCATAAGATGGGGTAGCCACAAAATTGAGCGGCGGCGACTGATTGCTTGATGATAATTAAGTCTGTTCGTCTGTCACCGACTTATCTCTTATAAAAATACCTAATACTGCCTAAAACCTGCGTGCAATATAGTGCGGGATAAAATGCATTATTTAACCTTTTTAGTCATAATTGATGACTGTAAATGCATTTATTGGGTAGCCTTTTACATGGCAACACTTTATAGGAAAATGCAAAACTTGCCTTTGAAAAATTTTAGGATAGTATGACCGGGGGGTTTAAATTAGGTTAGTTAGGAATTTGAAACAATATTAGGAATGGATGAGCAAACTGAATTCACAAAAGCATTAGAATATACTCATATTCTTCATCGTATGCAGGTTTCTACAAGGATTTTCTAAACTCATACAGAGTGTATCTGTGAACATTAACGTCTCTTTAACCACGTCTTCTACTAATCATTCTGAACAACATTATTGATATAGTATGACTTTTAAAATTCGCTAAAAAATTACAATTTTCATACGTCGATCACGAGAATTTGATCGTTTGGTACGGGAAATCTAAAAGTCTTAGAATTAATATTGATCAAAATGGTTGGTAGATGACGTGGTTAAAAGGATGTAAATATTTACATATACATCCTGTATAATAGACTCGACGATCAAGAGACGATGTTACAAATTATACAGGTGATTTTAAAAGTAGCGCCAAAAATTTTAGTCTCAGCACTAGTCTATAATTTTTGTACAGTCGCCATCAGATATATGGTGACCAAATATATCTGAACAGTATAACATGTCAAATTGATATGAACATGCATTACGTCATTAATATCTGAGCAGATGTTATTTGGGTCCACTCAAGTATGATATTTACAATTTTTTGTGTAAGTTTGTGTTAAATTAATACTCTAGGGACCGTTCAATTTTTACGTAAGCATCGATGGGGAGGGTGGGGGGGATCATGTCTCTGCTTATTTTTGATAAATTCAGGATTTTTGATGACAAGGGGGGAGAGGGGTTAAATTTCCCAAAAAATCAGCTTACGTAATACTTGACTGGTCCCCTATCAAAAAACTGTAATTATCTTACTCGAGTGCGTTCCCAAAAGTTATATGGAACAAATAAATTAACCACAGAAATAAAAATGCATTGGCGTCGCTACTGTGCACGATGCGCAGCCTTAATCACCCTGTATATAAATTAAACTATTAAAAAAATATTTAATGTCAGGTGCGAAAGGTCGGCCAATAAAGGCCGTATTGTCAAAGACATTAGTGCTTATTTCGCTTATCAAGCAAAGCTAGGCTATATGTTAGATTAATATATATAGTTTTATTTAATTTATAGTAATAGCGTTGGTCGGGGTCAATAGGAACGTGGTTACAGACGAGCCGATAGATGGCGTTATATTAACGTCGTACGACCCAAAAGCTTCATACAAGGCAAAAGTAATTGATTTTCTATTATGTCTGCTGTCTGGGCCTTACGACGTTAAGTTAATATTATTGGTAGTTATTTCTGACAAGTTAAAAAGTCTATAAATAAAATATATAACGTCTAGATACACAATTCTGTACTGAAAGTGTTTTAAAAGTGATTACAACATTTAAAAAAATTGTTTGGTGTTAACGAATAATTAAATTAACGTCGTAACGCCCAGACAGCAGACAACGGAAAATCAATTGTTTTATGTCTTTTAAAAGGCTTTTGGGCCTTACGATAAAGTGCTTAATCCTGACAAGTGTACGTGGACCTTAGAAGTCTATTTGAAGTTCGGTATGACCACCAGTAACTCTTAAGGAAAAGGACAAAGGCCCAATTGGGGGGAAAGGGCCCAACCTTTAACTCCCAAAGGTAGGCAACGCACTTGTGACTCCACTGGTGTTGCAGGTGTCTATGAGCGGCGGCAACCGCTTACCATCAGGTGATCCGTCTGCTCGTTTGCCATAAAAAACCCATGTTTCTATTGACCCCTGTCCATCGCTACGTTCGATGTGCCTATACCCAAAGCCTTACGTGTTAGTTTAGAAATAATTATAAAATAAAAACGTCGAATGTTGATATTTTAATGTTAATAATATTAATCTATGTCAGAGATGTGTCTTTAATCAAATTGTTTTTTTGTGTCTCGGTTATATAATCGGTATGATAATTAATGTCAAATCTCTTTAAAAAATATTAGTTGGAGGGTATTTATTATAATAATCATCATTATCATCAGCAGCCCATACTCGTCCTCTGCAGACCATAGGTCTCCCGTAATGCACGCCACCGGTCCCGATTTTCAGCCACTCTCATCCAGCCCACTCCAGCCAGCCTTCGAATGTCATCCCATCTTGTCGCAGGGTTTTTGGCAGGGCAGGGTCGATATGCGCCTGAGTATTTGAAAATTTATAAAATATATTGACCCGCCCTCACTTCGCTTCGGGACCGGAATTCCGAAATGAACCAATAGATGGCGCTGTGTATAATTACATCGCGCAAGCGTTTCGTGTTTTCGGTTTACCTATAAGCCTTGTCGTTGTCTATTGAAGTTATCTCTTTATAAATAGTATAGATAATGGCCCACCCTCACTTCGTATTGTTTTAAATCGAAGTCGTTCAATTATATGTGGAAGTATGCTGCCGTATAAACCAAGACACATTTCTAACATAGATCAGTGTATAGTTTGACCGTTAGGTGATAGATTCAATTGTTCATTTTTAATTAATAGACATCTATTCACTAAAAACATTAGTTACTATACTCTAATTCATAATCATGTAAAGTAAACTGACAGATGAAAATGACAAATTTCTATGCATTTTGACATTTTGCATGTGTCAAATTGAGTGATAATGTATGGGGATGACACATTGACATCTGTCAGTTTACTTTACATGATTATGAATCAGAGTATAGAAGGCTTGCCGCCATTATTATCTTGTCAATTCACACCATGTTATTTTTATATTAGTTATTGTAACATTTGTTTAACCCCCGACACAAAAATGGCTGGGTGTTATAAGTTTGACGTGTCTGTCTGTATATAGCATCGTAGCTCCCGCACGGATGAACCGACTCGAATTGTTTTTTTTTGTTTGGAACATTATAATATAGTCGGGAGAGTTCTTAGCTATGTTTGATAGCCGACGGTTTAAGATGGCCGCCGCCACAAAATGGCGGATTCTATATTTTGATTTATTTTCCTCAATTTAGGTCAAATTGAAAGGGTTCAGTAGCAAAATAACAAAAAATATGACAAATTTCAAATCCCAGATGGCCGACACCATAAAATGGCGGGGGTTTTTATTTTTAATACTTTTAATTAAATTTGTCTATCACCTAATTAAGGTCCAGATTAGCTAGAGACATAATAAATTATTATTACGTTGATTAGTATTAGAAAATACAATTTAATATTTATATTTTTAAACTTACATTAGTTTCTAAGAACATCACAACGAAATTAACAACTCTAAAAAAGATATTTTAATGTTGCCACGTATTTTACTAAAGGATCGAAGATTACCGAATTTTTGTGCATATCTTGTGAATAAGACAGTAAATGTTGGGTTAGTTCACTTTCAAAATTTTAAGCCACGCTTTTACAAGTTAAGAGTACATTATGTACGGTGGCCAGCACATCAAGTTACTACAATCTGTCAAATTTCTTCAATCGAACCTCACTTTTATGTCAAACGTGTTTGGTTCAATATCAACTGAGGAAATTCGACAGATTGTAGTAACTTGATGTGCTGGCCACTGTACACTCATTTCCTAATCTTCAAGTAAAAAAAAGTATGTTATACCAGACCATGAAAGATTAGATTTTTATACAGTGCAATACAGTGGTATCCGTTTATTTAAGACATCAAAGGGGAATGATAAATACGTCATACTAAGCGGACGTCGCGTCATACAAAGTATTTAGTAGAAAATGGACACCATTTTTGTCACCTTTACTTTCAAACTCTTCAGTTAACTTAGTTTAACAGTTTCAAAATATACACCGTTAAATGTTAAGCCTTTTAATCCCGTAGCTCTCATAATAGGTAACACGAATAAGCCCCTTAGCATGTTTGATCGTCATAATAAGAAAAATAAAAATAAGCTGTTTCATACAATTATTGCGCGGTGAGTATTATTTTTTGTATAGAGCAGCTGATTTTTATTTTGCGTATTTTGATGGTATAACACAGCGTTTCCCAATAGCCGGGTCGCGACCCGGTGCCGGGTCACCGGACCGAAATAACCGGGTCGCGACATTGTCGTCATATTTTAAAAACATGAGTACGGAACCAGCTTGAGTTTGAAAGTAGGTACTTAGTGGGTCACGAAGGGTCAATGTGAAAATTACCGGGTCATGGCATAACAAAGTTTGGGAAACACTGGTATAACACATGATTTTCGGGATTAAAACGACAAAAACTTTAACGGTGTATAGATATAGTCTGCGGCAAGAAAGTGTAGTTATGACCTTGAGTGCGCAGAAACCAATTTTAATAGAAAGTCTTCTTTTTTATAAGTGCGCAAAATAACGGTCATCGCTATTCTTTCGTGCCGCCAGCTATACCATTAGTAAAATGAATTTATAAATTGCAGTAACGGCAAACATTTTACAATAATTGTTAAGCATTTTTCATTATTTTATAATTTACTAATACTTACTAAGATAATTTACTCTACGCCAACTTTTTTTTTGTAGAAATGTATAAATAACGCCTATATTGATTTCCTATAGACGAAGTGGTCGAGAAATGTATAAGGATATATTTAAAATAAATTATGTAAATAAAAATGTTATCTTTATATTTTTTGCTTTTATTTTCTTTGGTGATGGTAAAAGAAACGAAGTTCTTAATGGAAAATAGTGGTCGTGGGTTCGATTCCCACTAACAAAAATGATAAGTAATTTGTGTTTGTTAGATTATAACAAGGACTGCAATAAAATTTATAGGGAGGTCAAAAATACTTGATTTTAGTTCTTTAAGCCATCTATATTTTTTTTATTGAAAGCTTGTGTGTGGGTAAAAAATAATCTAATAAATAATATAATTATACCTATACAGTATCGATAAAACAGTTCTCACATTGCCTTTCAATTACCTCAACAGATGGCGCTATTTAACACTTTTAGTGTCGATGATACTGCGTTAGTATTTCTACAGTTATCTCAATAGATGGCGTTGTTTTACAACTTCAGCCGTCTAACATGCGCACCACGAGATTATTTGTCTACACTCGTATTTTGTCGGCGCAAGTTGCGTCTCGCTCACCTGTCTGAGCGATGAGCGGGATAGAAAGATGCGTTCTCGCGAACGAGAGTCGACAAAATTTTGTCGCGGTGCGCATGTTAGGCCTACTGGCCAGACAGTGTAGGTGGACTTAAATATGGCCATCTAGCGAATGTTTCACATGCGATAGCCCCCATTGCTGCGGGCTCGGGGGTACAAATCGCTCCATGACATCTTAGCCTTCTAACTGCTGCACTCAGAGACGTCAAACTTAATGCTGATTATCTTAATTTGTGTCTTTATGTCAATTTTTTTACTTAAATAACAATTAAAGTTTAATTACTGTCTCTGAGTGCGGCAGTTTAATATTTTAACTTAACGTCGTAAGACCCAAAAGCCTTTTAAAGGCATAAAACAATTGATTTCCCATTGTGTCTGCTGTTTGGGCCTTACGACGTTAAATGACAATAAAGGCTTAATTATGTCTATTTAAATAAAGGTCAATATTTTTACTTAAGTGACAATTAAGGCTTAATTAACGTCTCTGAGTGCAACGGTTAGCCTTCTAAAGCAGCAAACTAATGGAGTAAGGTTCTAGCGAGCATGTCTCAAGTTATTTGCATGAGCTTCTAACACCGCCTGAAGGAAACTGACACTAACAGGAAACGGAAGAGAAGCATGGTATGTGTTTTTTTTTTCTCTATGCACTTTCTTAATTTGATAAAATTATAATTTTCTAATAAAACTGGCATTAACCGATTCATTGCCGATGACGCCTCAAGGCGTCATTCAAATCTTTTACGTATGGCGTATGACGCCGAATGGCGTCTTATAGAATTTATATCTGATGCCGACTGAATGTAAACATTCATAAACAAGTCAAAATCATAACAAAAAGCAAAATGTGTTCAATCATGGCGGAAGACGCCTAAGGGCGTCACTTTACTGTGTGGCGGCTGACGCTAGTAGGCGTCACAGAAGATTTGTTAGCCGCCAAATAAAAGTGGGCTACGCAATGAATCGGTTAACACGTTCATTGTTATTGCCATAGTATTGTAAAAGAATGGACATGATTAAAATTAATTTGAAATAAGTATATAATATAAATTGCTTTTTTTTTGTATTTTTATTTGCAAATATAATCTTGCATGTCTAATATGAAAATTGTCAAAATCTGGCTGAGGCAACTTCGAACTGAGATCACTGGAAAAGTTTATGAGAGGTCTTTGCCCAGCAGTGGACTATCAGAAAAACACAAGTCAACCCGTTTATCGCAATGGTTTGAGCGCGGGTTGAGACGTAAGGGTCGCGGGTTCGATTCCCGCACCGACACAAATGTTTGTTGATGAAACAGATATTTGTGATGGGTCTGGGTGTTTGTGGTTCCTTCGTTGTTTCTGGTTTCCATAGCACAAGGGAAAACCTTAGTTTGGGACCAGGACAATGTATGTGATGTTGTCTCAATTTATTTATTTATTTAAATATTCACGGGATAATTTTAGTCTTAAGTCAATCAAAAATGATGTCTTGCAAAGTTTATATACTTTTAAACAACTTCATTTTTTTTTTCTTATCTCAGGCTTTGGAGGAGGAGTTCATGAGCCAACTGGAAGAACAGGAGAGGCTAGCGGCCAACGCCCGCCTCCCAGCCCCTCCCCCCACCAACATGCCGCAACACAGCTCTACGCTGCATTCCTCCAGGACTAGTCTTGCATCCAGCCATTATGATTAGCAGGTTTTTGGCTTCCAAATTCACTAATGTAAACACGGCTTATTAAAAAAAACATTTGGCCTAAATGGTAATAACCAAGGCTGTGTATTTGTTAAAAAAACAAACTGTCAAAATTGCCGCCAATATTTTGACGTTTGTCAACCACAGATTAGTCTTGAGTTAGGTTAGGCGGAAATGAACAAAAAGTATTTATGTAATACGTAAATTGACTTCAATGGAATTGAAATTAGACGGTATACAATTTTGGACGAAAAATCCTTTAAGAAAAGTGCCAAATCCGGTATTTGTGAGTATTTTCGAATAATGGGGGTGAGAATCTCGATGGTATGGCTGGCGCCACAAAAGGGACATAGTAAAATAAGAATAGTATGACATCTTTACCTCTTTTGAGGTCTGTGCCAAGAAGTAACTGAAAATTATCGTCTCAAGCTTTTTGTAGGTAGTTTAATGAAATTAGCATTAGAAGCAAAATATCTGTAGATAGGTGATTGGCACATTTATTTATGATTGAATCATATTATTCTAATTTTACTATGAAGGAGGGTCAAATAGATAGGTATGAAATTTTAGCTTCGCTTTGTTAAGAAATGGTTGTGAGAAGACAACTGCAGACTGCATTATATTTGAAAATTCACTTTTTATTATAAAAAAAATGCGGTCTCACAATCGAATTAAAGTTAATAAAAATTGCTTTATTAAATAATGGCCTACAATTTAAAATTAGAATTTAAACGCGCTTGGCATGGTTTTGAATATCGAAAATTATAGTCTGTGACGTCACATTTTTTTTATAAAAACATACACAGCTCTGGACTCTTGTCTTTTGAGCATAACTTAACGACGTCACAAGCTAGTTGTCTTTATGTTAGTGCAGTGTATGTCATAAAAGACCTTAAAATATGTAAAGGAATTGAAAAGTAATATTTAAAGGTGCTTTAGATGAGTGAAATGTAAGCAATTTTCGGCGTTTTCGCTCAGCACGAGAGACTGGTCAATTTTTAACACCAATTCGGTGCTTAGGATTGTAATTTTTAGAGGTGCCTAGCTTAGTATGCGTGATAAGGAACGTTTTGGGTGTAAGGAATGCTTTGATACGTGGAAAGGAACGTGATGTTTATTTAGCGGTTGGCAGGAAGTGTGCCAATGTGGTGGAGCCAAAAATGCCTTGGCTATTTCGCTTAGAAATAAAAACATAAAATCGTCCTCATAGGATTTTCCTATACTCCAGATAGATGCATTTTGTCCTTATAAAATCAATTAATTTTATTAATTAAGGGTTGATAAATTAAATCCTAGAATTATTCGCGGAAAAATTGACCCAAAATAAAAGACAAGCGCTCAAGAAACTTATTATATTTTTATCCTACATTCCACGTTAGAATCATATTGAAAATCAATGCAATCTGTTTCTAAAGAAATAATCTGTAGATTAGTATTTTTTAATCTGTGCTCCGAGCACCAATGGTGGTCACTAAAAAAATCACAGGCTATTTTAATGAGTTTTTTGCAAATACAAAATCCGATAGATGGCGTTACGTTGACTCCAACTTTGACGACATTGGTTGTTTCATAACATAACTTCATAATTTTAACATGATACGTCAAATGTAACCAATCCACTCGTTGTTGGACCTGACGTCAACGTAACGCCATCTATCGGAATTTTATATTTTCAAAAACCCTCATCAAATGTTGAGATCTGTAATGCTTAAGGGAACACCGAATTTGTCAAAATCTCTAATGCTTCACTAAATTAAATGGTCCATCACAACTGCCATAATCTATGGTTTATTTCTTGCTGCAAAAGCTTTTAAGGGTTTTAAATTCATATGGTAGGTACTCTTTTAAATCTTGTATTTCTTGAGCGCAATACTCCCTTGCCAGAGAACATAGCAAACATGACAGAAATATAAGATATTTGATACCAAAATCAAAATAATGGCCCACTTTCACTGCGTTTTATGACTTAAGTTATTAGTTCCAAATCTTTACCTATAGATGGCGCTGGGTATCGATTACATCGCCCAACCGTTTCGTCTTCGTATTAGGTATAAGCCTTTTATTTTTTTTACAAAGTAATATATTAAAATCTCTAATATTTCTGTCAAGTTTCAATTGATACAATTATGTCTTTTTTTAATAATTAAGTAAAAATCCAGTATAATCTTATGTGTAGACATAAAAAAAGATTTGTATAGTTAACTCGATCACCAACTTAATACATAATTATAGTCAAGGAGTCGGAATGCAAAAATAATGTATATTTGTACATAAGAGCTACACACTGCTTGCGAGCATCGAGAAATCGGAAACTGGGAAACAGATGGGTGTCCGCCATTTTTGACAAAAGAGTTACACTTTTTTTTTACGATATTTGTAAGATCTTTTTTCGTTGGGCTCACATAATTTGGACGAAATATAATAACAGAAAGATTCATCTAAAGTTTAGTTTGGTAGATGCATCATAATAATTTGGTCTAAATTTGACACGAAAACATGACACTTCGACTAAAGTGACCTGAATTTTATGTCAACACTAGTGGCCCGCCCTCACTTCGCTTCGGGACCGTAATTCAGAAATGAACCAATAGATGGCGCTGTGTTCAATTACATCGCGCAAGCGTTTCGTGTTTTCGGTTTACCTATAAGCCTTGTCGTTGTCTATAGAAGTTATCTCTTTATAAATAGTATAGATTTGTTTTATGTAAACACTCTTCTGTTTTATGTCAACATTCCTAAAGATTTTTCGGAGCTCGCGTGCAGTCTGTCGCATAATTATACGAAATTTAGTCAACTAATACATAATAGGTGACTGATGTGTAGATATAAATGAAAAATTTTATTTTTTCATGTACAGATATTAATTTTGATAAGTATATGTGCCTACTTAAGTTATATATCAGTATGGGTAAATGTTCTTTAATTTGCCTCCCTTGTATTATTTTTAAAATCTCCATAATACAGAGATTTTATTAAACAATCTATATTTTTTTACTTAAGTATTATAGCTTAATACATTTTGTCTCATTGATGTATGTATTTTGGGATGGAAAAGAGCATTCAAAATAAAGATTTATGCAAATATGGCTGCAGTTACTGTCAGTGGAGACAGTGAGTGAGTGAAAATGAGTATTGTAGAATTCTGAAGCTACGAACACAATGAGTCACAAAATAAAATTACATATTTCATGAATATCAATAATTTACAGTCCTTCAGTGTTGGAGTTGCCCATCAGGCGACCCATCTGCTCGTTTGTTAATCTCATGAAAATGATTTTGTAACTTTCGATCAACTATATGGAACTAGATAACGTGTCACAACATACTCTAGCCTAGGGATGGCGAACCAATAGCACGCGACACAATATTTTAGGGCGCTGATCTCCAAATAATTAAGCATTGCGAAATGCAAAATGTTATTTTTTTTTGTAGTTAATAAAGAGTTGTTAGTATTTTTTCAAAATCACACTCTTTTTATTTCATGGCTTGTCTATGACGTCATTAAAGATTTCTTTAGAAATGGCACGTCGGTATATGAAGGTTCACCATCCCTGCTCTAGCCAAACCTCAAAACAGATTTGCTGTGTCTATTAAAGCTGTCAAAAATTTACCATAAGCGTTTTAAAAGGCAAAATCAATTGATTTTCTAATGTGTCTGCTGTTTAGGCCTTACGCCGTTAATAACTCAACGCCCAGGAAGGTAGTTACAGCGTTATCTTAAAAAACACAAAAATATTTTTAAAATATGTGGCGAATGCGTTTATTTTAGTTTATTTAGAATTTTGATGGCTATCTAGTCCTGATTTGATTGAAGCTCATTGCAACATAAGTCCATTTTCTATGACACAGCTTTGACATTAGGTACGGTGGCATTTCTACAATCTGTCAAATTTCTTCAATCGAACCTCACTTTTATGTCAAACGTGTTTGGTTCAATATCAACTGAGGAAATTTGACAGATTGTAGTAACTTGATGTGCTGGCCACTGTACATACTCGTGTATTGTTCCAGACTAGTAATTACCCCAATTTTTCTTCACTCCCTGCCATAATTTTAACTCTGCATGGTAAACCAAAGAGCGATGTAAATCCTGACGTTATTTTTTTATTTTATTTTTTCAATCAAAAATCACTAGTCTATCATCGGGCTGATTTTTTTAAAGTAAAAAATAGTATATAACCTTTTCATTTTAATTCATATTTTAAGCCACAATGAAGTAACCTATCATAAGTTTTGTTAATGTTTAAATAAGATAACATATTTTAATAAATATCATTGGAAATCGCGGCCATTGCTCTTTTTATACACGTTTACAAATGAAAGTATCCATTTTATTTACGTAATTATTATAATAGTGAGTATTTAATTTCCATTAACATAAATATAGATTTGTATAGTGCTTGTAACTTGGATATTACATTTTAGCAATGGCCGCCCGTACTTCAAAACATATCGAATGTTTAATCGTTTTTTTTTTAATTATTTTTATTGCTTTACTTAATAAATGGCGGGAATCCACGAAATACAGAAAAAATAAATTTTGTAACCCAAAATATCTTCTAGATGGCATAGGTCAGGATCAATTTTGACATAACATCAATATTTGTAATTTCAAGATAACTTGCTTATTACGTAATAAATCATCAAAGAAAAACTTTAGAGAATATTGCTTCAAATTAATTTATGAAAGCAAGTTACAGTCTACCTTACAAAGTTGTATAGTGATGGAGACATTTTTGGATAGGATATTCTATAAAACTCATTTCAAATTCTGACGTGCCATCTAGTTGATACTTTTGGACATTCTTGATAGTAAAAACTTTAAGGCGCCAGTACACGTTGGCCCAACGCGCTCGTCCAGTATGTTGGGCAGATTTTTGTGGCGCTGTTCACACGTTGGCGTCTTTCATTCTGCGTGTTTCAATCTCTTTGATTTGTGCACGAAAAACCGACACTAATCGGGTCGTCGGCGAATGTTGGCCGCAAACGCCAAATACACACAAAACGGCCTAATACACGTTGGCCCAACACACTCGGCGAGCGCGTTAGGCCAACGTGTACTGGGCCCTTTAGATACACATTGAAAATGCTTTTGTACTTATTTCATATAATTTATGTTTTTAAATACATACTGCAGTTTTTTATTAAAGATATTCTGAATACCGTCCCGTCATATGATGTATTTTTAATAACCACGGTATTCCCCAAATAATTGTAAAATAAGAAGTTCCACACAAAATATTCTAATATTTAGAAAATTATAGCATCTGTTGATTATGTAGTCAATGAAATAATTAATTATTATTATTCTTAATTATCTTTTTTTAAAGATATTTGTAAATAAATAACTTAAAATGAAATATTTTCTACTTAGTGCATTTTAAAATATTTTTTTTTAACTGAGATTAAATTTACCGCAGTATTTGTTATATTTTAGATAAGAACTCGATAGCCATACACATTTTAATGTTAATTTTGTCTATATGGATTAAAAAGTAAATTATTGTTAAAACTTTTCATGATATAAAGAACTTACTTTGTACTTATGTGTTTTATTTAGAAATCCTATATAATATGTCCTTCGTTAGAGAGGCTATGTACAGTCAGCCACACATCAAGGTTATCACAACCTGTCAAATTTCCTCAATTGATATTGAACCTAATGTGTTTGACATTAAGATGAGAATCGATTGAAGAATTTCGACAGTTTTGTATACTTTGATGTGTGGCTGTCTGTACGTACAAGCACACATAAAAAAGTAATAAAAAACTGTAAATTTTCTTCAATTGACTCTCATCTTACTGTCATACACATTAGGTTGAATATCAATGAGGGTTTTTGCATATGCAAAATCCGATAGATGGCGTTACGTTGACGTCAGGTCCAACTTTGACGACATTGGTTGTTTCATAACATAACTTCATAATTTTGACATGATACGTCAAATGTAACCAATCCTCATTCGACCTGACGTCTATGTAACGCCATCTATCGGATTTTTCATTCGCAAACATCCTCATTGAGGAAATTTGCTGTGGCTGACTGTACGTTACGCCATTCAGATATTGTCGATTTTTTTTTATGTGATAGGTATTGCAGACGAGCAAGCGGATCACCTGATGGTAAGCAATTGCCGCCGCCCATGGACACTTGCAACACCAGTGGAGTTACAAGTGCGCTGCCTTTTATCCCCTTCCCCCCGGGTGGGCCTCCGGTGGGTGATTTTAATTTTAATACAGATAATAAATAGAAATGAATGAAATGCCCGTTTATGAATTGGATTTTTAGAAAACCATAATTTTAATTTACTTTTATTTATTCACAAAATTTTAAACATCGACCTTTACTAAGAACAGCTGCAAACTTAAAATTACTCTTTTTATCAGTCGCCAATCTTGCTCGTCTCACCCTCTTCGACAAAATATCATGCCCCGGATTCATCCCCGATACTCTGGTAGTAACGGAGAACTTGCTTAATTTGTCACTTAGGGCTTTCCCGCTGTCGCTTAGTGCGTCAACTGCGAAGCGTCTACCAGATGATGATATGGAGGTAACAGCCAACGCGTCGTGTCTGTACTTACTGGGCTCCACGTAGTTCGAGCGGAATTTGCCGTAAATATCAATGTGTTGGATTACGTTTAGAAGCCCGCATCTTTTGTACCTGGGAATTGTGAATATCATTTTATTTTATGACTAGTGGCCCGCCCTCACTTCGTTTCGGGAAAGTAGTTCCACTCTCTGCCAACAGATGGCGCTGGGAGTCAATTACATCGAGCAACTGTTTCGTGTTTTCGGTTTACCTAAAAGCTCTGACGCGGACTATGAGATTATTTATTTATTTATTTAAACTTTATTGCACAAAATTTGTTACAATAGGCGAACTTAATGCAATTGCTTAATGAGATTGACCTCTTTATAAATAACTAGTGGCCGCCCTCACTTTGTTTCGGAACATACATGCTATTTTCGTAGTACTTCGAATCTTTGCCAGTAGATGGCGCTGAGTGTCGATTAAATCGTACCAGTGTTTCTTCTTTTTGGGCCACATTAAGCCGTGTCGTTGTCTATAGAAGTTATCTCTTTATAAATTGTATAGATAGAAGAAGATATATATATATTAAATTATATATATAGAATATTGATACAGATTGTTAAACATTTTTTTCGGGACATTAGTTTCAATCTACACCAATAGATGGCATTGGGCGTCGATTACACCGCGCAAATGTCATTTTAAATGTAGGTGCATATACCGTAAAAGTTTAGTCGTTTTAATGCCGATGCTTATCATAAAAGGCAACACGAATAAACCCTTAAGCATGTTAGATCAAATACGAAAAAGAATATTCACCAAGGGTTTGAGTCGTGATACCTATTATGAGGGATTTTACCTTCTAACCTCTAGCCTAGGGAGGGATATTAGATAACACCAATATTGTTGGTCAAAGGTCACAAAAAAATGGTTTTTTCGCGAATATCTATTGCTTAATAACTTTCCTTCCGAGGTGAAACCCCTACTAGCAACCCACACTCGTCCACTGCTGGACATAGGTCTCCCCCAATGCACGCCACCGCTCCCGATTTTCGGCTACTCTCATCCAGCTCACTCAGCCAGCCTTCGAATGTCGTCATCCCATCTTGTAGCAGGGCGTCCAACACTACGCTTACCGAGTCGCGGTCTCCACTCAAGGGCTTTATGGCTCCAACGGTTGTCAGTTCTGTGACCAGCCCACTGCAAACCCCTAATAAGACTTTAGAATGCAAGTTCCTAACCTGTCCTCAATAGTTTCATCCTCAGTAAGAGTGCCCATATCTTGCGTCGCACAGTTCATGCTACTTCCACGCAAGACTTGGCTACCTTCATGTTTTGTTCCAAGTGGGCTTCCAAACTTAATGTATACCTAGTTTGTTGAGAACCGAAATTTCACATTGTAGTTATATAAATACCCTATCACTCGTACGTTTTCTGCCAAAATGACAAATTGTCAGGGTGAGTGACAGGTTTTTTTTCGATTTTATGATGTCTCCATATAATCCTATAATCTATACTAAAAAACAGCCAATAATAATTATTTTTTAATTTAATTTGAAGGAAAGAAAGAAAAATCTATATTTGGTCCGATATTACAATAAATAAATACACTGAAATTCAAAAGCGAAATTAACTGGACCAAAATGGCGCCCACTCAGCATATGGCACGGCATTTCATATATTAACCTGACTCAGCAGTAAGTAGCACCACTTGTGTTATATAGGAAACAGAAATATAACTTCCTATTTTCCTTTCAGGTCAACTTAATGTGTGGCTTATCTGATATTTATTTAATCCTATGTGATATTTCAAGGTCCGGATTAAAACTCAAAAACTGTTAAATAAAATTACAAATTTATTTGAGATAAAGTTACATAGCCATCGCTATAAGAGTCCACTTAGAGTAGAAATCACTTAGAACTTAAAGACTTAATATAATACTACGCCGCCACTCCATCTTGCGTGTCGTCATCTGTAACAAATCAAAATAAATATTGTATTATTTTTTAATAATAACAATTTACAAAAAATCTCTTTTACCAGACTCTGTACTATAATCCATACTAATAATAAATGGGAAAGTGTGTCTGTCTGACGTGATTTTTTTAATTTTTTTTATACTAGAGGCGGCAAACGAGCAAGCGGGTCACCTGCTGGTAAGTAATTACCGCTGCCCATGAACACCTCAGATCAGAGAGGTCGCTGATGCGTTGCCGGCCTTTTAAGAAGGAGTACGCTCGTTTCTTGAAGGTCCCTAAGTCATAGCCGTCAGGAAATACTGCCGCAGCTAAACTATTCCACAAGACTGAGGTTCGCGGGAGGAAATTCCTCGAAAAACGCACAGTGCTAGATCGCCAACCATCAAGATGATGAGGAAAGTGAGTGAGTGAGTAAGGAAGTGGAGATAGTTGAAGGGATGTCAAAGTCAAAGTCAAAGTCAAATATTCTTTATTTGCATAGGCTTGTACACAGCACTTACAAATCGTCATACATAAAGAAAATATTTAAAACTATTTAAAGATAATGTATATGATTTAAATGAAATTAAATATATATCTTGATACATAAGATATACTAAAAAATAAATAGACATAATGCGATTCTACCACCGGTATCGGAAAGTTGATTCTGACGAGAAGATCCGGCAAGAAACTCGCCAGTTACTCTTTTTAATCGCCAAAATGTTTATTACAATGTTTTCCTCATACCACCTCCTACAGTCCAATACCTACTCAAGATGAAGAAAATGTTAAAAGCTAAAAATGAGGTAAACCAGAGCAGACCAGTCCCCAGAGGCGGCACCTGTACACAAGTATGACGTATGTGTCAGCCATCATGGATGGAGAGTAACAGGCTACTTTTAGCCCCTTTCTTACCCATTTTAGGGAAGTGGGGGGCGCGAGCCAAGTCGCGGAAAAAAGCTAGTGTATCAATAGCCATGAAATATTGATTACGTCATAGAGTATGGTAGCCCCATTGGTTGTTATATTATGGAACTCTAATAGTTCCTCAAGAATAAATTTCACAACTTTATTGACAGCATATCAGAAGCTCGAGCACTGTGTTACAGGTATATTTTTTTTATGTGATTTGGTAGCAGACGAGCAGGCGGATCACCTGATGGTAAGCAATTGCCGCCGCCCATGAACACATGAACAAGTGCGCTGCTAACCTTTTATCCCCTTCCCCCCGATGGGCCTCCGGTACCCTCACTTACTCGGCGAAACACAGCACAGGGGCTGCTTCACGCCGGTTTTCTGTGAGGCAGTGGTATCACTCCGGTCGAGCCGGCCCATTCATGCCGAAGCATGGCTCTCCCACAATTAAAGATTTAAGTATTAAGACAAATTTAATAAAATAATTAGATACATATTATTACAAACACAAGTGTTAATCACACGAATGTTTGTCCAGGGTGGGGATCGAACCCACGGACCTTTGCGGTATGAGGTAAGGTCACTATCGCCAGTACCTCCTGGGTCTTGATTTTGACGAGATTGGCTGCAGTAGCTGAATAGTGGTTGAAGGTTTTTTTTTTATCCATACTAATATTATAAATGCGAAAGTAACTCTGTCTGTCTGTCTGTCTGTTACTCTTTCACGCCAAAACTACTGAACGGATTTAAATGAAATTTAGTATACAGATGGTCTAGACCCTGAAAAAGGACATAGGCTACTTTTTATTGCGAAAAGGGGGTTGTAAGGGGTTAAAAGTGGGGTAAAAAGTTATTTTTCCACGCGAACGAAGTCGCGGGCGGCCGCTAGTTATAACATAAAGCCAACTTACACGCTACCTATATACCTTTATCATCTGTATCCATGGGTTCTGGCGTCTCTTGGTACGCTGGCGCGAGGGGTGATACCACCACGCCGTCCCACACCGTTATCTCTGTGGAGATATCCTTGCCTCCTTCGAACGCTTGCAGGCCTAGTACGTAGCGGTGGCCACCACGGGCTACGACGCGGAGGAGTCTGGGAATATGGAAAAAATAAATAAATAAAAAAAAAGTATCATTTTTAATAAATATCATTATCAAAGTATCATTAATTCTTTGTAATTTATTCTCAAGTAAATAATGCACATGTAATAAATGGGGGCTACCGCGTTTGGAAGATCCGTTAGATGGCGTACGTGTAGACAGAGGTCCAACTTCAACGTCATTGGTCCATTAATGATATTTTCATATCTCACATTAAAAATAACCAATCACCGTGTAGTTGGACCTAAGTCTACACACAGCCCAAAGAATTGCGTGGCTCAAGTGGCAATGGGCAGGGCACATTGCGAGGAGAACAGACGGCCGTTGAGTGGAGGGGCGCAGCCGTGGCAGGCCTCCCACCAGGTGGACCGACGATCTAGTGAAGGTCGCGGGAGTCCCTTGGATGCGGGTGGCACAGGAGCGATCTGTGTGGAAACTTTGGGGGAGGCCTATGTCCAGCAGTGGATGTCTATTGGTTGAAATGATGATGATGATGTCCAGCGGACGAGCATGGGTTACTGTGTTGCTGATGATGATGTCCCGTAGTGGACGAACATGGGTTGCTGTGTTGCTGATTATGATGTCCAGCCGTGGACGAGTATCATAGGGTTGCTGTGTTGCTGATGATGATGATGTCCAGCAGTGGATGTATATGGGTTGCTGTGTTGCTGATGATGATGATGTCCAGCAGTGGATGTATATGGGTTGCTGATGCTGATGATGTCCAGCAGTGGATGTGTATGGGTTGCTGATGCTGATGATGTCCAGCAGTGGACGTGTATCATATGGGTTACTGTGTTGCTGATGCTGATGATGATGATGTCCCGCAGCGGACGAGTATGGGTTGCTGTGTTTCTGATGATGATGACGTCCAGCAGTGGACGAGCGTAGGTTGCTATTGCTATATGGAACTGTGTGAACAGTGTCTCACGTCTGCGCGGTGGCGGCGGCGAGGTCCTGCGCGGGCAGGTCGAGCGCGGTGTGTGTGTGGGTCGCTATCGCTATATGGAACAGTGTCTCACGTCTGCGCGGTGGCGGCGGCGAGGTCCTGCGCGGGCAGGTCGAGGCGCGGGTGTGTGTGTGGGTCGCTATCGCTATATGGAACAGTGTCTCACGTCTGCGCGGTGGCGGCGGCGAGGTCCTGCGCGGGCAGGTCGAGCGCGGTGTGTGTGTGGGTCGCTATCGCTATATGGAACAGTGTCTCACGTCTGCGCGGTGGCGGCGGCGAGGGTCCTGCGCGGGCAGGTCGAGCGCGGTGTGTGTGTGGGTCGCTATCGCTATATGGAACAGTGTCTCACGTCTGCGCGGTGGCGGCGGCGAGGGTCCTGCGCGGGCAGGTCGAGCGCGGGTGTGTGTGTGGGTCGCTATCGCTATATGGAACAGTGTCTCACGTCTGCGCGGTGGCGGCGGCGAGGTCCTGCGCGGGCAGTCGAGCGCGTGTGTGTGTGTGGGTCGCTATCGCTATATGGAACAGTGCTCACGTCTCTGCGCGGTGGCGGCGGCGAGGTCCTGCGCGGGCAAGGTCGAGCGCGGTGTGTGTGTGGGTCGCTATCGCTATATGGAACAGGTGTCTCACGTCTGCGCGGGTGGCGGCGGCGAGGTCCTGCGCGGGCAGGTCGAGCGCGGTGTGTGTGTGGGTCGCTATCGCTATATGGAACAGTGTCTCACGTCTGCGCGGTGGCGGCGGCGAGGTCCTGCGCGGGCAGGTCGAGCGCCGGTGTGTGTGGTGGGTCGCTATCGCTATATGGAACAGTGTCTCACGTCTGCGCGGTGGCGGCGGCGAGGTCCTGCGCGGGCAGGTCGAAGCGCGGTGTGTGTGTGGGTCGCTATCGCTATATGGAACAGTGTCTCACGTCCTGCGCGGTGGCGGCGGCGAGGTCCTGCGCGGGCAGGTCGAGCGCGGTGTGTGTGTGGGTCGCTATCGCTATATGGAACAGTGTCTCACGTCCTGCGCGGTGGCGGCGGCGAGGTCCTGCGCGGGCAGGTCGAGCGCGGTTGTGTGGTGGGTCGCTATCGCTATATGGAACAGTGTCTCACGTCCTGCGCGGTGGCGGCGGCGAGGTCCTGCGCGGGCAGGTCGAGCGCGGTGGTGTGTGTGGGTCGCTATCGCTATATGGAACAGTGTCTCACGTCTGCGCGGTGGCGGCGGCGAGGTCCTGCGCGGGCAGGTCGAGCGCGGTGTGTGTGTGGGTCGCTATCGCTATATGGAACAGTGTCTCACGTCTGCGCGGTGGCGGCGGCGAGGTCCTGCGCGGGCAGGTCGAGCGCGGTGTGTGTGTGGGTCGCTATCGCTATATGGAACAGTGTCTCACGTCTGCGCGGTGGCGGCGGCGAGGTCCCTGCGCGGGCAGGTCGAGCGCGGTGTGTGTGTGGGTCGCTATCGCTATATGGAACAGTGTCTCACGTCTGCGCGGTGGCGGCGGCGAGGTCCTGCGCGGGCAGGTCGAGCGCGGTGTGTGTGTGGGTCGCTATCGCTATATGGAACAGTGTCTCACGTCTGCGCGGTGGCGGCGGCGAGGTCCTGCGCGGGCAGGTCGAGCGCGGTGTGTGTGTGGGTCGCTATCGCTATATGGAACAGTGTCTCACGTCTGCGCGGTGGCGGCGGCGAGGTCCTGCGCGGGCAGGTCGAGCGCGGTGTGTGTGTGGGTCGCTATCGCTATATGGAACAGTGTCTCACGTCTGCGCGGTGGCGGCGGCGAGGTCCTGCGCGGGCAGGTCGAGCGCGGTGTGTGTGTGGGTCGCTATCGCTATATGGAACAGTGTCTCACGTCTGCGCGGTGGCGGCGGCGAGGTCCTGCGCGGGGCAGGTCGAGCGCGGTGTGTGTGTGGGTCGCTATCGCTATATGGAACAGTGGTCTCACGTCTGCGCGGTGGCGGCGGCGAGGTCCTGCGCGGGCAGGTCGAGCGCGGTGTGTGTGTGGGTCGCTATCGCTATATGGAACAGTGTCTCACGTCTGCGCGGTGGCGGCGGCGAGGTCCTGCGCGGGCAGGTCGAGCGCGGTGTGTGCGCGCGCGTGCGCGGCCTCGCAGGGGTCCGGGAGCCCCGCGCAGCCCGGCAGGAACAGGCCCCCGGCCACCAGGGACAGGGCGCGTCTGCAAAATAACAATAAATAAATAATAAATAAATATTTCACTACATCACATACATTGATCTGACTCTGAGATAGGTAGCTCAAGCACCTGTGTTACAGATATCAGAATCAACAGTGGGATTACAAATATATACATAGAATACTTTTCTTTTGTAAATACATACTTATAATACATAGAAAACACCCAGACCAATACAAACAGACATGTTCATGCACACAAATGTTTGTACTGTGCGGAGATCGAACCCGCAACCCTTGGCCCAGACGCAGCATCCACTACCACTGAACCAACCGGGTCGTCAACAACATTCATCACTCACCATATTACAGGGTGTAACATAAAGGAGATATCCATACTAATATTATAAATGCGAAAGTAACTCTATCTGTCTGCTACTCTTTCACGCCAAAACTACTCAACAAATTTAAATGAAATTTGGTATACAGATAATCTAGACCATGAAAAAGGGTTTTAATTGCGAAAAGGGGGTAAAAAGTGTAACTTATCCACTGCGGACGAAAATCGCGGGCGGCCCGCTTGTATAAAATATATAAACTATTTTTCTCTCACCAGCAGATCAGGGGTGGCCCAGTTCTGCAACAGTATGTCGACTTTCTATATAACAATGACTATACCCAAAACTTGGAATTCAGAGGACCAAAAATTCTACTTCAATGGTTGCTAACTGGCATAAAATGATCGTATTATAGTATAACCCTTTTTTCTAAAAAAACACATCGCTGGTGGTAATTTATTTATTGGTAAGTTTGATTCTATAATTAAAAAAAATATATAAAAATATATTATTACAAGACCCTTTAATAAACCTTAAACATAGGAACATTGTTTATTGAAAATTAGTTCTACGGCGCGATAAGAGATGGCGCTGTAGTTATTTACATCGCGCATGCATTGTGATTTTTCAAATGTATAAGGGTCTCAGTACAAAATAAAATTTGTCTGTCATTGTCAATGGATGTTGGTGTTTTATTCATGGTCTTCGTTGCCGGATGTGAGAAGAGGATCAGCAGCTAGTGGCGCCATCTGATGGAGGTTAAGAGAATTTTTCCGGATCAGCAGAAAATTACGGAAATGTACTGAGAGTGGAAGAGCAAGTTTGTATGGGCGTAAAATCGTGAGTACATTTACCATTACTAAGTCAGGAAGTAAAAGCAAGCTAATTTGAACCTTAAGTCAAGAAGAAATTTAACTTAGTAAAATTGAATAGAAGTTTGGACTTGCAAAATTTTAAGTTAAATTGTGGTTGAGACGGGGAATCCATGCCCGATTTTGTCTAAGTGTTTAAAACCAAAACACTTAGAAAATTCACGCTAAAACTGGACTTAGAAAAATACGCCTATACTGGACTTAGAAAAATCAGCTTGCTCTCTCCAATATCACGAGACTTGTAAAATTTTACCTTACCTATCATACGGAACGGACTTACAAGATTTTTTTGCGAATCAATAAGGAATAACTATGGAATCAAAGATAAGATCTCAAGTGGATTTATACAATAGAATAGAGAAGGGCAGGATCAATTTCAAGAAATCTCCAAAGGATAGAATAAATACAAGTTACATAGAAACGAGAATAGAGAATTTAAATGTACAGTGGCAAACATTTAACAAGGTACATGAGAGGCTATTTTGCGACGTTACTGATGCTGAATACAAGAAATTGGAGTACTTTACTGAAGACTTTTATACTAAAACAGAAGAGCTATATACGGATTATAAAACAGAGTTAAAGGAATGTTTGATAAGGTGTTCAGTCAAGGAAACCGAAGTTCAGGAAACGCGTCGTGATGGAGAACAAATCAGCGTGCAGCTTCCGAAGATAGCTATACCTACTTTCTCAGGGAAATATTCGGAGTGGATTACGTTTCGTGACCTTTTTTTATCCCTCATACATAACAATAATTCATTGCAAAAAGTTCAAAAACTCCATTATTTGAAAAGCTACTTAACGGGAGAAGCAGAGCAGTTATTACGTAATTTACCTATAACAAGTGATAATTATGCAGTTTGTTGGGAACTTTTAGAAAATAGATTCAACAATAAAAGATATGTAACTAATTGTATTTTAAAAAGATTTCTCAGTCAAAAGAATATTGTTAACGAAAATTCGAGGTGCCCTTAAGGAACTATTCGATACTACTAATGAGTGTCTAAATGCATTGAAAAACGCTGGGGTTAAAACTGAAAATTGGGATGTTATTGTGATCTATATTTTGTCTTCAAAATTGGATAACGAATCTCGTAAGCAATGGGAAGCAAAAGTTTGTGATCTTGTCAATGATTTACCTACTTTGAAAACAATTTATGGATTTTTTAGAGCATAGGTTTAAGTCGCTCGAATTTTTAAATCCTAAAATCTCAAAAAGTACTCATTCTTATCATGTAGTAGCTGATAATAATAACAAAGTATCTGTTCCATGTTCCTTCTGTTCTGATACCAATCATAAGCTCGGAAATTGTAAGAAATTCGCAAATGAAACTCTAACAGCCCGCCGTAACTTTGTTCAAACGTCCAAATTTTGTTATAATTGTTTAGGTGCCAGTCATTCCGTTGTAACATGTCGATTGCCCACTAGATGTAAGATTTGCAAAAAGAAGCATCATTCACTGCTGCATCTTAACAACACCAACAATAGTAACAATGTTGTCGCGGCAACAGCGACAACATCGAATGATAATGATGAGACCACCATAACAACTTGTCACTCTAGCAACAAGAGTCATCAAGTATTATTAGCAACTGCTTTAGTTCAAGCCGAAACTAAGAACGGAGCGATGATGACGCTTAGGTCATTGTTAGACCAAGGATCACAGGCTTCGTTTATAACGGAGTCTGCAGTCCAATTACTTGGACTGAAGAAAGTACCACACTTAAGTGTCATTTCCGGGGTTGGTAACAACAGTAACACATCGCTCAGTTCCAAATATGTAGTACATGTCAAATTACAATCAATAAGAGATCCGACTTTCACGATAACAGTGAAAGCTCACGTTATTACCAAACTTACCAAATTTCTTCCCGAACGACAGGTTGACATTCAGTTATGGTCTAATATGCCTGAAATGAGATTAGCAGATCCAAAGTTTAATATACCTGGAAAAATCGATATGCTATTAGGTGCTGAAGTTTATGGCGCGATAATATCTGAAGGGTTAGTTAAGGGACCAACAGGAACCCTAGTAGCACAAAATACTAAATTAGGCTGGATCTTGTCTGGTCAAATATCTGAAACAGATAAAACTTTATCAAGCTGTTGTCAATCTGTAACAACTTTACATACTCAAATTGTTGAAGAAGAATTTGATCTTAGACGTTTTTGGGAGATAGAATCTGATGGCTGCCTTACCAACAAAGCTCCATACACACCAGAAGAACAAAGATGTGAAGATTTCTATAATCAGACAACCACAAGAGATCCTACAGGGAGATATATCGTCAAATTACCTTTTAGAGATGAAACTCCACGTTGCAAATCAGGAAATTCACGAGAAATTGCAGTAAGCAGATTTTTGATTCAAGGAAAAGCGTCTCTTGAAGTCACCGCAACTGAAAAATCTTTATTCTGACGTGATTTCAGAGTATTTAGAATTAGGCCATATGGAAAGGGTACCAAGTGATGAAATCAACAAAGCAGATTGTGTATATCTACCTCACCACAGTGTAGTTAAGTTGGACAGAACCACATCCAAACTCAGAGTCGTTTTCGATGCCTCCTGTCGAGACAAAAATGGTGTATCCCTAAATAGCGAATTGATGGTAGGTCCAACCCTTCAATCGGATCTACGCCATTTAGTGATGAGATGGAGACTTCACGCTATCTGTTTGGTGGCCGATATTGTAAAGATGTACCGCCAAATATTGATGGATGTTGACGATGTGGACTATCAACGTATCGTTTGGAGATTCGAGCCAGGAGATTCACTCGAACATCTTCGTTTGCTGAGAGTGACATTTGGTACCGCTTCAGCTCCATACCTTGCAGTTAAAACATTGCATCAGATCGCGTATGATGAAGGAGAGCAATTCCCATTGGCATCTGAAAGAATCTTAAATGATTTTTATATGGATGACTTACTTACCGGGTGTGAAACAGTGGAAGAAGGAATAGAAATCTTTAAGAAATGAACGAGTTACTGAAAAAAGGGGGCTTTGAACTACAGAAATGGTCAAGTAACAATGAGAAGCTACTAACAGAAATAAGCAAAGAAAGAGAAGCAACAGAAAGCAATTTGGAATTTAAAACAGATGAAATTATTAAAATACTTGGACTTACCTGGAACCGAAGAACCGACGACTTCAAGTACTCCGTGCAGCTACCTCCCGTCAGTGAACCTGTAACAAAAAGAAAAGTTATATCAGACATCGCGAAACTGTATGATCCTATGGGGTGGATTGCTCCAGCTATTGTAAAAGCAAAAATATTTATCCAACAGATATGGCTTGCAGGAATTGGTTGGGACGATGAGCTACCATCAAAGCTTTTAAATGATTGGGTTACTTACCGAAGTCAACTTCCAGCACTTACCAGATTTCACCTGCCTCGTTGGATTGGTCTCAGTCAAAATTGCGTCACACTGGAGTTACACGGCTTTAGCGACGCTTCCGCCGATGCATATGCCGCGGTTGTATACGCACGCGTTGTTGAAGAATCTGGAAAAGTCCAATCTACACTTATCACCTGCAAAACAAAGGTAGCCCCAATAAAACAAGTGTCCATACCTAGGTTGGAGTTGTGCGGCGCTGTTTTGTTGGCCAAACTGATGAGAGAAGTTTCCGAAGTCATGAAGGTACCTAAAACAAATTTACACGCATGGACAGACTCCACAATCGTACTGGCTTGGTTGAGCAGTCATCCGAGCCGTTGGAAGACGTTCATCGCAAATCGAGTTTCTGAAATCTTAAACATCTTAGACAGGGATCAGTGGTCACATGTGTCATCTGCGGATAACCCAGCAGATTGTGCTTCTCGTGGAGTCAACCCATCTGAATGTGATTCAATTCCCCTTTGGCAATCTGGACCTGTATGGCTAACGAACACTAATATAGAATATAACAACAAGGAACTACAGGACACAGATTTAGAAGAAAAAGCCAAGAAAGTTTGTCATGTTACCAAGGAAGATCAATTTGAATTGTGGACCAAGTTTTCGTCGTTGCTTAAGTTGATCAGAGTGCTAGCTTATTGTAAAAGGTTTATATCAAAGGCGAAGAAATCTAACGAACCAAAAATCTTTCCTCCTTGGTTAACAGCAAATGAATTAAAACAAGCAATGCAAGTGATCATAAAAACATGCCAAGCAAACAACTTTACACAGGAACTCAAGGATATACAGGTGAAAGGACAAGTGAAAAAACAGAGTAAACTTACCACATTGACTCCTTTTCTGGATAACGAAGGCATTTTGAGGGTTGGTGGTCGTCTGGAGAGATCAAATTTTAGTGAAGGCATGAGACATCCGATTATTCTGCCAGCAAACTCTCATCTCACAAACCTTATTATTGCGGATGCTCATCAAAGAACTCTTCATGGCGGGCCTCAACTAATGACCAATTATTTGCGATCCAAGTATTGGATCATAGATATGAAGAATCGTGTCAAGTCATTTGTAAGAAAATGTGTCACCTGCGTGCGCTACGCTGCACAGTTTAAACACCAACTCATGGGACAGTTACCTCCAGCACGTGTTACACCTAACCGTCCATTCTATCAAAGCGGTGTGGACTATGCTGGGCCCATTCAGATCCGAACAACTAAAGGTAGGGGTTATCGAGCGTATAAAGGCTACATATGCCTTTTTGTATGTATGGCAACAAGAGCCGTACACCTGGAAGCCGTAACGGATCTCACCTCACAGGGATTTCTAGCAGCCTTCAAACGGTTCGTTTCTCGTCGTGGTCATTGCGCAGATCTCTACAGCGACAATGGAACTAACTTCGTGGGTGCTGCTCGCGAATTAAATAGAATGGAAGCCCAAGAACGTTCAACTTTGACGAAAGAGATCGCTGAGAGTTTAGCCACTGCGGGGACTACCTGGCATTTTATCCCACCAAGAGCTCCCCATTTTGGCGGTCTGTGGGAGAGTGGGGTAAAGTCGACTAAGCATCACCTGAGGCGCGTAATTGGTGCAGAAACTCTGACCTATGAGGAGATTTCTACACTCCTATATCAAATTGAGGCGTGCCTCAATTCTCGACCTTTGTCTCAAATCAGCATTAATTCACAGGATCCAATACCTCTAACACCTGGGCACTTTATCATCGGTGAACCTTTAGTACTTGTGCCAGATGACAATTACGAAGCATCATCAATATCCTCTCTTAAACGTTGGCAGCTAACACAGAAGATGTTGCAGAGCTTTTGGCATAGGTGGTCAAAAGAATACTTGGCTCAATTTCTGCAAAGGTACAAGTGGGCAAATAAGACACCAGGACCGGACATTGGAGACTTAGTGTTAGTAAAGGAAGACGATCTTCCTCCAGCTAAATGGTTAATGGGAGTTATAGTGGCAAAACATAAGGGCTTGGACAACGTTACGAGGGTTGTAAGTATCAAATGCAAAGATACTGTAATAAAGCGACCAACTATAAAAATTTGTGTCTTACCTGTAGCTCATTAATGAGTTAGTTTATGTAAAAAAAAAAAAAAAATCTTAAGTTTTTCAGCTTTGCTAATGTTAGTTTGTAATACATATAGGTAATTGTAAAAATTGGAGTTCTACCATATTTTATTGTTAATTTATGTTTAATTTTAGCTGTATAAGTTCCTAATCCCCATGTTTAACCAAACCGTTTTATTTATGTTTATTTTCATCTAATTTACAGTCCACTTTCGATGGTGGTTAATGCATGGTGGGCGGGAATGATGTCCATTCTGGCCATGGTGGGCGGAATGTCTAATTGTCTCAAGTAAAATATATAAAATATTAATACATAAAATAAAAAATATATATTTATAAAACATAAAAATGTAAACAGTTAAAATATTAGGCAAAAAAAAGCATAGGAACATTGTTTATTGAAAATTAGTTCTACGGCGCGATAAGAGATGGCGCTGTAGTTATTTACATCGCGCATGCATTGTGATTTTTCAAATGTATAAGGGTCTCAGTACAAAATAAAATTTGTCTGTCATTGTCAATGGATGTTGGTGTTTTATTCATCTAGTCTTAAATATAATAAAATTTGGTTACAAACAACATCAGTCAAACAATAATAAGTCTTCAATTGTATATTTTTTTTGTATTTGTAGTTTAAATAAGTTAAGGCTGTTGTTTGGTTTACGTTTCGTAAATTTTTGGTATCAAATAAACATTTCTTCTTTCTTTCTTTCTCAAATATCAAGAGATCAAAGCTTCTGTTTGGTTAAGCAAAACATAAAATATATTCTCATTAGAGAACACACAAACAAGGTTACTTGTAGGTACTTGCAAACGTATATGTAAGAAAGGTTTTCGTGGTACATAAAAGTTAGGTTAAGGTTATTTTTTTTATGACCACCCGGAATAAAATTTAAGTATTTCTGGGTGGTCATAAAAAATAACCCTAACCTAACCTCTATCCTAAATACCTAACCATACCCTAACATGTTTTTTGGCATTTCACTGAACCAATTTAGGGTTTATTTATACAAGAAAGACTTTTAGGGAACTTAGACATCCCCCCGAGCCTCTCGCACGTCGCACTCACCGCCCCGCCCCGCAACCCTTGGCCACAATATTACATTTATCATTACTAGGGTAAAATTATTAATTATTAATAATAACCGACAAATGTGATTCATTCATCACTTTAACCACGGCTTTCGGTAATTATTAATAATAATCGATAATTATTAATAATCTTCAAATATTCACTCTTACCGTAACAGATACATCAACTTATTGCAAGTCAGATTCAAGTTTAAATTGTTATCTGGGAGCTTATGTAGACATTTACCACAGTCGCGCGGAAGTTTTATATAATTACCGGTGAATATGGATAATTCACTACATTTACCATGTGCATTGGTGATTATCTATAATTACCGGTGATTATAGATAATTACCGATTGCTTACATTTACCGTAAACATATACATACGCATATACTTTTAAAATGATAGGTACATGGATTATTTCAATACGATTAACTGGAAGGACAGATGCGTTACTAAGGACCAGGTTAAGAGAAAGGGGAACAGCAATCGGATTTAGGAAGAGAGGAAATGTGATTTGACACGGGACTTGAAAATTGGAAGAGATTGAGATTGCCGGATAGTGAGAGGTAGGTTGTTCCAGTGGCATATACATAACATAGTACAAGCAGCTAAAAAAATACATATGGACGAACAAACAAGACACAACAAAAAATAATAATAATAACATTGTGGTTTGTGGCCACTGCAGCGCTGATTTGAATGAGCCTACTGCGTGTGAAACAATGGAATAGAATAGAATAGAAATCATTTATTGCAATATACAGAATTTTTTCTTACGTCTTATAGTTAAACAATCCACTAGATGGCGTACTGTTACAAAGTCCAACCACAAAATACATATTGACACAAAAGGCTGACTGCTCACTAAGAGCTAAAAATATGTCATGTACTCACGCATGCGCACTAATGGGCAAAAACGCCTTTTCGACCACATTAATCCTAACTTGTGGCATAAGATTGTCAAACTGTCGAGGTCTGTGGTAGAGGCAGCGCGCTTATGTACTCATGCCGGGCAACAACCCTAGCATATGTCAACGAACTCTTATAAATTCAAAATCAGGTCAAAGTCTAACTTCTGTGTGTAATTATTTTGTGATCCAACGTTAATGATGATAGTTGATGATGTACTGGAATAGTTTGTACCACCTTATTTGTAACACATTCATGAATGCAATAACACCTTTGACTTTGTTGGACTTTAATCATTGGTTATTTAGTAACATTTTGACCCGCAGTTCTATAGTACGCCATCTAGCGGATTTTTCAACTATTTACAGTAAGGGAGAAGGGGCAGGGCAGGCCACCCCGACGGGTATTGAAAAGTCAAAGACCTCATACCTTGATGGAGGAATGGTGTGCGTTCTCCTCGAACCAGCGGCTATGTCTGATGGCAGCCAAGTGACTGCTGATCACCTTGTACTCCAGGTGTACCTGGAAACAAACGTACATTGCATTGATAATAATAAATTCATACAACATCTCATACATTGACCTGACATTGTATTATGTAACTTAAGTACTTGTGTTACAAATATCAGACAACAGAAGATCACAAATAAAATAGTTAATTAATTATATACAGGGTTTATCTGAGAACATTTACATCCCTTAACATGTTCTACCAACCATTTTGAACAACATTTGTTATGGCTTTTGAAAATTTGCATAAAAAAAACATCTTTCCATATAAAGTCGGTCACGTGACTTTGTTTTGTATTGGGGGTCAAAAATTTTATACATTTTGAAAAGTTGTTGAACTAATGTTGTTCAGAATGGTTGATAGAACATGTGGTTAAAGGGATGTAAATGTTCACAGGTACACCCTGTATATTAACTATAACCCAGACCTTGAACAAACCCAAGGTGTTCATCACACAAATGTTTATCCAGGGTTTGTTCAGGCGTATGAGGCAGGGGTTACTACCAATTGCGCCATCCGGCCAGTCAGGTCATATAGTCCACTCACCTCTGGCTCCAGCTTCCTCAGGTTCTGGTGCAGCGTGGTGACCAGCACGCGCACGGCGGCGGCGGCGCCCGTCACCGTGAACCCGCGCTCGTGGCACGCGCACGCCGCGGACCCCGCGCCCTCCGCGCGCATCAGCTTGTTCAACTCCTCGTCACCTGATAAAAAACACCTAGACTAAAGAGAAAGTACTGCCAGAGTGCAGTCTCTTTTTTTGACAGAACGGACTAACCGTTCTGTCAACCCACGAGTGTGGTTTTGTACAGAGTCATCGGACTTATGGGGACTGTAAGGCTCACACCCTAAAAACTTAAAGCAACACCCTGAGGTCGCCCCCAAACGCGGATAAGACCTCGGCTCAGGGTTTGTTGCTGGGAAAGGGCAATCTAACATTTGGGGACTGAATCTGCCCGGCACGTGCCAGGGCGGTAGTTTATTTATTTATTTATTTGGAAACATACAATTACATGATACTTAAGGTTAGAACAAATATAAATAACACATAAATCAGCACAGTTTCCACAGTAATGAAGTACATATAACTGAGCATAATGAAGTACTATAGTTAAAGAGACCTGGCGGCGAGGACGATATAGCGGGGATCTTGCAGTTATGTGTCGCGATTTGTTTGGCCTGTTGTATGGCGACAGTGATCGCGTCGTCCCTCGGTCTCCAAGGACAGAGCGGGGGCGTCTTCTCTTCACGTTAAGAGCTAAGGGAGGGGAAAGCGCACAGTCCTGCCGGGCTAACATGCGCACCACGAGATAATTTGTCGACACTCGTACTTTGTCGGCGCAAGTTGCGTCTCGCTCACCTGACTGAGCCATGAGCGGGATAGAAGGATGCGCTCTCGCGAACAAGAGTCGACAAAATTTTGTCGCGGACGCATGTTAGGCCTAATGCGCTGTATTAGTGCACGCCCTAGATGGGGAGAGGTGAAACAGATATGGTAGCTCATTTGATGTGAATAAATTCACACAACATCTCATACATTGACCTGACTCCATAATAAGAAGCTTAAATACTTGTGTTACAGATGTCAGACAACAGAGGAAACACAAATATAATATTACGCCCAGACATAAAACATTTATTTATTTGCTAAAATACACATTGATACATGGTGTTACAAATGGTATCTTGTAGCTTATGGTATCCAGCCTGCCAGCAGGCGCACATAGAACAACCACAAGTTCAAGTAATAGTTGATTAAGTATTCTATTCTTTACCTTGTTGGAAAGTCCCTCTACAGCTTCCTTAGTAGGTAGCGTCTTCATGATAACCACGATATCAGCGACATTCTTGCCTGCCATCATCGTGCCCTTCTTGTACGAGCCGACCTGACGCACCTCCTCTAGTTGCTACAACAATATACACTTGTTAGTACTAGTTGTTAGAACAAACTACATTTGTTAGTACAACTAGTAGTTAGAATAGAACAAGATACATTGGTACAAGAGGTTGTTCACCATTAAGAAGTAAGGACCCATCACAGGACAGATAAATAACTTCAAAATTTATATTGGGACCAAACTGAAAACCAGAGCTGGGCATCGCCCAGCATCATGCTGAGGTTGGTTCTCTTTGCCAAATGGATATGCATTATATTTTTTTATTTTTAAATATAGTATTTTATAATTTTTGTTACATACTTATGGCAATAAAGTTTATCATTTATCATCATGTAGAAAGACTTCAGTTCTATAGAATGCCATCTAGTCGAATTTTTCACATGCGATAGCTAATTACACCTGCAACATCAGAGCTACAAGTGCGTTGAACAAAATTCTAGTAGTTAATATATACTCACGCAAGCAGCAAAGTCTCCGGGAGCCACCACCAGGTTGTCGAGCACCGTCTGCAGCTTCGTGACTAGGCTGAGGACAGCAGACTGCTCCGCAGGGGTTGGGCAGAGTTCTGCATGTCTTTTGAGGAGGGCCTACAACAGGTGTAAAATATAAATAAATAAATCAACACAACATCTCCTACATTGACCTGACTCCATACTAAGTAGCTTAAGTACTTGAATTACAGCTATGTAAACGTGTAATGTGTGTGTACATATCAGCTTATATACTGTCCCACTGCAGGGCAAAGGCCTCCATCATAGAAATCAAGTCATTACTACTATGACAGGTTCAGGCTTAATCACCACACTTGCCTAATGCGAATTGGTGATCACAAACTTGAGCCATGTTCAACGAAACATACTCTTAGCCAAAGGGGTATTTAGTATCTTCAGCATAGATAGGGTTGCCATCTCTAAAATTTGGAAAACAGGATAAGACCCAGAAAATCCCAGATTTTAGAGTCCGAAAGCCGGACATGTCAACTAGATCTTTTAGACATATTCAATGTTATTTAATTTTTAAACCCGGTCTACAAATGGAACCTTTCCGGGACGCTCCCCCATACCCTCTAAACTAGGACAAATCCATCCAGCATAGATGACACTTCTTGAAGGTTATGACTTAATAACAAATGAAGCAATACCAGACAGTATGATACATATTGACCAGGGAGTAGGCTCAAACAAATTGTTTTGTATAAACAGTCATTGCCATCTTTACGGATAAGTAAAATGCAAAAACATTAAGATACAAAGGTTATAAACAGTAATCATGTTTGTAGGTGAATTTATTGCTTCTAAAATTAATTACTTGCTAAATAATACTGAAATAGTAGGATAATCTATAGTTGTCTTTGTTAATTACCTGAGTAAGCGCTGAATCATCAGGGGCAGGCTTGCATCTAGGAAAAGATGGTTCAGCCAATATCAAGTCGAACGGAGGCCTAAGCATCAGCATCCTGGGCCTGTTGAACGGCGGACGGCCCATGCCGCCGCGGCCGGGCATGCCCCGACCGCCTCTACCCGCACCGCGTACCATTATACCACTAATTTTTGCGAATTTACGCGAACTCTTCCAAGCGAAACAAATGCCAACGGCACTAGGTTTTGAGCACTTAAGAGCTAATTAATCGCGCACAATTCACTTTGTTGGGTATTTATGAACGTTTTTAGGATGAGTAATGGAGATTTGAACAAGATTTTCAGCTTATTTAGAGATTTATTGTTGGCAAAACGAAAGACGCGTCCGGCGGGCGGCTTTCATCGATTTTGAAGGTTAGTTTCAGTGTTGCAATTTGTCAAAATGGAATTTGAACTTTTATCTAACTAAAGATGCATAAAAATTAAAAAAGAATATACATTTCCTTCTTGGGACACAATGACACATTTCAGAAGCAGAAACATATTTTTTTTGCATAATAATAAAATACAGTCGATAGATAGGGGTTAACGAAAGTATTACCTATAATTTATTATATTAGGTATTTCAGTAGAATATGTTGCAAATAGGAAAAACTTATTTACTATTAAGATCCGCCAATTAGCACATCATTCTAAAAGTAAAATACTGCTCATTATTATAGCCAATAATAGGAGTAGCAAATACCTAAATTACTCCCCGAGTTATGGGTAATTTTCTTAAGTGTTGCCACTACATAAAATATGCACAAACCATATGTTGTGTAAAAATATAATTAGGACTTTTTTCAAAATTTTTATATTTAATAGAAATAATTTGTATTAGCATTCATCAGCATCGGATTTAATTAAATGTAAAATAAATTAATCAGTTAACTTTTTTTCCATAAAAGGAACGAAACGTAATTTATTTGACAGTTCAACAAAATTCGATATCAAAAATGACGTGGAGTGATAGGTTATGGAATTTGTGTTTAATTTATTTTTAATTATTAACGATTGAACAACTAGTTAAATTTAGTTGAAATCCCACCATAGTTAGAATATTAACAAAATGATTGACATAACGGATACGCAGAGTGAGTATTTTGAAAGTTTTTAGTCTAAAAATATTTCACATAATTTCGTGGAATTTTTGGAATAAATAACATTCATTCTCGTAATTGGCGTTATTTTTCGATGATTTCCTTGTCTAAGTACGAGATAAGCAAGTCTTATCTCGTAGGATTGAGTCTTAAGATTGATTTGTGTACTTAAAAATGAATGGATTTTATATATCTCTCTTTCCATCATTATGCGACTGAAACAGTACTAAAAGTATTCAAAAATCCTTTCTAACTACAATAAAATAGCTTAAAGTTCTGTTTGAGGCTGGATCAATGTTGGTTTGTTTTTAGTGTGTTTATTTACTCAAGAAATTTCCATTATAAAGACAACTTATCTCGATACTATTTGTGTGTTGGTTCTAGTTGGCATAACTAATTCCGATATGATTGTCAGTAGGTATTGCTCTAGTTACATAAAGCATATACACAACAAATACTAGAAGTAGTGAGGTTAATTATTGTTTTTACATAAGTAATTTATTACAATATGTTGCTTATATGTACTATGATGTAAAGAACATAAGCCTAGTTTAGAAGGTGTCTGGAGAACCATCTGTAGACTGGCTTTTATAAAATAAATTACATTGAATATGTTTTAAAGATCCTGTTGACATGTCCAGCTTACAGACTCAAAATTTCATGCGTTTGGTCTTATTTTCCAGGATTCTGTGGGTAACTGTGAAACAAGCCGCATCGGCTGATGCAATCCAAAGATTTTATTAGTATCTAGTGGTTTTTAGTGTACAAATTTGGTGTTACTTTGTGCAGTGAAGTGCCGCAGGGTGATATTAATATAAGAATCATTGAATTGTGTCGTTTTTTAACACTGCTATTGTGTGTCGAGTGAGTTGTCACGTGAACAATTTTGCTTTGACCCTAATAGAGTCTTAAAACCTACGGCTTTGTTAAAAATAGTCTCCACAGAATCCTTAGGACATTAAAACGCTAAACACCGGCGTTTTATTGAGTGACTGTGACTTCGACTGACTTCGACTGTTGACTACACTTTATCAAACTACACTTGACATTGTACAAAATTAAATGTGGCATGAACACAATACGGCCATATAAAAAAAAAAAAAAAAAAAAAAAAAAATACTTATTTTCCAAATTTTGGAGATAGCTATTCTAGTAGAGACCTGTCAACATAGCCATGTTAGGGCATCGCAACATATGACATTGCTAGGTGTAAAACTGAACTTTTCTTGGTCAACTTTTCAAATATGCTGTCACAAGGCCCAGTAAAGTAGACTCCATTTTCCGCACTTAGATCGTAAGGCCCAGACAGCAGACATAATGGAAAATAAATTGTTTTATGCCTTTAAAAACCTTTTGGGTCATACGATATCTTCTATACTATTTATAAAGAGATAACTTCTATATACAACGAAAAGGCTTATAGGTAAACCGAAAACACGAAACGCTTGCGCGATGTAATTGGACACAGCGCCATCTATTGGTTCATTTCTGAATTACCGTCCCGAAGCGAAGTGAGGGCGGGCCACTAGTTGATAGATGAATAGATACTCTTCATTGCACAAAAGATTACAGAAATAAATGGTCATTTATAATTAACTAGCTTTTGCCCGCGACTTTGCTTGCGTTAAACTCGGGTAGCACAGAAGTAGTCTATCCATTTAAAAAACCATGTTAATTGGTCTCTTCGTTTTGCCATGAAAGAAAGACAATCATACATACAGACAGAACCACTTTCCCATTTGTAACGTTAGTATGGATACAATCTCGATGGTATTTAATTGCTCATATTTTCTTTCTTTCAGAAATTGGGGTCGGCCTGGCCGGTTTCGGCATAACATTTCTGTTTCTTGGTGTCCTGCTGTTATTTGATAAGGGGTTACTAGCTATTGGAAATGTAAGTATAATTTAAATTGACTGCTGACACTTAGGTTCAAAGATATTTTATTTCTCATAAGAAATTTACATTTCACTTAAAATGAGATACAAAAAGTTATTTAAATAAATAAAATTACAACTAGAAATCATGCACTAGTGCTAGCTGCTGCTATGTATGATTTTAACTGATTGTCAAAGCTGCCGAAGCATTCACAGGCCTTCAAATCATGTGGCAAACTATTGAAAAGCTGTGCTCCCTCAAATATTGTCCTCTTGCCATAGTTGGTCCGTGTGTGTTTGTTTTAAGTTTAGTTTATTTCGAAGATTTCGTGGATTAGTTTTTATATTTAGTTCTATGTTAGTTTTGATAGTTTTAGTAATTATTTTTTGATGAAAACACAAGTGTTATATTTGTATAGTTGAGGTAGATTAAATAATTTTGTCTTTGTGTATAATTTATTAGTAGGCATTCGAAAAGGATATTGAAACAAGACTTTTATAATTCTATTTGGGTCCTCCTGTAGAGAGTTTAGGTTAGTTGGTGCTGCAGATCCCCAAATTTCATAAGGTAATCTAGGTGGGATTTTACCATAGCGTTGTAGATAGTATATTTAATGTGCTTCGGTATACATGCGTAATTTTCCGTAGTGCTCCCAGTAAAGACGTTAATTTTGAATAACTTTAAAGTGATGGCTGCGCTTGGGGTCCGGGGTTCGATCTCCGGGTCGGATAGTTCAGCGACGCTACGCACTAGCGTACTAGTTGTGTACTAACACAACTACTATTCCAATTGCTCAACAACCCAAAATGTGTCTTGCCGGGCTAACATGCGCGCCACGAGATAATTTGTCGACACTCGGTGTCGGCGCAAGTTGCTTCTCGCTCACCTGATTGAGCGAGTCAGTTAGGAGAGCGAGAAGCAACTTGCGCCGACACAATACGAGTGTCGACAAATTATCTCGCGGCGCGCATGATAGCCCGGATGGTCATCCAATAAAACGTATCACTATTTTTTTTTTATGTGATAGGTAGCAGACGAGCAGGCGGATCACCTGATGGTAAGCATTGCCGCCGCCCATGAACACATGCAACACCAGTGGAGTCACAATGTGCGCTGCTAACCTTTTATCCCCTTCCCCCCGATGGGCCTCCGGTACCCTCACTCACTCGGCGAAACACAGCACAGGAGCTGCTTCACGCCCGTTTTCTGCGGTACTTTGCGGCATTTACTAATTTTGAATTCCATCAACCAATTCGTTTTGTTTCACTACCCACCCTCTACAGAAGATGTTTGTTCCATTTCCAGATCCTGTTCATCAGCGGGCTAGCATGCGTCATAGGGCTCCAGAGGACGTTCTTCTTCTTCTTCCAGCGGCACAAAGTGAAGGCCACTGTGTCGTTCTTCGGGGGCATCTTCATCGTGCTGCTGGGCTGGCCGATGATAGGCATGGTGGCCGAGTTGTATGGGTTCCTTTTACTGTTTAGGTAAGTAAATTAAAGTATCAACCTGTATACTGCCCCATCAGTGGCGGGGTAGCATGGGTTAGGGTCAGTGACCCTTCGTGACCCACTAAGTACTTTCAAACTCAAGCTGGTTTCACATTTATTAATAGTAGAAATGTTTATTAGTACTTGGTACATATAATATTTGGGCATTTAGTCACTATTTAGTTAATGCGAAGTATGCAGTTGTTTCATAATTTTTTACTGAAGAATCCAAGTTAGGTAACAGCTGTTTGACGCCATCTTTGTTTTGATGAATACCAACGCCGCAGTGGAAAAAAAATGAACTAAATTACAATCACTTGACTTGTTTTACGTGTTGCTATGTTCGAAGAGCTATGTTTCAATCCACTAATTGGTTGGACGTTGAGTGAGGCTTGTTCATTCAACGTTCGGTCTAGTCATTCAATTAAACGTCGCTATTCAATAAACGCGCTAGTCATCCAATCAAATAGCTGTTTCAACCAGATGACTGCGACATAATATATAAGTACTTCGTTGTTGATTCAAGTCGCATAAATAATGTAAAATGTAATCGTCTAAAAATGATTATCTACGTGACAGGCCTAGCCTAGTGTAAAAATCATGGCAACCTATGCATATGACGCGCTTTTCGCTACAACTTTATATAAGTAATCGTGCTAAAGTATTGTAAACCCTTATTTGTAAAAGTTTTTCAATAAACAATTTATTTTATTTTATTTATTTATTCTTATATTTTTATTTCAGAGGATTCCTTCCCGCCGCAGTGAATTTCCTACGAATGGTTCCTGTGTTAGGAACGCTGTTGAATCTGCCTGTTATAAGTGGGGTAAGCTAAAGTTTATTAATATTATAAAAACACTAGTCGCCCGCCCTCACTTCGTTTCGGGACATAAGTTCCACCTGTGCCAACAGATGGCGCTAGGCGTCGATTGTATAGAATTGCACAGATTTTTTTATAATATAGGAAGGCAAAAGAGCAAGCGGGTCGCCTGATGGTAAGCGAACATCGCCACACATGGACGTCAGCTACACCAGAAGGAGTGCGGATGCGTTGCCGGCATTTTTTTTTTGTCAATTGACATTTTAACAAATTGACATAATTATCACAAATAACCAATTACCATGAATGGGCCAGCTCGTCCGGAGTGACACCACGGCCTCTATAGGCCTATGGGCGGCGGCAATCGCTTACCATCAGGTGATCTGTCTGCTACCTACCACATAGATATATGTTTTTCAGGACAGCCGCTGAAAATCAGCGTCGGCTCTGGTTTTACTTAGCTAGTGTCGACAAAGAGTGGTCGTTTGGCATTATTGTTTTTACGCAATACGGTACGACATTCAAATCTTCATTAAACGAGCCTATACCTTCCTAAAAGGCCGGCAACGCATCCGCACTCCTTCTGGTGCAGCTGATGTCCATGGGCGGCGGTGATCACTTACCATCAGGTGACCCGCTTGCTCGTTTGCCTTCCTATAATACAAAAAAGAAATAAAAATAAAATACGTTGTTTTAAAAAATCTCTCGTAAATTGCCAAGTAATTAATGAATGAATGAAAAATCTTTCATTCATTCATTCATTCACATAAATAAAAAAAATCTTACCTATTTTTTTTTCATTTCAGCTGGTAAACAGGATAGCAGGCGACAACGGGCGCAATATGGTATGATAGTGCGTGAATCAATAAAGACTATAGTGCTGTGAGTTTCGTTAGGCTGCCGCTAAGATGGCCAGGGGATTGTGACCTTTATCGACATACTAGTGGTCATTCTGGCGCCCAACGTGGTGCGACGGTATAAGTAGCGCCAAACTTAAGGCTATAATAACGCGACGATACTAGCGCTGCCAATTTATGTATATTAATTGTGAGGATTATGAGATACTAGCTTTTGCCAGCAGCTTCGGTCGCGTTAAATTCGGGGTAGCACGGAGGGAAAAAAGCCTGTGACTCTCCACCCCTTCAACTATCTCATCAATGAAAACATAAAGGAAAGTATTAAAATTTTTTTGGGGCACATTTCTTCATCAGCAACCCACGCTCGTCCACTGCTGGACATAGGTCCTCCCACAATGCCGCCACCGCGCCCGATTTTCGGCCACTCTCATCCAGCTCACTCCAGCCAGTCTTCGAATGTCGGCATCCCATCTTGTAGCAAGGCGTCCAACACTACGCTTACCGAGTCGCGGTCTCCACTCAGGACTTTATGGCTCCAACGGTTGTCAGTTTCTGCGGCTAATGTGACCAGCCCACTGCCACTTCAGTTTGCTAATTCGGTGGGCTATGTCGGTGACTCTGGTTCTCTGTCTAATTACAATCATTCTGATGCGGTCCTTCAAAGATACTCCGAGCATAGCCCTTTCCATAGCTCTTTGAGCGACTTTGAACCGGTGGATTAGTCCACACACTTAGGTAATATTCATCCCATTTTTTACACAAAAATTATTGTTACTAAGCGCATGTAAAAAATATTGTTACGCATCTCAAAAAAATGTTAATGCATTGCTTAATGTTTTCCATCGAAGGATTCTTTTTTTAATATCTCATAATCGTCACAATTAAGTTAAAACAATTTGATGTGCTAGTTTGGCGCCCAACGTGGAGTATCGTTAAGTGACGTCCAATCCAAATTGATGCCATGTCAATCTTTCGCCTTGCGTGGTTCATTGCTATAAGTGACGCCTAAAACTTTTAGGCGTCATGTACCTATATTCTGATTAGCCAGCTCTCACTTCGTTTCGGGAAAGTATCAAAGAATACCAATAGATGGCGTTGGGCGTCGTTTACATCGCGCAAATGTCTCGCTTGACATATAAGCGTTGTCGAGGCGTATAGAATTCATCTCTTTATAAATAGATGACAGTTTTTTTCACGCGCCAAATCAGACTTGTCGCACTGCATGCGTCAATAAAGGCATGAAATTAATTGATGGCGCCACTGCCGCTTATGTCATAGGGTATGGTAACCCCTTTGGTTATAATCCTTAGGGACCATTCAACTATGTATTACGTAAGCAATTTTTTTTGGGAAATTTAACCCCTTCCCCCCTCCCCTTGTCAGCAAAAATTGGTGATTAAATATACTTTCTCATCCTGAATTTACCTAAAGTTAGCAGAGACCAGACCCCCCCCTCCCCCCATCGATGCTTACGTAATAATTGAACGGTCCCTTAGTTAGTTTTCAAGACTTTCTTGACGCACTATATTCAACATTTTAGTACTATTTCAAAGTAACATTTTGTTCGTACGTCTTGGAAATTGACTAGGCTATTTATTTAGACATGGTACTAAAATGTTTAGCTAATTTCGATGCTGGTCACACAACGTCTCTTGTTAAATTAATATTATCCACGCGCCATAAGATCCTTGTTGTTGTGTAAAAGTCCACCTCTGGTCATTAGTTAAGCTAGCTTACGCCCGCGGTTTCGCTTGGGTTTTGTACAATCAAGCTTGGAATATGGACGGAAAGTGCTATGTTTGTTTATTATATCCTATTTAGTTGTATGTACAGTCGAGGTCAAAAATATGTTTACACTTTAGGACCTTGTCACAATACATATTTATAAGAAAGTGGAACTTGTTTTCTTATACATATGTACTGTGACAAGGTCTTAAAGTGTAAACATATTTATGACCTCGACTGTACAATCAGCCACATATAAGGTTACCACAACCTGTCAAATTTACTCAATTGATATTCAACCTAATGTGTGGGACAGTAAGATGAGACTCGATTGAAGAAATTTTACAGTTTTGTATACATATTTTGATGTGTGGTTGTATGTACAATCGCGTTAGAAAAATGTAAATTAATTTGCTTCACACAATAACATGAAAATGCCATTGATATTAGTTAATTATGGCAAACCGGGTTCAGGTATCGAATTTGAAAACGAATAACAATTTTCATACCCTTACGCCTTGAGGATAGGACGAGAATCTCTTTGACACTTAAGCCACAAAATAATAACACACAGAAAGGAGGCTGGCCCACTAAGAGCTAAAAACGTGTCATGTACTCACGCATGCGCACTAACAGGGAAAATACGCCGTTTCGACCACATTAATCCTAGCCTATGACCATAAGATTGTCGAAACTGTCAGAGGTCTGTGGTAGAGGCCGCGCGCTTATGTACTCATGCCGGGCAACAAACTCTAGCATATGTCAACGAACTTCTAAATTCAAAATCAGGCTGATTCCTAACTTCTGTGTGTAATTATTTTGTGCTTAAGCTATCTGTCTAACGAAGCGAAGCGGAGTGAAATCCGCCAATAGAATGACATAAAAAACTCCGCTTCTCGATAAACAAACTTCATCTATATGGTGGACGGGCAGACTAAATGCTTCCCAGCCAAAAGTTCTTACATGTGACATCTTGTGTGTGAGATGAACCTATGTAAAATTAATAAGTAAAGAATTTCTGCTACCAAAAACCGCCCAAGACGCCTTTTTTAAATCTAGATTTGCAATATAGTTGAAATAATATTACACTAGGTATCTGAAGTACAGTTACATCCCTTTAAACCACCTCTCTACAAACCACTCTGAACGGCATTTGTAGTATGATTCTGTTTATGTCGAAACAAAAGTCAACCAAATCCAAATTTTGGTTGACTTTTGTTTCGACTCAAACAAAATAACTATTATTCGTATGAAATGCAGATCGATTAAAAGTCATCGACTGTATCAAACTATTAATTAAGCAACTTTAAACGTGGCGCCCAATTTGGTCGAACTTCAATTTGGCGCCCAACGTGGTGCGATGTTATAAGTGGCGCCCAACGTGGTGTGAAACTTGTTCCTACTACGTCAATCTGGCGCCCAACGTGGAGCATCGCTATGTGACGTCCTACTTGATGCCTAGTTAATATGACGCCCAACGTGGTACGATGCTATAAGTGGCGCCCAACGTGGTACGATGCTATAAGTGGCGCCCAACGTGGTGTGAAACTTGTTCCTACTACGTCAATCTGGCGCCCAACGTGGTGTGAAACTTGTTCCTACTACGTCAATCTGGCGCCCAACGTGGTGCGACGGTATAAATGACGTCCACTTATGCTAACCGCGGGCCGCACGACTAAACGTCCGCGGGCCGCAGTTTGACGACCACGGGTCTAATTTGATGCCAAGTCAATCTTTCGGCCCAGCGTTGTCAATCGCTATATGTGACGCCTAAAACTTACAGATGTTATTACCAAAAGTTGTAAAACACGTTGATCAGAAATTCAAAATCATCAATGGGTCCATGATTGTTAGTAGATGATAATGGTTAAAGGATGTATCTGCCGGCAGCTACACGGTTATGATAATTAAATGAAAAATGTATTGGATTTGGCAAAAAATGTTGAAAAAGTAACAACTTATTGTCAGTATTAAAAGGTTTACACATTTTTAAAGAGATCGTTATCGTTATTCTACCGTGGGTGTCAGCTAGTTTCACTACTAACAATATTGTAAATACTTTCCTATAGACTGTACTGATGTTGTACATAGATACTTATAAATTGTATTTTATTATTAATATATTTCCCTTCTCGTATTAAATATAATATTTTTCCACTTGAATTACACACATAGGTACGGAATTAAAGATTGTTTTTGTAGTCCACGAATAATCTTAAAAAATCTAACCTCAATTTATAAGCAATAATAACTAAGAATTAATTCAATAAAAATAACCTTATGTATCTACTCGTGTTCCTTTATTATTTTTTTAATTTTCCACAGAAATAATTTAACGAAAATAAAGCAATTTAAAAGACAAACTTGTTTTTAGTTAGTCTCGTTGTGTGTAAATAACTTTCATAAAATGATAAATGATTTTCAAACTTCTAGTGTGTACCTGTAATGTCTATTTTTCCAAAAATGGCTGTATAAATACTAACTAAAAAGTTTTGATTATTATATCTTGTAGTTTCAACGGCAAAAATAAACGAAAAACTGATTACGAAAATTGGGAAACATTTATTTAAAAATGATTTTATTTAGGGCAACTTTTTTAAGTAGGATATTTCTACTACAAATTAATAGGTATTAAGTGATTTCAACATCTATAATATGTATTTATACAAAATATCCTAAGAAGTAAATCCGATTTCTTATTTACTAACAAATATAATAAAAATAATAAAAAAAGTATCAGGCCCATTTATACTGTCCCACTGAAGGGCGAAGGCCTACATCATAGAAATCAAGTCATCGCTAACTATTATGGGATTAGGCTTAATCACCACGCTTGACTATTGCAGATTGGTGATCACATACCCGAGCTATGTTCGAAAAATTCGGAACATACGTTTTTTATATTACCTAAAAATAATAAATAAACAAAATATAATAATCAAAAATAAATAAAATAATTATTACTTTGATAACTTTGTATTTGCATGTAAAAAGTATAAAAATTATGATGTAACCCCATGTACAATTGAAACCTAAATTATTATAGTAATAATTCGGTATGTTGTACTTTTAATATATTTACTTATGAACTCTTAAAGGTTTTATTATTTAACTAGTGCCCCGCTCTTCCTTCGATTCGGGAAAGTAGTTCCAAACTAAACCATTAGGTGGCGTTGGGCGTTGATGACATCGCGCTAGCGTTTCTTATTTTTGGTTTACCTATCCCTGTCGTTGTTTATAGAAGTAATATTTTTATTATTTGTATTTTAATGACACAATACGTCAAATTACATCATAAGAGTCACTATATTATTATGGTGTTTGACTCTTTTAAGTGACTCTTATGACGTTGAATGAAGAAATTGACAAGTAGTAGGGATCTATCGCATTGCTGTCGCATTGAGAATATTAACTTGAGTAAATGTTACAATTTAGACAGTCAGTTGATTTCATTTTACTTAAACAGCAGTTGTCATAAAAAAAAGTCTTGTTTCCGCAACATGATGACATTTTATTATGTCTTTAACTATATAAAAACACAAACTATTCATTGCACCAAGTTTACAAATCTTAAACTATGGTTGTATGCTATTACAATGGCTGTATTACCACTAATAACGATTTTTTCTATACGATCTCGGAAATAGCAGATTATATTCAGCTTGTTTTGTAATGTTGCTTATGGTTTTCGATTTCTCTCTTGGCGCCCAACGTGGGTGGGATGCTATAAGTGGCGCCCAAAGTGGTGCAAAACTTTTCCTACATCAATCTGGCGCCCAACGTGGTACGCCGCTATAAGTCGCGCTCAACGTGGTACGCCGCTATAAGTCGCGCTCAACGTGGTACGCCACTATAAGTCGCGCCCAACTTAATGCTATATCAATTTGGCACCCGATGCGGTGCAAAACTGTAACTGAAAGCTATAACACCGAGGTAGAGGAAAAGTATAGCGAAGTATATAGAAGTTTTGTAATAAGTAAATATTGCACTTAAAAAATTCTCGCGGGGTTCAGGTGGGACTCGAACCCACAACCTTCCACAGTCCGGGTGGCTGTACTACCAATTGTCCCACCTGAACCGCCCGAGAATTTTTAAGTGCAATATTTACTTAAGAATAAATTGCAAAGAATTGCTATACCAAAAATAATAAGTTTTGTAATAAATGTTGCTTATGGTTTTTGGTTTTATAATACGTCAAGAAAGTCGTAACAAACGGAATTTTATAACCAATGCAATTGGGTTACCGTACCCCATGACGCAAGCGGCAGTAGCGCCTTCATTTATTTTCATGACTTTTTTGCCACGTTATATATAATGTATTAACAGAGTGCACCTATCTGTGAACATTTCCATGCATTTAATCACGTCCTCGACCAACCTTTCTGAATAACACTTATTCTACGACTTTTGGAGATTCGTCGTAGTATTTTTCGACTCTTCGATCACCATTCTGAACATTTGTTCTACGACTGTTGGAAATTCGTTGCAAAATATTTTCGCTTCCTCATACAAAATGATTAAGGAACTGACCGGTTTTGTATGAAAATATTTTATGCGAATTTCCAAAAGTAAAACTAGTTTTGTTTAGAATGATTGGTAGAAGACGTGGCTAAAAGGGCTTTAATTTTCACAGATACGTCCTCTATATGGAAAAAAGCATAGGTTCTGTTTTCACGGTGTCGGTGTAGATTTTCATTTTACTTACTTCGGCTAAAATCGTTTGGGTATTGAAGAAGAAAATTGGCGCATATTGTATGAATATCTTTATTCTATACAGGATGACAAGCTGGTGTAAGGTACGGACTGCCACCGGATACTACTTTACAGAAACATTCCTTCGCTGCAATTATTAAGTTAATAAAGTTTATATTTATTCATTAAAATAAGTGATTTTATTGCTGAATTGTGAAACCTAATAGATACTACGTCAACCGTGCGTACCAACGGCGCCCAACGTGGTACATCGTCATGAGTGGCGCCCAACTTGGTGCTACGTCAATCTGGCGGCCAACGTGGTAGGTCGTCATGAGTGGCGCCCAACTTGGTGCTACGTCGATCTGTCGCCCAACGTGGTAGGTAGTCATGAGTGGTGCCCAACTTGATGCTACGTCGATTTATCGCCCAACGTGGCAGAGGCGGCGCAAGGCGTAGGCGATGTGGGCTACCGCCCACGGCCTCGCGGTACAAGGGGCCTCGCGCCTCAAGAAATTTTAAGCTCGTCCGAGGGGGGTCCCCCAGCGGCTTTAACAGTCATCATCGTCGCAAAATCGACAGAAAAGAAAAGGGCCTCGAGAGAATTGATTTTTATTTATTAAATCAGTCTTGCCCACATCAAAATTTGATCTTGCCCCGCCACTGCAACGTGGTAGGTCGTCATGAGCGGCGCCCAACTTGATGCTACGTCGATCTGGCGCCCAACGTGGTAGGTCGTCATGAGTGGCGCCCGACTTGGTGCTACGTCGATCTATCGCCCAACGTGGTAGGTCGTCATGAGTGGCGCCCAACTTGATGCTACGTCAATCTGGCGCCCAACGTGGTAGGTCGTCATGAGCGGCGCCCAACTTGGTGCTACGTCAATCTGGCGCACAACGTGGTAGGTCGTCATGAGTGGCGCCCAATTTGATGCTACGTCAATCTAGCGCCCAACTCGGTGCTGCGTCGATCTATCGCCCAACGTGGTAGGTCGTCATGAGCGGCTGCCCAACTTGGTGCTACGTCAATCTGGCGCCCAACGTGGTAGGTTGTCATGAGCGACGTTCAACTCGGTGCTACGTCAATCTGGCGCCCAACGTGGTAGGTCGTCATGAGTGGTGCCCAACTTGGTGCTACGTCAATCTGGCGCCCAATGTGGTAGGTCGTCATGAGTGTCGCCCAACTTGATGCTACGTCGATCTATCGCCCAACGTGGTAGGTTGTCATGAGCGGCGTTCAACTCGGTGCTACGTCAATCTGGCGCCCAACGTGGTAGGTCGTCATGAGTGGTGCCCAACTTGATTCTACGTCGATCTAATCGCCCAACGTGGTAGGGTCGTCATGAGTGGCGCCCAACTCGGTGCTACGTCAATCTAGCGCCCAACGTGGTAGGTCGTCATGAGTGGCGCCCATCTTGTTGCTACGTCAATCTGGCGCCCAACCTGGTAGGTCGTCATGAGCGGCGTTCAACTCGGTGCTACGTCAATCTGGCGCCCAACGTGGTAGGTCGTCATGAGTGGTGCCCAACTTGATTCTACGTCGATCTATCGCCCAACGTGGTAGGTCGTCATGAGTGGCGCCCAACTCGGTGCTACGTCAATCTAGCGCCCAACGTGGTAGGTCGTCATGAGTGGCGCCCAACTTGGTGCTACGTCAATCTGGCGCCCAACGTGGTAGGTCGTCATGAGTGGCGCCCAACTTGGTGCTACGTCAATCTGGCGCCCAACGTGGTAGGTCGTCATGAGTGGCGCCCAACTTGATGCTACGTCGATCTATCGCCCAACGTGGTAGGTCGTCATGAGTGGCGCCCAACTTGATGCTACGTCAATCTAGCGCCCAACGTGGTAGGTCGTCATGAGTGGCGCCCAACTTGGTGATAGGTAAATCTGGGGCCCAACGTGGTAGGTCGTCATGAGTGGCGCCCAACTTGATGCTATGTTAATCTAGCGCCCAACGAGGTTCTCCGTTATAAGTGGCCAATATTTTGCGACTCTCTAAATGGCGCCCAACGTGTTGCCTTGTCAAAAGTGGCGCCCATCGTGGAGCTACTTGAATTATATCACTGTCTCACAAAAAGTCGGCGTTTGCCCAACCGAAGGAAGGAGAACTTAAAGCTTGGCAGCGCACGGCTCCACTGGCGTACCAATTACTACATTCGACACTTATTACTAAATCCGACGGATATATTCCAACAGCAATTGTCAAAGCTTTTTGATCACGTGCCAACATAAAGCCCGCTCCACACTTAGTCCGGACATGCTGTCATCTACACGAGATGGGGTACAACGTGCGAAGCCATAAAAAATATGCGAAACGGTTTCACACTTCGCAGCTTGGTGCACTATGTGTGGACCGGGCTTAAGGGACACGCGTCCTCAGTTGTTTTAATGCGACAGTTGCAGCCTACGTAGTAAGTGGTTATGGACAATTTGTCTGATCTCCGAACCATGTTTTTTTTTAATTAGGTAACGCCCTGTTGGTCTAGTGGTTTAAGTGCCGGGCCGTGATCTCGGGGTCCCGGGTTCGATTCCCGGGTCGAGCAAAAGTATGTCTCGAATTTTTCGAACATAGCTCGGGTTTGTGATCACCAATCAGCATTAGGCAAGCGTGGTGATTAAGCCTAATCCCATTATAGTAGCGATAACTTAATTTCTATGATGGAGGCCTTTGCCCTGCAGTATATAGGCTGATACTTAAGGTAATTAGGTAGCAGATGAGCAGGCGGATCACCTGATGGTAAGCAATTGCCGCACACCAGTGGAGTCACAAGTGCGCTGCCAACCTTTTATTCCCTTCTCCCGGGTAGCTCCAATGCTGCCCACTCACTTTCCGGCGAACGTCCGATCATCGACCAGACGTATTAGATATCGCTCTTCTTAAGAACATCAACCTAGGTTTGTGTTCTATCGAAGTCCATCACGAACTAGCATCGGACCACAGACCTGTGGTTATCGAGCTAGGCTCCAGATTAGGGCAGGGGGACCTGGCCCCCGCTACCAATCGAAAATGGACTGGGAACGATTGGGCGAAAGTCTAAAGTCTACTACCTCTCCATTCCTCGATTCGATTCCAGACGTTATCGTCTCCTCCCAGGATACTGTAGACGCGATCGACTCCCTCACGGGGCACGTGCAGCAGATCGTCCGCGACTGCACGCGGCGGGTTCCGGCGTCGGATCACCTACGCTGGAATCTGCCTGCGAGTACGCGTGCCTTGCTGACGGAGAAGAACGCAGCGGTTAGGGCCTATGACTCTTATCCTACCGAGCAAAACCGGGTGCGCCTGCGATCCTTGCAGCGTGCTGTAAGGAGCCGCATCGCGCAGCTGCGTTGCGATCGGTGGGATGGTTTCGTAGGCGGCTTAGAGCCACCCACCAAGCCTTCTGGCAGCTATGCCGCAAACTTAAGTCAGCTGACACAGTCGCTTCGATGCCTCCGCTCAAGCGACCTGATCTCTCCCTCGCCTTCGATGATGACGAAAAGGCGGAGTGTCTGGCCGTCAGCTTGGAGATGCAATGTTCCCCCAGCATTCTACCGGTCGACCAGGAACATCTATCTTTAGTTGTTTCCGAAGTCCAAAGTAGATCTGGGTCTTATTCTTCCGCCCCCTCTACTTCTTCGTTCCTTCTGCGTTCCCGCGTGTCACTGCCGACGAGGTTCAAACCATCATACGGGACCTTCATCCCCGTAAGGCGCCAGGCGCAGATGGTATCACCAATAAAGTTCTCAAACTTTTTCCCCCCCATCTTATTTCTCTTCTTACAGCGATTTCAACGCCGCCATGGCCAACAACTCCTTTCCGCAACCGTGGAAGGATGCTGTTGTCATTGTATCCCGAAGCCAGGTAAACCCAAGGACCAGCCCTCCAGTTATCGCCCCATCAGCCTCCTCAACACCATGGGCAAGATCTACGAGCGACTTATCTACACCCGACTACGTGACTTCGCCGAGGACAACAGTCTTATTCCAGACACCCAGTTCGGGTTCCGCGCCAAGCATTCCTGCGTGCAAACAGGTCCACCGCATCACGGAGCACATTTAGAGGGTTTCAGCCGTAGCCGTCCCCACAAGACAGGAGCGCTGTTTTTCGACGTCGCTAAAGCGTTCGACAAGGTCTGGCACGAAGGCTTATTATATAAGCTCTACCAACTTAATGTCCCTGACCGTCTCGTGCTCATCATACGAGATTTTCTGTCGAATCGTGCCTTCCGATACAGAGCAGAGGGGTCCCTCTCCGCCCCTCACCCCATCAGAGCCGGAGTCCCTCAGGGATCTGTGCTCTCTCCGCTTCTGTTCACTCTCTTCACCAGCGATTTCCCCATTTTTAGGCCGTCGCCTTTAAAGACACACGTCGCTCTGTTCGCGGACGATACAGCTATCTACTGTTCGTCCCGACAGGCAGCTCCCATATATAAGTCATTACAATGCGCCGCCGACATTCTCGGCTCGTGGTTTAGGAAATGGCGCATAGAGGTAAATCCTGACAAGAGCGCTGCGGTTCTTTTTCGCAGGAGGGGCGAGTTTCCCCCCGCGCACTCTATTTCAATGTTAGGTACAACTATCCCTTGGGAGCGTAAGGTCCGTTATCTCGGCGTCATGCTAGATAGCGGCCTTACTTTCGAGAGTCACATCAAGATGGTGCGTGATCGAGCAGCATTCGCGTTGGGTAGGCTCCATTGTCTCCTGCACAAGCGCAGTAAGTTGTCTCTTCGTAACAAGATTAGGATTTACACCACTTGTATTCGTCCGATTATGACTTACGCGAGCGTTGTCTTCGCACACGCTGCGAAAAGTCACATCCACAGGCTGCAGGTTATCCAGAATCGCTTCATGCGCAACGCTACAGGTGCTCCGTGGTTCTTAAGAAACGAAAATCTTCACATTGACTTGGGGTTACCGACAATTCGTCAGTACCTCAAGCAAGCCTCCGTTCGTTATTTTGACTCTGCCCCGATCCACCCGAACCAATTAGTGGTTTCGGCTTCTGTTTACGTCCCTCCCGTAGTTTCAAGTGTTAGGAAAAGACGCCCCCGCTCTGTCCTTGGCGATCGAGATGACGCTATCACCGTCGCCATGCAACAGGCCGAACAACTCGCGACACGAACCAACACTCCAAGACCCCCGCTATATCGTCCTCGCCGGCGAGGACGCGCGTCGGTTACCCCTAGAGTCAGTCTCTTTAACTACCGGCACGTGCCGGGTAGATTCAGTCCCCAAACTTATGTTAGATTGCCCTCTCCCAGCAACGCCCTGAGCCGAGGTCGTAGCCCCGCTAGGGGGCGCCCTCAGGCTGTTGCTTAAATTTCTAGGGTGCGAGCCTTCCGCTCCCCACAAGCCCGGTGAATCTGTGTAAAACCACACACGTAGGTTGACAGAACTGACCGACCGACAAAAAACAAAAAAAAAAAAAAAAGGGTGGGCCTCCGGTACCCTCACTCACTCGGCGAAATCCAGCACAGGTGCTACTTCTCGCCGGTTTTAAGAGACGTCAAAAAATTAAATAAACTCTAGTAATCTATAAATAAGCATTAGCTCAGGTTTTTGTGATATTTTATTGGTCAGGTGGTTATTTTTTTTTGCTGACCCGTTAAATAACGTCTGTTCAAATAATGGCAGCAGTTGGTGCCTGCGATGCATAATAAATAGGCATGCAACTAGTTGCACGATAAAATTAATAACAGTTTAAGCGGGATGTATTGGCGCTTTATTGCAATTTAAAATTCATAAAGAATTAAGTAGGTAGGTATGATTGGGTGACTCGCCATATTAAAATTACTTATGTTTTTCATGGGAGAGGGAGGCTAAAAAAGTACCTACATATCTGTTTCATCAACAAAAATTTGTAATGCGGGAATCGAACCCGTGACCCTTACGTCTCAACCTGCGCTCAAATCATTGCGCTAAACGGGTCGTCAAATATCTGTCAAATCCGTCAATAAAAAATATACCTAATGTTTTATTGACATACTACGTTGTGTTTTTTCGGCGCTAAAACGTGAAATGCCTTTGAGCCCTCTAATTCAGTACCTAGTATTACCACAAAATAATTACACACAGAAGGTAGACTCATCCTGATTTTGAATTTAGAAGAGTTCGTTGACATAAGGCAGGGTTGTTGCCCGGCATGAGTAGGTACATAAGCGCGCGGCCTCTACCACAGACCTCGACAGCTCGACAATCTTATAGTAGTTCGTCATAGGCTAGGATTCATGTGGTCGAAAAGGCGTATTTCCCCGTTAGTGCTCATGCGTGAGTACATGACACGTTTTTAGCTTTTAGTGGGCAGCCTACTTTCTGTGTATAATTATTTTGTGCCTCTAGGCTCTAATTCAGTACCTAATATTACTGAGTACTAAACTGTAACCAAATAAATCGTCTAGGTATGTGATACAGCTATTCTCAACCATAAACTTGTTATCATTAATTTTAAAGCATTAAATCACAGTCAGTCTTTTGTCTATGAACATCGCATTAAGTAATAAATTAAGCTAATATTAGATTGGCTGTGCGCCTAAACGCTGGCTTCGTTTGGTTAAGTAATTCAAGGCGTTGTCCGATCTTAAAATGATACAGTACGACAATAGTGGCCTAATTTGGCCGATGACTTATTGGCAAATGATCATCATCATATCAGCCCACATCCACCCATTGCTGAGTATCGGCCTCTTCTCCGCCACTCCCTACACAGTCCCCAGCCAGCCTCATCTATTGTTTCCCCACTACCATTACAATATCGTCTAAATAAACTAGGACAGGTAAAAACTAGGATATTGAATAGAAAAAACAATATTTAAAAATACTTGATATAATCGGGACTAAACACGAGGATATTATAAGCTGTAAAGCCCAGACAGCAGACGCAATAGAAAATCAATCGTTTCATGCCTTTTGGGTCTTACGACGATAAAGGCATTAACTTCATGTTAGGACCACCTCTACCCTGAGTGACAAACATTTTTTTTTTTGATATCACGGATCTTTTAAATGATTTTGCTTTCATATAATTAATAAATAGCATGAAAGGACATCTTCGACTACCCCCAAGAAACGTAAAATAAATTTTAGTCCTAAATACGCTTGCCATTTCAATAAAACGATCTTTCATTCCAAATTCGAACCAAATTCCCAATCAGCCAAGAAGACATTCATCAACATACAGTCAAAAACAAAAGAATAAACTCCACAGACGCTAAACGCCCAATCAGTGAAACCTCAAAGAGTGAAACGAAACGAACCTGACATTTAAACATCGATAAATGTAGATGGCACCTCTTGGCTCAGTACTGGCTCATCCCGGGCCGGGGCGGTTGCGTCGCGCGCATTCCCCGAGACCTCGCCTATAAAATCGCTAAAAAAACCCGCGCGACCGAAATATAACTAACAATTCCACTTATCATGAATAAACAACGCAAAACAATAACAAAATGTCGTCGTAAAAGCTGAAATTAAGTTAAAGCATAATAAATCCAGGACCCTCTTTGCAAGGATTGAAAGGGAGTGTGCGAAAAGGTTGAACTAATGAGGTTCTTTCTGTAATTAAATTATGACTAGATTCCTTGGTGCGTGAGTGAGTGATTTGATAAAAAAAGTGATTTACTTTTTTAATTGGCACTGCTTGGCTATGGGCGAGGGTATCGTGATATCTCGCTCCTGTATCCTGAATTCTAACTATAGTAAGTATGTATAGATTATATTTTTATCAGTCAATGATTTTTTATTGCTTTCTAGGGCAATAAATTAGCAAGATTCTGCGAATGCTTTTTGTTTATTTTTGCATGGATGTTTATTTTTTATTTTCTTTGCTTGTTTTGTTTTTTAATTAAAATTTTTTGCTTGTCACAATTTTATACAGGGTGTATTGAACAATATATATCCTTGTAGGCACTTAGTTGCTACTCGTTATTAACCGACTTCATTTGAAACAAAATTTGACTTAAAATATTGAAATTCGAATGAATGTTTTTGCAAAATTACTCAACGGTACGGGCAGATTTTTTGAATGGTTGCATTTGAATCTGATAATTTTGTTTTTTTTTCTTACTAATGTTTGGCAAATAATGAGAGAAATAAAACGGATCCACACTTTCATTGAGGACATACAAATATTTTTTGATCTAGGTATTATTATCTTCTTAAAGTCAAGCACGTTTGGTAAGTATAAAAATTTAATTCAGATGATTTGACAGATCTTAGCTTGATGAGTGCGGGCTCCCGTATGTGCCTACTTAGAATAAATCATTATTTAGATGTCGTGGCAACCTTATTAAGACCACACTTTAGAATTAGTTATTGCGCTGTATTTAAGACTATTAAGTTGTGTGTGCCTTGTTGGTTGTCCTAATAAATAAATATGGCTGTCAAATTATTTAATTACGCACGCTACTTCGGTGCAACAAAGACTTATTAAATTACCAAAACGTATTTTTTTAAATATTTTTTTTTATTTGTGTCCTTTTCGAGGCACATGGTCTCAACTCTCGGGGGTTGGTTTAAAATTACTTGCGAATCTGTCAAATTTCCTCAGTTGATATTGAACCGAACACGTTTGACATAAAAGTGAGGTTCGATTGAAGAAATTTGACAGATTGTAGTAACTTGATGTGCTGGCCACCGTACCTAAATTCACGGCTGTTAACTTTGTTTCCCCAAATAAACAAATCGATGCCCTAGGCAAAAGTCGCTACCTAATGTGCTATTATGGACTTTTTCCTGTTATGTCAATTTATGGAATTTTCGTTATTATTTATCTTCAATAGTCAGCAAGTATTTAGGTAATAAACGATGTTTAAAGAAAACGATAAATTGTAATTCTAAAAAAACCTTTGTTTATTTTAATTCATCAATGGACATGAATAGTCAACTCGTTGAAAATATATTCGACAAAAACAGTACAATAAATCGTCTTCTGTAAAAGTTTGATTTTTCGATTACCGACTTAATTATATTGTTGACTTGCCTTAGTGAAAATTTGGCATTTATTTAACTCCATTTTGAAGTTTGGTAAGTTAAAACTTTGTTGCAACGAAGCAATGTTTTAGCTTCATGCCGGTCGGCGTAAACGATTTTGTTATTTTTTAACAAACTTATTTTGCATAATTGCAGGTTTTTAACGATCAAGACCAACTGCCGTGTAATTGAGCCTTTGACACGCGTTTTGTTTCGCATGTTTTGCTAAATAGTATAATTTTGCAAGTTGTTAAAAATGAAAGTGACTGGTAATAACATTTTTAGCACTGTTTTGTTCGCAGTTTTTGCCTTTATGAGTGTTAACATGTTTTGTTTTACTTTTATTAACGTCGTAAGGCCCATAAGCCTTTTAAAAGGCATAAAACAATTGATTTTCCATTGTGTCTGCTGTCTTGGCGTTACAACGTTAATTGCTTACCATCAGGTGATCCGCCTGCTCGTCTGCTACCTATCACATAAAAAAAAGGTCATCTTTTAAATATTTAACCGTGGGAGAGTCATGCTTTGGTGTGAATGGGCCAGCCAGAGTGATACCATGGCCTCACAGGAGTCTGGCGTGAAGCAGCGCCTGCGTCGTAACTGCAATTGGTGGGAATGGCATCGCACTTGTTACTACATTTTTTTTGTTTTTTTTATTTGTGGAGCCTTTAACCACGTCTTCTATCAACCATTCTAAACAATACCTATTACTACTACGACTTTAAAAATGAGTAAAAAAAAAACTTTCTAATCCCAATACAAAATGTTACCGACTTTGTATGGAAATAGATTCTTCAAAATTGTGCCCTGTTGTATACTAAAGGTACGATAATGTTGTTCTGAACGGTTAAAGTTATACTCTGATTCATAATCATGTAAAGTAAACTGACAGATGAAAATGAAAAGTTTCTATGCATTTTGACATTTTGCATGTGTCAAATTGAGTGATAATGTATGGGGACGACACATTAACATCTGTCAGTTTACTTTACATGATTATGAATCAGAGTATAAGTACATAGTACAAAATATCATCAAGACTGAAAAGATTTATATACTTACGTTCACTGATAGTGATACACCCATACACCCTGTATGAAGAAGCTATCCATAGAGTATAGTAAATAAACCAAATATCGACGAAAGAAAACAAAAGAAGAAAAATAACGTCAAACTCGTTCCGTTACACGTAAACAGACCTATTCGGCCGTATATGTCTCATAACAACTATTCAGGATATGGGACAAACATGGAACGAGACACAGTTGTAATTTACGATTATTTGAGTTTCGAACTACTTATTGTCATCTTTTGTTATGGCCAGTGCTTGAGTTATTTATAGAAAATGGATAACATTATCTAGATCAGTTCTATCGTAAACATCTTACAGGATGTAACAAAAAGGGGGTATCATCCCAACAAACTTTACAATCACATATTAGAGTTTTTAACCTGCCAAGTTAATATTACGATTATTAATATTTAATTGAAATCCGACTCTGATTCTGAGTTGGATTTCAATTAAATATTAAGTAGGTAATTAAAAAAGAAGCGTAGGTAAATGTCATAAATGACATCATTATACAAACTATATATAGGTATATTGCCTGTAGGTAGGTAATTACGAAAAAAAAGCGTAAAATGTCATAATTACGTCATTATACCAACTATAATGCCAGTAAAAAAAGGAGCGTAAATGTCAAAAATGACGTCATCACTAGGGGTTGCCATTTAATTAAACAGCTTGGGCCCTCACAATTTTCCTGAACAATGCTGGAGGTCCGGGGCGGTATCTTTTATGCAAAATGTCCCTTGGAGATTCTTTTACAAGTTTGATGGGTAAATGGCAACTTGGTATTTGAAAAGGGCCCTTGGTTGATACAGAGCGGCAAGGCTGTTTTGGCGTAAACATTGTCAATGGCGTTGTAATAAACAGCCTTTTTGAGCAATGGTAGATAGGTTTGTACGAAAGTCAGTCGTTTTTATACAGGGTGAAACAAAAAGGGGGTATCAACCATAAAGAGAAATAATGTGTACCTTGTGTAGATGCTATATGCAAAGTTTCAAATAAATGAAAAAATAATTTAGGTAAAGATAAACAATCTTACGCCGTAATTCATTTATATAAAATTTTGTAAATGCAAGGGGCGGTAACTATTCAAAAAGGAGCGGTCAAAGGTTAATATCCTTATCAGCTAATTGCTCATTAGTGATGTGCAAATTGAAATAGATTTCATGAAGAATCGGATTGCAATTAAATATTAATAATCGTAATATTAACTTGGCAGGTTAAAAACTCCAATATGAGATTTGTTAAGTGTGTCAGAATCGGTTCACTTTGGGATGATACCCCCTTTTTGTTACACCCTGTATAATAATGACCCGCCCTCACTTCGTTTCGGGAAAGTAGTTCCACTATCTACAAATAGATAGCGCTGGGAGTCAATTACATTGCGCAAGTGTTTCGTGTTTTCGGTTTACCTTAACTCCAGATGGGGACTATGCAGGACTATGAGAATAACCTCTATAAAAATATAAAATACACACTAAGTATACTCTAAATTGGAATTCAAGACCAAAAAATCTACGACAGATACGTCACTGTCAAATCTGTTTAAGTCACTTAATGTCATGTTTAAGTGACTTTTCAGGTTTTGCCAACCTTTTTGGCATTATTTTAAGCAGACTAAACTTTGAATGCTCACAAAACCAGCTAGACGTTATATTTTTAACTAAAATGTTGGCCATTGGTTCTTATTTACCAATATTTTGATAGAGTATCAATATTTTTTACTATATCGAGATTAGTCAAATACCCTACCCACAGCACAGCTAATTACCTACCCACAGAATTAACACTTAGGTCACATTACATTACCTACTTATGTCAAGCTACTCACGGCACAAATGCCTGCGATCGTTCTCAAGATTAGATGGAATAAACTTAACAATATATTTGTAGGGGGGAAGGAGGGGGGCAATGTAAGGCGTTGCCAGGAGGGCTGAGTACCGAAGCATTTTTGTTGCTATTCATATTTGAAAACTTGTTTGAGTTGCGAAACACTTTTGTGAAATGGAACAGCGGCGTCTTGACATTGTTGGCTTCCGGTGTGAAATGCAAAGCCACAAAACAAAATGTACAGTGGCCAGCACATCAAGTTACTACAATCTGTCAAATTTCCTCAGTTGATATTGAACTAAACACGTTTGCCATAAAAGTGAGGTTCGATTGAAGAAATTTGACAGATTGTAGTAACTTGATGTGCTGGCCACCGTACTTTTCACCTACACTCAATTCATAATCATGTAAAGTAAACTGACAGATGAAAATGACAAGTTTCTATGCGTTTTGACATTTTGCATGTGTCAAATTGAGTATGAATGTATGGGGATGACACATTGACATCAGATTCTGTCAGTTTACTTTAAATGATTATGAATCAGAGTATACAATAATATTTGTATCGTTTTTTATGCAAAATGAAATGTTTATTCCAAACTTATGCTATGTAAAGTTTGGAATAATTTAATAATTAAGTATAATAATTTGGAATAAATAAATTTTTACATAGTAGATTTTTTACTTATTTTATTTTACTCGATTTTTTCGAACATAGCTCGGATTTGTGATCACCAACCCGCGGTGAAATCCCATCATAGTAGCGATGACTTGATTTCTATGATGGAGGCATTTGCCCTGCAGTGGGACAGTATATAGGCTGATACTTTACTAAAATATTTTTTGTTCTGCATCACGGTCCCTTTGTGACATAAGTGTCTTCCGCTGGAAGTTGTCTTCTTTTTATTTACATTCACTGCAGTATGAATAATAAGGACGCCATCTTCCATCATGGCGACGCTACTTCCGGTCAAAACAGCAATCAAAGACCATAAATTCCGCTGCTAGTACGGCGCAAAACACGTAATTGTGTTATAATGTAAAAATAGGGGAAATTCGAGTTGGAATGGTGTGCTGTAGATTCCGTAACCATGTAGGTACCCCGTAAGCATTTTTACTAGCCTAGTTGTACCCATTTTTGTAACTTAAGGGGCTATACGAATGAAACTAGCGCCGCCAACCTATTTACACTGATTGTGGCGGAAATACAATATTTTATAAGAAAGCAAAACATTACAAACTTAGATAAAACCTTACACCTTGATCAAATGTCCTTTACCCAAAGGTTGCCTGGAAGAGATCGCTCATAGTGATAAGGCCTCCTTTGTTGTACGTACATACGTACTATATTTATTGAATTAATGTTGAAGCTTTCGATACAGAACGTGCATTTTTTTAAATTAATATTTATTTTTATTGAATAAAACTAGAAAATAAGGCAAACCGCCATAATTTCTTAATCACTTAAAGCGCGTGACGTCACATCTAAGTCGACTAAACAACACGAGCAAACGTCACATTACGTATCATTACTTCGACAAAAACTTAGACGTGACGTCACACCCGACTTCTTGTGTGTGTGTGTGTGCGTGTGTGTGTGTGTGTGTGTGTGGTGTGTGTGTGTGTGTGCGTGTGTGTATGTGTGTGTGTGTGTGTGTGGTGTGTGTGTGTGTGTGTGTGTGTGTGTGTGCGTGTGTGTAGGTAAAATAGATTCATTGCACCAGTTGGCAGCGCCGCCTATATCTACGATCCTAAAGACATTCATATGTCTAGTTTTTATAACACTAGTGGCCCGCCCTCACTTCGCTTCGGGACAGTAATTCAGAAATGAAACAATAGATGGCGCTGTGTCCATTTACATCGCGCAAGCATTTCGTGTTTTCGGTTTACCTAGTAGCCTTGTCGTTGTCTATATGTAGAAGTTATCTCTTATAAATAGTATAGATTTTAATTGAAGAGTAAGGTAGTAAGTTGACGTTTTATGTTGAAAATTGCGTACTAACTGGTCATTTCATAATTAAAGGACGAAGGGGGGTGGTTCCGTGACAAATGTTTCGTTTCCCAACGAGGGTGGTTGAATTATTGAACGGTAAGGATTGTAGGTACCTAGCTTAGTGGTGGTCAGGGCCGGTTTTAACTCTACCAGCGCCCAGGGCGAGATTTCTGCAGCGCCCTGTAGGCCTAACATGCGTACCGCGACAAAATTTTGTCGACTATCGTTCGCGAGAGCGCATCCTTCTTTCCCTCTGCTGCTCATCGCTCAGTCAGGTGACCGAGAAGCAACTTGCGCCGACACAATACGAGTGTCGACGAATTATCTCGCGGCGCGCATGTTTCTACGGCGCCCTGGGCGAGATTTCTACGGCGCCCTGGGAGAGATTTCTACGGCACTCTGGGCGAGATTTCTAAGGCGCCCTGGGCGAGATTTCTACGGCACTCTGGGCGAGATTTCTACGGCACTCTGGGCGAGATTTCTACCCAGATAGCAAGCGAGCTTGCTGCAAACTTGATTTTTAGATTGTCACGTCAAACATGAAAAATCAAGTTTATGACAAAATTTGCTGTAAGCTTGTTGATTAAGGTATGATGTTTCAAGGGCTTTGATAATTTTGAAGCAAAGTTCGACCGCAAATATAAAATTGTAATGCTATGTATTTGTACTAGATTACCAAGTTATTGTGCGGTTCAGGGAACGAAACGAACTCTGTGCATTTTGTTTAGCAAAGCAAACCGCAATCATCATCAGCAACCCACGTTCGTCCACTGCTGGACATAGGTCTCCCCTAATGCACGCCACCGCTCCCGATTTTCGGCCACTCTCATCCAGCTCACTCCAGCCAGCCTTCGAATGTCGTCATCCCATCTTGTAGCAGGGCGTCCAACACTACGTTTGCCGAGTCGCGGTCTCCACTCAAGGACCTTATGGCTCCAACGGTTGTCAGTTCTGCGGCTAATGTGACCAGCCCACTGCCACTTCAGTTTGCTAATTCGGTGGGCTATGTCGGGTGACTCTGGTTTTTTGTCGGATTACATCATTTCTGATGTGGTCCTTCAAAGATACTCGTGTTGTTCTTCAAGAAAGGCGACAACCGCAATATAAAATTGTAATGCTATGTATTTGTACTGGATTACCAAGTTATTTGTGCGGTTGTCGTGTTTATTTTCTACATCGCGATGACGAGATTTTTTTCCAAACAATGACTACCAGAAGTCCAATTTGTTAATAATACTAGAGTCTGGATTCTTATTGCAATCGTGACTGTTGTGGAGCGTCACTCGGGGACGTCCTGCCACTGCGCCCCTAGTTGGGAAAGTGCTGTGGAACTGAGACAAGGTTTTTTTATATGATAGGTAGCAGACGAGCAGGCAGATCACCTGGTGGTAAGCAATTGCCGCCGTCCATGATGAACACATGCAACAAGTGCGCTGCTAACCTTTTATCCCCTTCCCCCCCGATTGGCCTCCAAAACTTTGTTATGTCAAACTTGCATACACTTTATAGAATAATTTTCTAGCAAGTCTTGTTGCTTCGGAACTAGAAAGTTTGATTTAACCTCGCCTTAAGTTTATACACTTGCCACGGCAAATTTGAGACAAAGCTTCATGTTTGATACATCAAACCTATCGCACGTCAGTTTCAAGTTTAAATTGTTATCTGGGTAAGGCGCCCTGGGCGAGATTTCTACGGCGCCCTCCAACTGCAATTCAAACATACGAAAAATGGGCCCGTGGAGCCCCATTATTTGTTACACAATAATTTTCCAAAAAAGAAATCGCATTAAATTGTTTTGACAAATGTTTTTTTGCCAAATGAAAATTTGCGTAGGTATACCTAATAGTTTGGGATGTGAAATTTTGGGAAATATATTGTTGGCCAAGTTAACCGACCAGCCCACACTGCCACTTCAATAGGTAGGTAAACTTACGAGTGATTATGCATTTTTTTTTTCAATTTACCTGGAGACCTGTTTTTGAATTGTCGTCTCACTAAAAAATGTGTGACTCGCATGATTTTTGACATCCGCATTTTTGAATCATTCGAAAACGAGCGATTTGGAACGAGTGTTGTAAACCACTCGTTTCCGTGAGGCGAGTGGACGCATTTACGTCAAATCACACGTCAAATATCAACGAGTTAACACTATACTTTGACAAGATTGGCGACACACTAAGCGAGTGATTTCAAAAATAGGGAAAATTATGAATCATGCGACTTACGAGACGACGTGACTTGCAAAACGAGTAGTTTTGTTTGGACGAAGCGAAAATTCAAAAATAGGTCTCCTGATCTCTGAGAAAAAATTGCAACTCTGCGCTGTGGCTCTCCCACGGTTAACATAATATTTAATTATCTAATCAAAGCTTCAAAGTCTCCTTAACATCATGACACAAAGACAGCGACAAGCTGTTAAAATTCACTTTTACAACTCAATGGTGTGAGGTCGGCGCAGCTGGCGGGGCGCCAACACATCCGTGTCGATTATCTGCCTAAACAATTAGGTGCTCAATTCGTTTGTGTGAAATATGCAACTTTGGGACACATGATTGACTCATACAGTTGATTTTTTTTTATATTTAGGTCAATCAAGATGACTTCACTCCGCCTGATGGGAAGCGAATTCAGAAATACTAAATTATTACCTAACCTAACAGAAGTTAGTTTGTGGCCTGAAAGAATAAGTCTACCTGTCAAAATTAGAGAAAACATTTTATGTCAATAACTTCATTTTTAATTTAGAAAAATGGCGTGTGACAAATTTTTCGAGGCAAAACTGCCAGTTGTTATATTTCGGTTTTCTTTTTGAATTAAGTAAAACCTTTTTGTAAGTACCTACTTAAATAGAGTTAAGTATTTATACCATTAATAATAAAATATTATTATAAATACATATGTAAATGAACTATTTACACACGTAGTATCAAAACGTATTATAATTTTATTAAAAACTAGATTTAATATTCATTTGAGGTAAATTATTCCGACTTTCTATAGCTATACTCTGATTCATAATCATGTAAAGTAAACTGACAGATGTCAATGCGTCATCCCCATACATTATCACTCAATTTGACACATGGAAAATGTCAAAATGCATAGAAACTTGTCATTTTCATCTGTCAGTTTACTTTACATGATTATGAATCAGAGTATAGTTAGTTTTGTTATATAGTAGGTAACACCGAAACTGCAATTTTGTATTATTGTATGAGGCCATAAAACCAGCGACTTACGTGAGGCCATAAAAACTTCGTAAACATCAAACCTTGTACATTACAATGTGTTTTAGGGGTGCCTTAACGTCTTGCTGAATTTGTTATTTAAGTACCTACATACCGACATACATACTGTAATTATACATAGTACTAGGATTAAAATCTCATACATTGACCTAATTCCGTACTTAAAAGTTTAAGCACCTTAAGACCATAACTAGTGTTTTGAAACAAGATTTTTTGTAGTTGACATAATTTGTAGCTGTAGGCGAATCTATATATCTATTTGTGGGAGAGCCACGCTTCGGCATGGATAGGCCGGCTCGATGAGAATGATATCACAGCCTCACAGAAGACCTTACTGGTCAATTATAGTGGGTTCGGAGAAAATTGGCCCCTGATATTTGTATTGAAAAAATATTTAAATTAAACTAGGCCGCGGACTAGGGGCCAATTACTTGACACCTTACTCGGAGGTGGTGAATGAGGCCCTTAGTGTTTTAATTGTGTTTTGTTACTCGTCGAATAAATTATGTCTTTTTGCGACTTTGGCGTTTTTCTTGAATCTTACGTACCCCGTACCCGCAACAGTATTTTACTGAAGGAATGGGTATCAAAAGCTTGGCAGCCTACTTGTGTCTCATTGATGCTACGGGAGTATATGAGCTACGGGAATCACTTAGCATCAGCCTAGGTTATCCGTGGGCTCGTAAAATTTTTCGACTTTCCATACAAAATAACCAAGTCACGTGACCGACTTTCTATGGAAAGATGAAAAATTTTTATGTGAATTTTCAAAAGTCATAGAACAATAACTGTTGTTCAAAATGGTTGGTAGAACACGTGGTTAAAGGGATGTAAATAGATAACACCCTGTATATCTCCGACAATAATGTCAGCATGGTAAAATAGGAGCCAGGTGTACAGTCACCAGCGATAAAATGTAAATATTCGACTCTTATGCTAGAACAAATAAGGTTCATACGTATTTGAATAAGGTTGTATTATTGGTGCCCGTGACTGTACAACCATAGATTTATCGTTATTTAAAACTAGTGGCCGCCCGCAACTTCGTTTGCGTGAACTTTATGACTCTTGACTTAAAGATGATTATTTAAATAGAATTTAACAAAAATATTACTTATTATAAGTGTTCGTTTAAAGGTTAATAGATTTTTAAGGCGGCTCATTAATATAATAAAAGCACGCTACATCTTAGACCTCATTGTCACTCTCCATCAGGTGAGATGAGGTCAAGTACAAACCCATTTAATATTTAAAATATCAACTTCTAATGAACCCCCAAATTATTTTTTATGCCATTAGGGGATGTAAGTATTCTATTAAATTTTGAATCTTATATTTTATCCATCAATTCTGTCAAAGAATGTGTATGCAAAAGTTGGAGTAAATTGGGCCAAGGAATCACGTTGTCCCATGAACAAACTTTGAACCCCCTTTTCGCTCCTTTAGGGGTTTAAGTTCGGAATATCCTTCCTTATAGGATCTCATCCAAAAATGCTCATCATATTTGACAATTTTCCATTCCATTTCATTCCATATTTGTTATAGTGTAGCTGGGCTCTTAGAGGTCCAAACCAGATGTTCCATGATCTTTGATTTTTTTTCATGGCATCATAAACTGCTTATCAATCTGAACAACTTTTGTTAAGGTGCCATTGACCTACCTCTTATAGTTTACCTGGGCTGTTGTGGTTCTACATCAAGGAGCCTGGTCTTCAAAATGTTATATACCCTATAAGTTGCCCTGATATTACAGCTATACAATAAAAAAAGTTTCATTCGAATTGGTTCAGTAGTTTCCGAGATTAGCGCGAACAAACAGACAAACAGATAAACAGACAAACAGACAAACAGACAACAGACAGACAAAATTTTAAAAATCATTGATTCATGTTCTGTTACTGTTTTTTAGTCGTCCTAAGTTATTTTGAGATAAATATCTTCAATGTACAGACACAGCTTTTTTACATTTTTATTATATGTATAGATAGAGGTGTACACCTGTATACCTGTAATAGTACAAGTGCTTGCGAATCGATATTCATTCGCGATAAATATTTAATCAACGCGACCAGCCGAGACGATTCGCGAATCGCTACGTCACACTTATGGATTAGTGTTGCCAGATGTGAAACTGAAAACCGGACAGATCCGGATAACTCGTCTGTCACCTATGCCATAAAAAACACGCCAAGCTAATGTTCGACTAAATTCAGCAACTTTCTATGAACTCCTGGACTATTAAGTGAAAGTTTAAATAAAATCGATGGCTAAACGACGTGACGCTAAATAGAAGCAATAACTGTCGAGCTACCCTCGCGTGCCCGCACAGAGCGTGATGTAAAGTGTTGCTAGAGTGAAAAAACAAATAGGTAATAAAAATAAGTACGAGTAAATAAATTCACAACATTTACATCTCTTTAACCATGTATTCTACTAACCATTCTACATCATTCTAACTATTTGTTCTATGATTTTTGGAAATTCGCATAAAAAAATTGCAAATTTTCATACTAAGTGGTCACGTAATTCTGAAAATATTGGTTTTTTGGTTGCTTCCAAGATTGAATTATATTATGAAACACATTTTCTTTACCCACTTGCCCATTAATCATTCCACCAAAAAAAAAAGCCCATATTTTTCGTCTTGGCAACACAGCGCCGCAAGTTTTAATGGAATTGCTAGTAAATAGCCATTTCAAAACGGCATAAAGTTGTCGTGCACAAATGGCGACGGCAAATAGATTAGCTGCAGTTTGCCGGGTGAATTATGGGATGCAGAGGTAGATAGATTAAGTATCAGCCTATATACTGTCCCACTGCATGGCAAAGGCCTCCATCATAGAAATCAAGTCATCGCTACTATGATGGGATTAGGCTTAATCACCACGCTTGCCTTATCACAAACCCTAGCTATGTCCAGCAGTGGACGTCTATTAGCTTGAAGTCAACCAAAACGAAGAAGCTTTCAACATAACCAAAAATGACACGCCAAAAGGATGATTAATTAAATTGGTGACTTTGGCGCCCAACGTGGTGTTATTCTTAAAAATGGCGCCCAACTTGGGGTGACATTACTCTGCGACTCTCAACTTAATTTTAAGACGTTCTCACCTTTTAGTGTGTAATTATTACCTTACCAACAGGTGATTCTTCTGCTTGTATGCCATCACATAAAAAACCATCAGTGTTCACGATTTTCTTGTCGTATAAAACGCTATAGGCTTATAAACTAGGTAGTCTTGAAGTGGTATCCAAAATTTGGGTCACTGGGAAGCAACGTGCACCGAGATAGCGGCTGTCTCGTGTTCATTCTAGAACTGCTGCCAAAGTTTTGGTTTGGCTCAGTCGGTGGCTAGGTATTGTAGACGTACCTAGGTTGGTCTGAAGTTTTGGGTAATGATTGAGATTGTATAGTAACTAGTAGACAAGTAGATTTTAGCTAAAATATGACATGGACTCTATGGTGGGTAGTGGAACGAATCGTGTACGCATGGGCGTAGGTACACAGGTTCTTGGCTAGAAAGGGGCAAATCAGATTTTTTTATAGGTGCTTGTAACGAATAAAAAACATAAATTACTTAAAATACTTTGTGAGAGCCACGCTTCTGCTGCCTGCCACTGCCTCACAGAAAACCGGCGTGAAGCAGCCCCTGTGCTGTATTTCGCCGAGTGAGTGAGGGTACCGGAGGCCCACCCAGGGAGGAAGGGGATAAAAGGTTGGCAGCGCACTTGTAAACACTGGTGTTGCAAGTGTCCATGAGCGGCGGCAATTGCTTACCATCGGATGATCCGCCAGCACGTCTGCTACCTATCACAAAAAAAAAATCTTTGGTATATTGTTGTATAAATTTTTTAACTACCTACCTAGGTACTATTGTGATAGGTGGCAGACGAGCAGACGGATCACCTGATGGTAAGCGATAGACACTTGCAACACCAGTAGAATACAAGTGCTTTGCCGAAGTGCCGACCTTTGACCCATTTCCCCCAATTGTGCTTCAGGTACCCACACTCAACGAAACACAGCGCAGGCTTCTTCACGCCGGTCTTCTGAGGCCGTGTTATCACACCAATCAACCCGGCCCACTCATGCCGGAGCGTGGCTATCCCACTGTCAAATAATTGGGAAGTTCGCATTATTTTACGGTGACAGATACACAGGTGCGCGTACGCACTACATTTAGCGGAACGTGTAAACTGGCCCAGTGTTTACGAGCTCAAAATACAAGTGTACGGAAATACCCGGCTACCTACGCTGGATTGGACGCTCCGTGTTTACTAGCAAGTGGAGATATAATTGAAACATTTGAAGGGAGAAACTACAACCTGTATATCCATCATCGAACCTGGGATCTCAAGCGCAGCTGGGTCGGGCCAAAAATTTGACAGACAAACAGATAGACACGTCAAATTTTCACACTCCGTCGTTTTTGCATCGGAGGATAAATTTTTTTTATCAAAAATCTCCTGTTTTCATTCCAAGGTATACTTACTTAGTTTAACTTATTTAAGTTAACTGCATTCTATTCCACATGGCTGGCAACTTTGCGAAAATGAACCATTTGAATGCATCAGATAAAATTAAGTCACATTAGGAATAAATTTAGAGCTTCATGTTTATTCCTATATTCTGCGCTGCAGAGCTGGTGGCTCGGCCAAATCCTAGACATACTACTGAAGCTAGTAAACAGAACTATTTAAAATGCAGTATGTATACTCTGATTCATAATCATGTAAAGTAAACTGACAGATGTAAATGACAAGTTTCTATGCATTTTGACATTAGCATGTGTCAAATTGAGTGATAATGTATGGGGATGACACAGGTCCCTCCACCAGCCCATGGTCCTTCCTACCGTCTCGGCATACGGACCGAATCTTGGGAGACGCTCACCAGGTACTTGCTAAGGGCTCTTTCCCCGGTGCGTTTCTTCACTCCCTACAAAGTCTGTGTCTTTAGCCCATCTCAATGTCACTTCTCCCCAAATGGGGCGTGAAACACCACAGCACAAGCGACTCGCGCTCGGGCAGTTCCACATCAATCGAACTCCTCCCTAATGTCAAGCCTTTTGATGGGGATGACACATTGACATCTGTCAGTTTACTTTATTTTATTATGAATCAGAGTATAGTAGTACCTACTGAAGCTAGTAAACAGAACTATTTAAAACGCTACTGTAGGTATCTACATACCTACAGTAGCGTAACGTGGTAAAATAAATGTGGTTGGCAAAAAGAGTGCTATATGTCATTTTAGGTATTTAAACTATTTATATTGCTCGAAAATAAAATACTACATTTTGTTTTCGACCTAATTTATTTAAGACCTCGAAGGTATTTTCGAAATTCAGAAAACTACCTATAATGTACTTACTTATTTAACTGTAAACATTCGGGACCGTAATTCAGAAATGAACCAATAGATGGCGCTGTGTCCAATTACATCACGCAAGCGTTTCGTGTTTTCGGTTTACCTATAAGCCTTGTCGTTGTCTATAGAAGTTATATCTTTATAACTAGTAGGTAATAGATTAAGACTGGTTACCATTCTCACAACATCTCATACATTGACCTGACTCGTACTAGTAAAAGCAATTGTGACACAGATATCAGGCAACAGAAGATCACAAATATAAATAGGTACTTAAATACATATAACACCCAGACACTGAACTAACAACATTACAACTTGTCGCACCGACAGATAGCAAATCCCCAAAGAGTTGAGTTTTCAAAGTTGGCTACTAACATTCCCGCCAAAACACTGGCAGTTAATAAAAAGCCTCTCACAATCACATTGCTCAAATGACAGGAAGGCGCCATATTGGACGGCTGCCATGTTGTGAGCGCGGGAAATTTAGACGATAATTGAATGGATGCCGTTACAGAGATTGTTTTACGCGCGAATTCTGGCAAAGTTTGACATCCATTGTTAAATAAGCCAAATTGCAACATTATGAATGGTTTGCTGGCACGAGGGGCTGAAGGGTGCATCTGGATGGGATTAATTCACGAAGAGAGATGTCTGTATGAATCTCTCCAAATGGTTTAGGTATAATCTTCCGTGATATAACTAAAATGCAGTTAACTACCAAAACCTAATTTTGAGTTATGAGAAAAAACGTGGAAAAAATTTAAACCTAAGTATCTCCTAAATGACAAAACCGATTTGGGATCCAAAAGTACTATACTCTGATTCATAATCATATAAAGTAAACTGACCGATGAAAATGACAAGTTTCTATGCATTTTGACATTTTGCATGTGTCAAATTGAGTGATAATGTAATGGATGACACTTCTTGACATCTGTCAGTTTACTTTACATAATTATGAATCAGAGTATAGGAGATAAATTAAGAAAAACACTATTTTCAGACGTTGTAAAATTTATTTCAGTATAAATGAAAAACCTTTTTTTGTAGTAGTTTGTAATGAATGCTTCCCATTTCTTATGTATTATTTGACATAAATAAATATGCCGTTTAGAGAGAAACGTCTTTTTTCGTTACGGCGGCAGAGTTATCTTATTTTTAAAATCGCCAATGGCCACCGGAAGTAAACACAAACAAGATAGAACTATTTAAACACGTACATTTTGTATCTGTGAATCGATTTCAAGTGCTTACGAGTAAACGGTTGAAATGAACCAGATGGTATAGTCGACGTAATGGGGAATGATTTTATTTTTAATTCCAATTTCGATGCTGAGACATGTCTGGTGTTAGAGGTAATTTAATAACAGACATTTAGAGATAATAAAGTAGGTAAGTAACAAGTAAAGTACTTATCAGTCTATAATATAACTGCCCTACTGCAGGGCAAAGGCCTTCATCATAGAAATCAAGTCATCGCTACTATGATGGGATTAGGCTTGATCACCACGCTCGCATAATGCGGTGCGGTGATCACAAACCCGAGCTATGTTGATGTTCGAAAAATTCAAAACATACTTTTGCTCGACCCAGGGTCAAGTCGAACCCGGGACCCCGAGATCACGGCCCGGGACGCCTCGTTGGTCTAGTGGGTATCGGAAGCCCAATTGAGAGGAATGGGGGTTAAAGGTTGGCAGCGCACTTGTGGTCTACTGGTGCTGCAGAGGTCTATGGGCGGCGGCAATCGCTTACCATCAGGCGATCCGTCTGCTCATCTGCCACTTATCACATAAAAAACTCGCATGTACCGATTGTGTAATTTAAGATCCGTATCCGCGGAGCTACACCAAATATCCGAATCCACGGATATGAACCTTCGGATATGTACGCATCACTAGTTTGTAGGTATAGTCCGAGGCAAGAAAGTTTAGTTATGACCTTGAGTGCGCAGAAACCAATTTTGATAGAAAGTCTTATTTTTTACAAGTGCGCAAAATAACGGTCATCGCTATACATTCGTGCCGCCAGCTATTACTACCAACAATCTAATTCCCACACGGAAGTTAACCGCGCAATAACATCTGGGAATGCGCTCGCGGTCAAACTTTTATGGCGGTACGGTTGGTACTTCCGGCCAACAACTTAATATTTACTATCTTTTGCCCCAAAGGGCAAAGGCCTCCATCATAGAAATCAAGTCTACTATGACGGGATTAGGCTTAATCACCACGCTTGCCTAATGCGGTGCGGTGATCACAAACCCGAGCTGTGTTCGGAAATTAAGAAACATACTTTTGCTCGACCCGGGATTCGAACCCGGGACCCTGAGATCACGGACCGGTACTTAAACCACTAGACCAGCGGTCGTCACACTTTACTCTTCAAGGGCCACATATCAATATGAACATCAGGGCCCGGGCCGCAGTATATGCGTTTCAAGAGCTTTTGCTTTTGGTACTTATCCATAGTAGCCCACACTATTCATATAAATGCGAAAATGTATACAATGTCTATTACTTCTCTACTCAAAACCACTAGATTTCTGATAAGTACGAATATGTAGTTGAATAGTAATTAAATAAATCTACTACATCGCGGGCCGCAGTTTGACGACCACGGCACTATTAGACCAACGGGGCGTTACTAATATTTAAACAATTTATTCGAAATTTATTCATGCAGCCTATTTTGGGCCGTTTCGTTAAATATTTATAAAATAACACACCCCAACAATATTCCGGGGAAACCTCCCCAAATCAGATATCAGATATTTACATAAATATACCATATTAGGTCGTGTAACGTGATATTTTATTGGGCATAAAAGAATCTGATCCGATATTGGGAACATTCTATATATACCTATAGGACTGAACATGTATATTAATAAAAATATTTAACATAGGTATGTTGGGGTTTTATTTTTATTTCTTAATTTTTTACCTGTAGAATTTTTGTTTACTCAAGAGTCAATTTTTAATCAAATTAGTTTTTTAACAACTTCGCTGCAAAGATTTTACACTGTAAAATCTTTGCGTCGCTGACGTTCAATAGTCAAAAAATCTAACCAAAAAGGTGTTTAGTGTGAAATAAAAGACACAACTGGCAGTTTTACCTCAAAAAAAGTTGTAGACGCCATATTTCTAATTAAAAAACAAATTTATTGACATTAAATGTTTTCTTATTTTGACAAGTCAATCTTTTTTTTTCGGTCAAATCACAGAGTAGGTTTGATCCGTATAGGATTAAGGGAAATTCTACTTTTCAAAAATAGACGTCAGATTCTCTTTCCAAAATACCGGCCATAGATTGCTGGCCAGCATCGAAGGAGTTTACCATCGTCACAGTACCTACCTCTGACCACAAAATATTTACACACAGAAGGCAGACTCAGCCTGATTTTGAATTTAGAAGAGTTCGTTGACATAATGCTAGGGTTGTTGCCCGGCATGAGTACATAAGCGCGCGGCCTCTACCACAGACTTCGACAGTTCGACAATCTTATGTCATAGGCTAGGATTAATGTGATCGAAAAGGCGTATTTCCCCGTTAGTGCGCATGCGTGAGTACACGACACGTTTTTAGCTTTTAGTGGGCAGTCTACTTTCTGTGTGTAATTATTTTGTGCCCTGACCCCATATTCTCGTGCTATACACACATAAGCTGTGTCCTTCCATGCTCTCATAAAATATAATGCACCGATATAATCAACACGCGGAACAGACGATGGCTATCTTGATTTATTAACCGTAATTTTAAAAATTTGATGGTTTTTTTTAGTTCACCTACCTATGGGTTTGTCTACAGGGAGGAAATGTCAATACAGAGTGAACCTGTGGATATTTATTATAATAATAAATAATTAATAATAATGCGCTAGACCCGTGGTCGTCAAACTGCGGCCCGCGGACGTTATTTGTGCGGCCCGCGATGAAGTAGATTTCTTTAATTAATAGTCAACTATAAATATATCTGTACTTATCAAATTTCATGTAAATCAGTTTAGTGGCTTTTGAGTACAGAAGTAATAGACATAGATTTTTACATTTATATGTATGTATAGTATGGACTACTATAGGTATGCAAAAGCTCTTGAAACGCCTTCATTATAATATACTGCGGCCCGGGCCCTGGTGCTCATATTGTTATGTGTGGCCCTTGAACAGTTAAGTGTGACGCGCTAGACAATCACACCAATCAACCTGAATCAATGAGAGTAAAATGTTGTCTATGACCACACTGTGAAACGCGAATAAAGCATTGAGTAGGTATTATATCTGCGTCTTTGTATAGTACATACAAATATTTATGCCTATTAATGAAACATTTGGACCGTGTTGTGCCATAACCTACCAATCCACAACTTGGCCAAGTTTGAGTTACATATGCCATCCAACGTGAAATCATTCCTATTTTCATGTCACTAAGTTTGATTTCAATCTGACATCTGGAGCTAAAGTTATCAACAACTAAAGGAAATCGGGAACCAACCCACATTATGAATAAACTTGATTTTTTTTTGCCGATATACAACATGCCGCTTGGAAACTCGTCCTAAGCCGCAAAACAAATATAAGTTATTGACTGAATATACCACAAGCACTTGGTATATTTTGACAATTAAATTCACGTCAATGTATCAGTCAGAACGTTTCAAGCTTCTTTTATTAACATTCTATATTTAAACTATCCGGCCAAATTGTACCAAAAGTACTTGGTATATTTTGACAATTAAATTCGCGTCAATGTATCAGTCAAAACATTCCAAGATTCTTTTATTAACATTTTTTATTTAAACTATCCTACCAAAATGTGCCAATAATTCTTGGTATATTTTGATAATAAAATTCGGGTCAATATATTGTTGCGGGTACGGGGTACGTAAGATTCAAGAGAAACGGCAAAGTCACTAAAAGACAATTAATTTATTCGACGAGTAACAAACACACAATTAAAACACTAAATCACACTTAAACGTACTAAAACACTAAAATCTTCCTTAAACACTTCGCAGGTAATACACAAGGTTACTCTTAGTTCGCAGGAGAATAATCGCTTTCCAAATTGGAACTCACTTCTTCGCTTTCCAAATCAGATTCGTCGGCTCGCCCGTCCCGCTTTTATACTAGCGCGGACGCGGGCGAGACCTTACTAGAAGGAAATAGAACATTCTCGATCTTTTTTCTCGTAACTTCGAGGGAGACTTTGTAGACATCGGACATGTTGCTACATATTAGGGCTTCGAGAGATTTCTACATAATTCCCGATATTTCTCGTAGCTTCTCGAACGTTCGATAGAGAGTTCGATAATTTTCTATTCCGTATGCGTAGGTTCGGGGGCGACTATGCGTGTGTAACGTAGTGCACAACGGAATAATAGACCTTACTCATTTGAGACAAGCTCTATTTCCGTATGCAGGGGCACATAGTCGTAACATTACCCCCCTCTTAGTCATGCTCGTCCCGAGCATCATTGGACCCATGGTAACGAGCCAACCGATCAATGTGAACAATTTTAGGTTTTCCTCTTGTTCCTTGTTTGATCCGATAGGTTAAGTCGTTCAGTCTAGTAATAATCTTGTATGGCCCTTCCCACCTTGGCTGGAACTTCGGTGATTTGCCTTTCTTCCTGAGTGGGTTGTGTAACCAAACCAGACTCCCTTCCTCGAAACCGTCGGTGTTGGCTTTGCGGTCATAACGGGTCTTCATTCTTTCGCTGGTCTTTAGACTACAGTCTCTAAATAGAGCATGTACTTCGTCCAGGCGCTTCTGTAGGTCAGCCGCATAATCGGTTACTGGTTTTGGAGCTTCTGGCGGTGTCCCAGTCAATGCATCTACCGGAAGCCGCATTTCTCGACCGAAGTTTACCATTGCTGGGGTAGCGCTGGTACTATCGTGGATCGCAGATCGGTAGGACAGTAGAAATAGCGGTATGTACTGGTCCCAGTCTCGTTGATGCTAGTCGACAACTTTGGCCAAGTGGTTTTCCAACGTTTGGTTGAATCTCTCGACCATGCCATCGGATTGCGGGTGTGCTGGAGTAGTACGGGTCTTATGCATACCCAACAGTTGACAGACCTCCTGAAACAGTGCTGACTCGAAGTTTCTTCCTTGGTCTGAATGTATCTCTAGGGGTACACCAAATCGGCAAATCACCTCGTGGACTAACTTCTTAGCGACCGTCTTTGCTTCCTGATTAGGCGTAGCGAAGACTTCAGGCCACTTAGTGAAGTAATCTTGGACCACAATGATGTACTTGTTTCCTTCATCGGATTCTGGAAAGGGGCCAGCTACATCGACTGCGATTCTTTCCCATGGAGCGCCAACGTTGTACACCTTGAGTTTGCCCTTACTCCTGGTTTGTGGGCCCTTTACTGATGCGCAAGTCGTACATTTCTTGCACCAGTCTTCGACGTCCTCCCGACAGTGTATCCAGTAGAATCTCTGTCTCAGCTTCTCCAAGGTCTTCTTCACGCCTAAATGTCCTCCGGATACCCCATCGTGTATGTATCTCAATAAGGAAGCAACTTGTTTACGGGGTACAATCAGCTGTAATGTTGTTTGGTCCCCTTTAGGTGTCTCCCATTTCCTCAAGAGTACTCCATCCTTAATTTCTAAACTGTCCCATTGCGCCCAGTAACTTTTCGTAATGGGGCTTGAAGTTGCTACTTGGCTCCAAGAAGGTTTTTGACCTACTTCTTTCCATTCAACGATTTTCCTTAGGTCTCTGTCCTCTTTTTGAGCCTTTTTGATAGCGTCTTCGCTCCATTCATTATCAAGCCCCTGGGTGGTTATCATCCGGACTTCTTCTTTGGTTTCCGTCCTAGAGCAGTGACTGCAGGCCTCTGGACAAGGTCTTCTTGAAAGAGCATCGGCATTCAAATGCGTTCGACCACTCCGATGTTCGGTTGTGAAGTTGTACTCTTGTAGTTATTCTAGCCACCGTGCCACTTGTCCTTCAGGGTTCTTAAACTGCAAGAGCCATTTTAACGCAGCGTGATCTGTCCGCAAGGTGAACTGTCTTCCAACGAGATACTTGTTGAAATGTTGTAGAGTCTTCACTACTTTTGATCTAGAAGAGATAGTTTCTCATTCTCTGAATTATGTTTTTTTTTTTTAATAATACAGTAATTCTTTTTATACTGCATTTTATTTTCTTCATGATAGACTTATCATTGGAAATAGTGTATTTTCAACCCCAAAATACTAATTAAAAAAAGATTTCCAAAAAAATGTTACTGGTACATTTTGTACTTATTTGTTAATTGGCATTCCTATGAAAAATACCGTTTTGTCAGAATGTACCAAGTAAGTTAAATCCACTTTTCTCACTTTTTTACTTCATAAATTGATTGTATGTGTCATAGTCTAATCCCATGTCTGCACATCTTCTCAATTATTGAGTTTTCTAAGACATAATGAAGTAAAAAACAATAAATAACTTGTGTCAAACTTAAAACTTAAATAACTCGAAACAAGGTTGGTGTGGATTGGTAGGTTTTGGCACAACACGGTCCATTTAACGCTGTCACTCCGTGTTTTGAGGGGCGTCAGGCCAATGAATTTGTTATTATGAGAACGTTAATAAACTTCATACAAATGTAGCAAAACCCGTGGAAGCGTTAACTAACTATAGCGCGAGTTCACATGACTTCCAATGAAAATTTATTTATTTATTTAATATAATTATACGGGGTAAATCCTATTACTTACATAATTATACATATTTAACAATATAATATAATAATATTTCACTATAATAATAAAAATACGCCACTACACTCGTGAAGGGGGCGGCAAGAGCTAGCATTCTTCCTGCGGAGAGGCGAGGGTGGGTTATTTTATTATGTGATATGTGATAGGTAGCAGACAAGCAGACGGATGACGTGATGGTAAGCGAATGCCGCCGCACCCAAAACTGCAACACCAGTAGAGTCACAAGTGGGTTGCCAACCCTTCCCTTCACATTAAGCATCCGAGTACCTATAAAAAAATTTTACTAGTCTCCAGGTGGGATTCGAACCCCCGACCTTATAATAACCGGGTGCATTTAACACGATAACGAATTCGCTTGCCCTAAATATTCCGTTGCATGTTTCAAACGTTTTATTCTCTGAATAAATTGGAGCGAAGTAATTCAATTCACAGTTTTATTTCGATGTAAACCCACCTTTAAGGCGAAAATATCTAAAATGGCGCGCAGCCAACTTCAACGAAATCATGAGCTACGAATAAATTAGTTCGAACCATATATCATGTCGCCGCAATATTTATTACACATTAAAAAAGCCACTACAATCCTTAACTAATGTTATTTTTATCATTGTTACAGATCCTGCCCAAGAACCATCCATTTCTTCAAAGATCCCTCCAAATCGCTAAAGTCCAATGCTGTAAGATTAAAAAATCAAATGTCAATTCCATCTTCGCGCCAAAACTGAAGACTGCAAACCTCTTTGGCTAAAATCCCACATCCAACCTCATTACTAAAAAAAAATTAAAATGACAAGTCAAAATTAGTGCGAGGCAAAAAATACTAGTAACGTGGAACTGTGATTTTTTCCGTAAAATGTGCTAGTGGATATCGAGGGACTGTGACAAGATGGCGACGCCTCCGGAATCCCCTGTGGAGGAGCATGCTTATGAGTTGGAGCCGACGAGGACGCCAAAGCCTATTCCAGTTGCTTTGGAAGAACTCTGTAGGCAAACGAAGTTTTCAAAGCAAGAGATCAGAGTTATGTACAGGGGATTTAAAACGGTATGTATTTTTTTTATATTTTAGGTTCTTTAGTCTAACTAAATAGACGAAAATTACGCTACGAGCAGATTGAAAAGATAAAAGAGGAAATCCATGCTATAGGATCCTATCTTGGATTTATTTATTTATTTTTGACTTAGAACTTAAATTGTGGGGTGATATCTAACATCTACTCTATACAGGGTGTATCTGTAAACATTTACATCCCTTTAACCATGTGTTCTATCAACCATTCTGAACAACATTTGTCCAACAATTTTCCTAAATTCTTCGAAAAAATTATAACCAAGTCACGTGACCGACTTTGTATGGAAAGATGAAATTTTTTTTTGCGAATTTTCAAAAACCAAATTTGTTTAGAATGGTTGGGAGAACACGTAGTTAAAAGGATGTAAATGTTCACAGATACACCCTGTATCTATTTCGTTTCAACCGAAAAGTACTCTTAAAACATTTAAAATCAAAGCAACTTTAATTCTTGGCTAGCAATATCAGAACAGTAAATACTTCTTTCACCACATTTCCCATAATTCTTTCAAGGGAGCAGCGACAGTCCCATTCACTTAAACCACCAATGAGTTTTATTGCAAGCGTCCACATGCATTTAGGGAACGAGTTGGCATCGCATATGATCCATAAATTCTAGACGTAGCACCGTTAGCACTTTCTTTTTATGCTTTTGTTTATGGTAGCTGACTTTATGGTTTGTTTATGCCATGAGAGACGATTTCCGTGGATTTAGCATTTTCTTAATTGTTTGAAAGCAATTTTCTTTTTCGTAATGGACTTGCCTTGAGTTTAAAATAAAATAATTGTTAAAGAGTTGGTTTTGATAAATATCGACAGTCTTCGGGGCTGAATCCCAACCACTACCCAGTAAAATACAGCCAACTTTGAACCTCCTTTCCCTCAATTGGACCACCAGTACCCTCACTCACGCAACGAAACACAGCACAGGTGCTTTTTAGTCTAATCTTCGGTGAGGCCGTGTTCTGTACTCAGGTCGAGCCGTCCCATTTGTGCCTTAGCATGGCTCTCCCACGGTAAAATTTTAGATTCAAATTAGATTAAAATAGATTTCTCGAATTCTAACATACTAAATATTATTTTAACCCAGATTCGAATTATACATAAAACTGCCAACACTAAATGCGTACTCTATGTAAACTATCTTTCCTTACGTTTCAAGTATGACAAGCGAACCTGATTCTCATAATATTATTCCGAGCAACAACATTAAAAATTAAATGTAAAATGTTAAAAACAAACATCAAAATAGAATCAATTTTAATGTGGACATTGCGGAGCGGATACACAAACATTCGGCTTCTATGTTTCAGTTTTAGTTGTTGTCTATTTTTAAATCAAAGCGCAAACTTGGATATCTAACCCGTCCGAGACAATAGTCACAGTAAAATAAATAGCAGTTAAGTATTACTGCTATTTAAATACTAAATACAAAAAGTACATTATACCTAAATAGGTATAGCCACACATCAAAGTATACAAAACTGTCTTTCTTCAATCGACTCTCATCTTACTGTCATACACATCAGGTTGAATATCAATAATTGAGGAAATTTGACAGGTTGTGGTAACCAGTTGTGTGGCAGACTGTACTTAAAGCTTGACGTTTCGATCGTGTTATGACAGCCGTGGTCACAAATGAACTGGAGGCGCATGCGGCGTCGTCTATTGCTATTTACTACGTCTAAACTCAAAAGCTCAAAGAGCTATGGAAAGGGCTATGCTCGGAGTATCTTTGAAGGACCGCATCAGAAATGATGTAATCTGACAGAGAACTAGAGGCACCGACATAGCCCACCGAATTAGCAAACTGAAGTGGCAGTGGGCTGGTCACATTAGCTGCAGAACTGACAACCGTTAGAGCCATAAAGTCCTTGAGTGGAGACCGCGACTCGGTAGACGTAGTGTAGGACGCCCTGCTACAAGATGGGATGACGACATTCGAAGGCTGGCTGGAGTGAGCTGGATGAGAGTGGCCGAAAATGGGAGATGTGGATGGAGGATGTGGGAGAGACCTATGTCCAGCAGTGGACGAGCGTGGGTTGATAATGATGACGTCTAAACGCTGCGGCTGAATTCTTATATCGAACCACACACCAGCGGCTGTCATTCCATCCTCATCATCTTGATGGTTGGCGATCTAGCACTGTGCGTTTTCGAGGAATTTTCTCCCGCGAACCTCAGTCTTGTGGAATAGTTTAGCTGCGGCAGTATTTCCTGACGGCTATGACTTAGGGACCTCCAAGAAACGAGCGTACTCCTTCTTAAAAGGCCGGCAACGCATCAGCGTTGTTGATCTCGCAGATGTTCATGGGCAGCGGTGATTACTTACCAGCAGGTGACCCGCTTGCTCGTTTGCCGCCTCTAGTATAAAAAAAAGTCCAGTAGGTATTCAGCCGTAACTCATAAGTTCTTTGAAGTTGGTTCACTGCGCTTCATCCGCACCGGAGTCACGTAGCGTCTGGGTTCTACGTGACCGCTGTAGACAGACAATATTTACCGCCATTTGCTACTGTCGTGTACGTTTGAGTGTTGGAGATCAGACGGATAGTGTAAAGACGATGTTGTATTAAAACTTGCAATTTTCTTTGTTATTGATACCTACTTACTCTTTATTACATAGAAGTTTACACAACTTATAAAAAGGAAAATATTAGCCTATACTCACTGCAGGGTAAAGGCCTCCATGATAGAAATGAAGTCATCGCTACTATGATGGGATAAGGCTTAATTACCACGCTTGCCTAATGCGGATTGGTGATCACAAGCCCGAGCTATGTTCGAAAAATTCGAAACATACTTTGCTATACCCGGGAATCGAACCCGGGACCCCGATATCACGGACCGGTACTTAAACCACTAGACATATGGGGCGTTCACAACATATAGCTGGAGGCACGAAAGTATAGCGATGACCGTTATTTTGCGCAGTTGTAAAAAAGAAGCTCTATCAAAATTGGTTTCTGCGCACTCAAGGTCATAACTACACTTTCTTGCCTCGGACTAACTTATAATTTGTCAATCAATTCATGAAAACTGCTTTTAAATTTTTTATTCGTCAAAAAAGTCATTAAAAACCGGATTTTTTGGGAGAAACGGAGTTCCAATATTTTGTAACCAATGGCGTTACCATACCCTATGACATAAAATTAAATGGCAGTGGCAGGATCACTACCAACCATATACGCCATCGGGCCAGTAAAAAAGAAAACAAATTATTATGCTTTCTTTTTAAAATAGGTATATATTAGGCTTTCCCCAACCTTCAGGAAAAAGCGGGTATTTTTAAAACACATGATACGTATAATACTGAGTTTAATACAAGCTTGCAACAAAGAAATAGACCATAAATAAAATGGTTCATTGTAGACGTCCACAGAGCTACACAGTACCCGTAAGTATTAGAAACTGAAAAAAATAAAAGAAAGGTTATTCAAGTAGCGGACAGCAGACAACCGCATCTGTGGGATAATCTGAGCAAAAACTAGGGACGGGCGAATTTGAGATTCATTCGAATATCTGACTATTCGAATTATTCGATTGCACAAAGCTATTCGAATACCGATTTCGAATGAAAAAAAAACATTCGAATAATTAAAAAATATTATTCGCATTAAAAAAGTTAGATAGAATTGTTTCTAGAAGTAGATGAATAAATAAATTCATAAACCAATAAATTGTACAAAATATTTAAATGTGAATGATAATTTAAATGAAACATCAGAATAATTAAGTAATCATTCGAATGAAAATAATCATTCGTAATGATGTATGATCATTCGATTACTAACTGTGAAATCATTCGAATAATTCGATTGTCAAGATTTTGAACAATCGCCCATCACAAGCAAAAGCTCCACTTGTAACTTGGGTTGTCATTCCTTTTACATAGTCTAGTGCTTGATGAAACAACAATAGGTACCTATATCTTTTTTTTTCTAGTTAACTAAATTATCCGCCTATAAACTGTCTCACTGCAGGGCAAAGGCCTCCATCATAGAAATCAAGTCATCACTACTACTTATGATGGGATTAGGCTTAGTCACCACGCTTGCCTAATGCGGTGCGGGGATCACAAACCCGAGCTATGTTCGAAAAATTCGAAACATATTTTTGCTCGACCCTCTCCCCCTAATTGGGCCTGCGGTACCGTCGGTCACTCGGCAAAACAGCGCAGGCGCTGCCTCACGTTCTCCTGTGAGGCCGTGGTATCCGGTACCATGGTATAATGACTTTTATTGATATGTATTAATTCATACTGTTTGTTACCCAATAGATAGAAAACGCCCCGTTGGTCTAGTAAGTACCAGGCCGTGATCTCGGGGTCCCGGGTTCGATTCCCGGTTAGAGGACCTCAAATTAGTATAAGCACTTATGTTACGGATATCAAACAACATAGGTATTAAAAATAGAATACTTAAACGTACCCATACTAAACAAACACAAGTATTCATCACACGGATATGTGTGACAGGTAATATAGTTCTTCATTTTATTGTAGCCTGCAGGCTGCTCTGAAAATTACACGCATTAATATTTCAGTGCATGGCAACACTGCCTGAAACAGAATGGAACATGTGACGGGAAGACTGTTTTTCATTGTTACTGTTTTTCTGACTTTTTTCTCTCTTTCTGTTTATGGGTTACACGAGTAGATTCAACGCTTTTGAATGAAACAATGTTACTCGTACTGTAATCTGATATGAAATGCATAGTTGAAATGGAATTTCAAACCGACCCACCTGTTAACTTTGATAGCGGAATGAAGTTTTTGTATGTTGGTAGAGGAGTAATTTATCTATCTCTGATTCTTAATCATGTAAAGTAAACTGACAGATGAAAATGACAAGTTTCTATGCATTTTGACATTTTGCATGTGTCAAATTGAGTGATAATGAATGGGTATGACACATTGACATCTGTCAGTTTACTTTACATGATTATGAATCAGATAGACTTGGTCGTTTCAAACCATAAATAGTTTCAATAACTATGTATTGGTTCAATACCTAAAATACGGTATTCGTTTCTACAATAACTATTTATTTAGAAAAACTATTTATTGTCTATGGTCGCGTCTGAACACGGTTCTTTTATAACTAGTTATTGAGAAAAACTATTTATTTTGCGCAAAAACGATAGGTACTCGTCGCACCTACTGCGAGTCCTGTCTGTCCGTAGTAGTAGTACCAACATAAAGAAAGCAAATACGTTCGCAACGGTCCGAATCGCTGAAACTAATCTTATGATTAGTTTCTAGCTCACGATTATAATCTGGATTTTGGCCGGTCACAGTGCCATGTATTTAATAAAAATTTTGTTTTCCTTCCGAAATTTTGTAGCCAGTCCTAAGCCTGGATGCAAGTATGAAGGAAAGTTCAAATCTGTTATAATATTTTATATTCCAATATTTTTACGCCCTGTCGTCTCGTCTTTTTTTAAATTTCTAAAACTCATTCAAAACTTATAACGAAAAAACACACTTAAAACTTAGTTACTACAGTTATCCACGAAACGGGTACTTTCAATACCGGCCAAACGTAAACACAACGGTACCGACCTCGGTATCACCGCATTGCCAATAAATAGTTACCAAAATAAATAGTTTCAATACCCGTTATCGCGTTTCAAACCAATACATAGTTTCGGTATTGCAAAAACACGTACCGACCCACCCCTAGAATCAGAGTATACACTCATGTGACTATCATGTCATTAAATTAAGAATTCGAAAGTTAAAACATTTTGACAGGCTTTATAGAATGACATCTTAGCTTTGAAGAAAAATTAAAAAATAAGTGTGTTAGAAAAAAAAGGTTGGATCTTTCACAGTTTTTTTAGGTGACGACGCGACTTGAGGACAAGACATAGTAAATAGTTATCAGTCATCGCTACTATGATGGGTCACATAATAAGGGTTAGTAAAACACGAGCCTGATTTTTTAATTATTTTAAACACAGAATAAATAAATAAATTCACCCAACATCTCATACATTGACTTGGCTCCGTACCTACTAAGCAGCTTAAGCACTTGTGTTACAGATATCAGACAATAGAGGAAACACAATTTCCTACCTACTTAAATACATATTATATTACATCCAGACACTGAAGTGTTCATCACACGAATGTTTGTCCAGGGTCGGGATCGAACCCACGACCTTTGGCGTGTGAGGCAGGGTCACAGTAAAAATATTCGTGTATTCTGCCACTATAAAAAAGATAGGTACAGTGGCCAGCACATCAAGTTACTACAATCTGTCAAATTTCCTCAGTTGATATTGAACCAAACACGTTTGACATAAAAGTGAGGTTCGATTGAAGAAATTTGACAGATTGTAGTAACTTGATGTGCTGGCCACCGTACATCTCCCCGTAATGTAATCATGGTTAAATGTCAATGCAATACAACCACACCCCAAAAATAAAGTTACAAATAGAAACATCCACATCCAATGCACGTTACCTAATTAAAACCTTACACAACATCACCCAGCCAATTTTAACTTTTCACTTCCATCTCTTTCCGCCTCGCAAAGCGTGAAAGGGACAAACGTGCCGTCCCATCATCGAACCAGTGAGAAGCGACGGAAACACGACAGTAGCTGAAAGGGTGCTTCCGGAGTGACGCGTCACTGTGAAAGTAGCAGTGATGGGTATTAAGTGACAAGCGGAGCGGGGTGGTAGCGTTACTAAAAATATTTTATAATTAACTTCCGAATTTTAACTCTTGACACACTCGACAATTTATTAAATTTAACTTATTTAAGTGCATGATAACGAGATCCACCACAACAAGATCCAAATATCAAAAGAGTGCGTCTTTGTATTTAACAGGAGGGGACTCATTTTGATATTTGATTATTTTTTTATTAAAAATGTTAACATTAATGGTCTTCCTTTTATTTCTTAAAGTCTGTTATTTAGCAACAAATTATCCTTATGATGAAGACTTCCGATCTGTATGATAAAGCTAAAGGATAATTTTTTTCTCGTGTTTGATTTAAACCGTGTTAAAATGTATGAATGCAGTTTAGATTGTTTTCGAAATTAAAATAATGTCTCCTTTCAATAACATGTTCTATCAATATTAAAGGTACTTTCCCTCCAAGTGGCATGGCTGTGGGACGCCCTGTTTAAATGTAAACACAACAAGGATGTTACCTACAATTACTTTAAGTATAATTATATTTTTAATAGAGCTCATCCCTTGTTCAAATGCATTTATGAATTTGAACAAGCCATCATCCCCTTCCCTTGTCCCACCAGGTGTCGCTCCTCAGCGCTTGTAGTTGTATTGAACATTCGTTAGCGTCAGCTGACGTCTGCCCGCCTGAAAGGAAGCCAAAATGGCAACACAGAAAGTACTGAAAACTCGTGCTGGAACGAAAATTAACGTACATTGTCAGTAGCGCGCCGGAGATGGGATGGAAAATGCTAAGTTTACTCTTAGATGGATCGTGTGCTTTGAACAAACGTTACAAGCAACAAAATGCTAATGTTTTGGTTATTTTAGTGTCATTTGATCACGGGAAGTGCTCTGAGATTAACTGTTTTCTACGACAGACCTCCGCATTTGATCTCGATCACACCTTATATAAATTGAAATCAATTGGCGGCGCTAGAGTGCCGTACCCTTCGTCTTAAGTGAAGATGAGGTCTAAGGTGGGCCATGCTTGCCCGTGAAAAGACTATTCAGTTTTGCCTTAAAGAGGTCCACGTTATATCGCTCAGGAAATCAGCGGGTAAAGAGATCCATTGCTTGGCAGTTCGCATAACGCATAGTTCGAATGGCTGGCACTTCAACCCGGGATGGTAACCCAATCTTCGCCCAGTTGCTCGATAGTGGAATGAGTTTGCAGTAGGCACATCATGTTTAAAAAAACTTTAAAAATAACGAAGTAAAATACAAATTGCTGTTAGCCGGGCAAAAGAAAAAAATTGCCATGTCGTGGCGCGTCACAAAAAGTAGCTAACTCAGCTAAAACCACACAACATAAAGGAACTTCATCTCATTAATTCATATCGATATCAGGTTCCAAGACGATCACTTCAAGCTGTCAACTGTCAGTCACTTGGCCCGTCACCTGTTATTTTCAATGGTCGTAAGTCACGTCGAAATTGACAGTCGGCCTTGGACAGTCGTTTAGCGAAATCAGTTTGGCACGATAACCAATTATTGCTCTACACGCAGCCCTTCCCTGAACCTTTTGGCTTAAGTATACTTCGTATTCTATGCGATATCAGGAGCTTAATTCTCGTGCACTCGATACACATAATTATCGAATTAAACATTTAAGTTTATGATAGATTTTTTTTTGGTATAGGTGGCAGACGAGCCGACGGATCACCGGACTGATAAGTATTACCGCCGCCTATGAACACCTCAACATCAGTGGTGTCACAAGTGCGCTGCTTACCTTTTAACCCCCTCCCCCTGGATTGGGCCTCCGGTACCCTCACGCAGCGAAACACAGCGCATGCACTGCTTCACGCCGGTTTTCTGTGAGGACGTAGTATTACTCCGGTCGAGCCGGTTTATTCATGCCAAAGCGTGGCTCTCCTACTGTTGTACTCGTACCTACTGAATGTATGGATATCTATATCGAGTGCATATTATTAAGAATTGGGCTCCTGGCAGACGAGCTGACAGATCATTTATCACGGATGCAGCTTGATAATAATAGTTATCTAATTTTACTAGTATGTTTACTTCTAAACTTTGAAGTGTGTACGCATGCCAGTCGAAAAGACAAGGGATAATAATTTACATATAAATAAATAATTAAAATCACATACTTGAAGAGATTTAAATAACAAGTACTATTATAAAGGCGAAAGTTTGTATGGATGTTTGTTACTCTCTCACGTAAAACTACTGAATGGATTTGAATGAAACTTTACCACAATATAGCTTATACATCAGAATAACACATAGGCTACAATTTATAAAATATATTGTGTGGATTGTCCAAAATATGATGGTAAATGTCAATAATTAACTCCACGCGTACGAAGTCGCGGGCGGCCGCTATTTAAAATATCACGTGACTTTCAACACGACACTACTCAAATAAAAAACTGTCAAAATGCGGAAATAGAAGTTTTTTTTCTTTTTTTTTACAAAAAATGTTTATAATTTAAAAACATTCTGTGGGAGAGCCACGTTTCGATATGAATGGACCGCTTCGACCAGATTGATAAGTCACGGCCTCACAAAAGACCGGCGTGAAGCAGCGCCTGCGGTGTGTTTTGTCGAGTGAGTGAGGGTACCGGAAGCTCAATTGGGGGGAAAGGAGGTTAAAATTTGGTAGCGCACTTAAGACTCTGACGTTGCAGGTGTTTATGGGCAGTCGCTTACCATCAGGTGATCCGTCTGCTCGTTTGTCACTATTCACATAAAAAAAAATATCTTCGGTTTCTATGTCAGCTCGAGCCATCCTTTTGTGTATATAAGTAACAAACCTTTAAAAAAAATTGTTTGTACTAACTGTATATAACCATGTGACTAGCATATAAAGTTGGTAAGGTACATTGATATTCAAACATTTATTTCAAATCCAATCGTTTGAAAGCCCACTACCGAAGTGATAAAAATAATCCACTGGAACGAAATACTGTTCATCTATTTTAGCAAACTGCAAGTTAATATCAGCACGAAAATATCTCTGCAAATACATACACTGCCGCTAAACCGAAATATCTGTTGCATAATCTGTATCCCAAATCCAACATGGCCGACATACAACTGTCAAGTTGACAGGGATGCGCGCGATATGCGGCGTGTTCCCATCTCTTGGTTTAAGTTTTCCCCGATACGAAAAATCCTAGTATTTTTGTATGTATACCTACTCTGTCAATAAAGTTGAGTTTATTCTTGAAATGTTTGTTGATGAAACAGATATTTGTCTTGGGTCTGGGTGTTTGTAGTTCCTTCGTTGTTTCTGGTTTCCATAGTACAAGGGAAAACCTTAGTTTGGGACTAGGACAATGTATGTGATGTTGTCTCAATTTATTTATTTATTATTTATTCTTGAGGCACTATTCCGGAGTTCCATAGTTTATAACCAATCATGGGGCTACCATACTCTATGACGTCAGCGGCAGTGGCGCCCACAATTAATAATTTCATGACTTTTTGAATATCTTTTTAGAAAACCATACTAATATTATATCTATACTATTTATAAAGAGATTATTTCTAAGGACATCGACATACCTTATATACAACCCGAAAACACGATTCACTAGCGCGATGCAATCAACGGCCAACGCCATCTATAGGCAGACGGTGGAACTACTGTCCCGAAACAACTGTTTCTGTCTGCCTATATTGTCTATATGTTTGACTTTCTTTCACATAGGCTACTTTTTTGCCCCTTTCTAACCCCCCATTTTAGGGAAGGGGGGGGGGGCGAGCTAAGCCGTAGGCAACAGCTAGTAAGTTGAAATTAATCGTCACTGGAAAATGCTAAAACTCCCCAAATTCGGGGAGAACACCCCAACACGGGAACCCTAACGAAATGCTTTCCTATTTTCGCCCGGTCGTCGACATCACCTAGTGACCTTTTCACGAAAACGTCACACTAGATCTGTCTCTTTCGTATTTACGGGAACTGTATAGCGCCGTCCCTTTCCGTTCATTAGCTGATGTTTCCGAGATGATGTTTCAACTGAGGATTGTTAGGGTAAGTTTTCTTGTTACCTTAAGATTTTTGAAGGATGACTAGTATACAGTGCAAGAATGCAAATACAGATGGCGCGGGCGTCAGGTCAAGTTAGTGTTTTGTCGAGGGAACAGTGAGCAACGCTTCGGCATGAATGGGCCGGCTTTTTCAGAGTAATAAATACCACGTCCTCACAGAAAACCGGCGTGAAGCAGTGTTCCGCTGTGTGAGTGACGGCACCGGGGGCCCAATCCAGGGGAAGGGGGGGTTAAAGCTAAGCAGCGCCATCGACACCCAGCGCCATCTGTTGGTATGTTTTAGAACTAATAGCCAAATCCCGCCCCAAAACGTAGTGAAGGCAAGCCTCTAGTCATTTATCAGGGGTTGGCCTATTTTATTAGTTGTAGATTATTTTGTTGACCTAAATCCTATACAGGGTGTACCTATCGGTAAATTATTTACACCCCTTGAGTGTCGCTACAGTCGGGCCACCGAGAGATGGCTGGTTTGACACATGGAAATTTGACGTTAATAGTGATGTGCCATAGATTGCTCTTAGACTGTTAATGTAAAATATTACCTAATAGGTATCCAAGGTCAGCAAATTATGTAGGTACTGCTATTTTTTGATACTTTTATTCATAGAAAAGAATATTACCTACGTTATTTATTGCTTTGCTTTACATTTCAATGAATTTAATTAATTTTACGTAAAAAATTTTTTTTCAGCATGGTTATAGTAGGTCACGCGATGTAAATGTTTACAGATACACCCTGTATATTGAGGCTATTATGGAAAATGCCACCAATAGGTCAGCCAAGAAGGATATTGCCAAATTTTATGTATATCCCTGAATTCTATGAATAGATTTATGGATTGGTTGGTAAAGTAAAGTATCATCAGCCTATATAGGTACCACTGCAGGGCAAAGGCCTCCATCATAGAAATCAAGTCATCGCTACTATGATGGGATTAAATATAATAATAATAAGTGTATACAGGGACAGTCGCCGGCTGTTGTCACATACATTTAGACTAACTTGTTTATTGAACGGGCCTCTACGTGTTGGCTTCGGCCCCACGCATGCCTTCCAAAAGTCCGGGACATAATTGATTTGAGATTATGTACATAAAACTATTAAGTATGTATGTTTTATATATAATTTCTTTATTTGGAATAAACACATAAGTTTACAATAAAATTGTGTTTGGTAATGCCTGCAGCATTAGTTTATAACTGTGTCGTAGACATAATCACCACGCTTGCCTAATGCGGATTGGTAGGTATAGCTGGAGGCACGAAAGTATAGCGATGACCGTTATTTTGCGCACTTGTAAAAAAGAAGACTTTCTATCAAAATTGGTTTCTGCGCACTCAAGGTCATAACTACACTTTCTTGCCTTGGACTATAGATAAGTTTTTAAAAAATTTGGTAAAAAAAAACATACTATTATTTCATATACCTAGGGGAATGCCCCTTCCCAGATAGCAAGCGAGCTTGTTGCAAACTTGATTTTTAGATTGTCACGTCAAACATTAAAAATCAAGTTTATGACAAAATTTGCTGTAAGCTTGTTGATTAAGGTATGATGTTTCAAGGCTTTGGTAATTTTGAAGCAAATTTCGACCGCAAATATAAAATTGTAATGCTATGTATTTGTACTAGATTACCAAGTTATTTGTGCGGTTCAGGGAACGAAACGAACTCGGTGCATTTTGTTTAGCAAAGCAAACCGCAAATCATCATCAGCAACCCACGTTCGTCCACTGCTGGACATAGGTCTCCCCTAATGCACGCCACCGCTCCCGATTTTCGGCCACTCTCATCCAGCTCACTCCAGCCAGCATTCGAATGTCGTCATCCCATCTTGTAGCAGGGCGTCCAACACTACGTTTGCCGAGTCGCGGTCTCCACTCAAGGACCTTATGGCTCCAACGGTTGTCAGTTCTGCGGCTAATGTGACCAGCCCACTGCCACTTCAGTTTGCTAATTCGGTGGGCTATGTCGGTGACTCTGGTTCTTTGTCGGATTACATCATTTCTGATGTGGTCCTTCAAAGATACTCGTGTTGTTCTTCAAGAAAGGCGACAACCGCAAATATAAAATTGTAATGCTATGTATTTGTACTAGATTACCAAGTTATTTGTGCGGTTCACGGAACGAAACGAACTCGGTGCATTTTGTTTAGCAAAGCAAACCGCAAATCATCAATTTCATCATTCTCAGCCAATAGACGTCCACTGCTGGACATAGGCCTCCCCCAAAGTTCTCCACACAGATCGGTCCTGTGCCACCCGCATCCAATGGACTCCCGCGACCTTCACCAGATCGTCGGTCCATCTGGTGGGAGGCCTGCCAACCACCATCCTGCATGGGGTGCAAGTGGTCCCTCTCAACATCTTACGGGACCAAAGTCAACCTCATCTGCACGTGGCGCACCCTGCTGCACAACGGAAGAGGCTCTGGCGTACCCCACCAACCCGCACTGGGCCAGCGTGGTGGGTGTAGGCCCAAATCCCCCCCTATGATTAGTAGGACCAACACAAACCGCAAATATAAAATTGTAATGCTATGTATTTGTACTGGATTACCAAGTTATTTGTGCGGTCGGTCGTGTTTATTTTCTACATCGCGATGACGAGATTTTTTTCCAAACAATGACTACCAGAAGTCCAATTTGTGAATGATGTTTGAGTCATGGATTCTTTATTGAAATTGTGACTCTATTGTGGAGCGTCCCTCGGGAACGTCTGCCACTGCGCCCTGCTTGGGAAAGTGTGTGGAACTGAGACTTTTTTTTTTATGTGATACGAGCAGGCGGATCACCTGGTGGTAAGCAATTGCCGCCGTCCATGATGAACACATGCAACGAGTGCGCTGCTAACCTTTTATCCCCTTCCCCCCCGATTGGCCTCCAAACTTTGATATGTCAAACTTGCATACACTTTATAGAATAATTTTCTAGCAAGTTTGTTGCTTCGGAACTAGAAAGTTTGATTTAACCTTGCCTTAAGTTTATACACTTGCCACGGCAAATTTGAGACAAAGCTTTATGTTTGATACATCAAACCTATCGCAAGTCAGTTTCAAGTTTAAATTGTTATCTGGGTTTGGTCTAGTGGTTTAAGTACCGAGCCATGATCTTCGGGTCCCGGGTTCGAAGCGGGTCGAGCAAAAAGTACTTATATTTCGAATTTTCGGACATAGCTCGGGTTTGTGATCACCGCACCGCATTAGGCAAGCGTGGTGATTAAGCCTAATCCCATCATAGTAGCGATGACTTGATTTCTATGATGGAGGCCTTTGCCCTGCAGTGGGACAGTATATAGGCTGATACTTTATACAATCTATGACATATTTAACGACAGTCAAAAAACCGTTTAACACTTTACGACTAACATAAAATAACTTCAAACTACATTATTTATTTACAGTACTAACGAGAAACAAAGTTTAGACTTACATAAGGGAATCTGTGTTAGAGGATTATGAATCCTAACAACTAGGTCGTAAGCAGATTAGTGCCGTGGCTGATGTAACTAACAATACTAAGTAGGGATTTTTCAATATCCTGTACATAACATTACATACTTAAAGTTATACATGTACCCTAATGAGGGCTATTTCATGTAAAAAATCCGCTCCGTGAATAGGCCTGTTTCCAATTTTTTTTTCTGATTAGTACTTAATCAAAGAAGCTCTCCAAAGTAGAAACATCGGCAAAAGATTACTCTGTTAGCATGAATATTCTCCGAGATATCACCATTCAAAGATCACATAAAATAAACCTTGTCAAAACGCTCCATACAACGGCCCTGCCACGCTGTGACGTCACAGCGTGCTAGTTTGTGTTCATCACGGGAGACCTTTGTTCGATAGCTATATTAAATAATGCGTTTACGAAAATGGTTTCAAATGAAAAGTTGCTCAAGTTGCATCAATTATCTAACTGTATATAATTATTTAGTATGGCCCGCCCTCGCTTCGCTTCGGTATTTTAATTTTTTGAACGAAGTAGAATTCACATCAATCAAAGTAATTAACAAAAAGAAATTTTACTGATACTTATAGGATTGATAATTTTGGTGATCGTAAACCTTAATGAAGAAATCACAAAAAGATTTGATTTAAAAAATGCTGGAAACTCTATAACTTTACTTTGTCAAATTTAATCAGTTCCCCCGTTCACCCCTATAGGGGGGGGACTTTGATAAAATGTCTATGCAAAGCCTAAATACCAATTTTCAAGATTCTAGCTTCAAAAAATTACAATACTTCGTTTCAACCCCCTTTTCCCCCCTTTTTAGGTTGAAGAAAAAAATAACGAATCCACTTTCATTACATTTGTATGCAAAGCCCAAATACCAAGTTTCAAGAATCTACCTTTAAAATTGACAATACGGCGTTTTATCCCCCTTCCTCCCCTTTTTAGGTTGAAGAAAAAAATGCTGAATTCAATTTCTTTACATTTACATGCAAAGCCCAAATACCAATTTTCAAAGCTCAAGCTTTAAAAGTGACGAATTTTCTATACGACGCTTTAACCCCCTTTCACCCTTTTGTAAGCTGAAGAAAAAAAAAATGCTGAAATTACTTTCATTTAATTTGTATGGAAAACCCAAATACCAATTTTCAAGATTCTAGCTTTAAAAATAATAAATCTCCCATACATTGTTTTAACCCCCATTTCACCCCTTTATGGCTTGAATTTAAAAAAAAACTAAAACAGGTCAATTTTTATTTTTGATAAACAACCATAATCCAAATTTTCAAATCTCTAACATCAAAATTGAAAGACTTTCATACTAACGTAAACCCCCCCTTTCACCCCTTTAGGGGGTGAATTTCGCAAAATCCCTTCTTAGTGCGCGCCTACATAGTAAGAACTACCTATGTTTCAAATTTCATGATTTTAAGTCCAGTAGTTTTGGCTGTGCGTTGATAGATCAGTCAGTCAGTCAGTCAGTCAGGTCAGTCACAGGCCGAGGCGTTACCTCTTTATTAATAGTATAGAAATGTAATACTTTTAAAATCAGTTACGTATCTAGATCTAACTTTAATGACTGATGACAAAAAATATCAAACTAAATCCTATAGTTTTTTTTTTACCGTTATTTCTCCATTTTATACAAAAAATCTTCCAATCTCTAACCTTGGAAACAAGCCTATTATGCGAATTAAGTATTAGAAGTATGTATAGAATAAAATGTTGTTCAGAATGGTTTGTAGAACATGTGGTTGTTAAAAAGAGATGTAAATATTGATAGATGTCGATACACTTTGTACTTATAAGTATGTATTGTAACGATGGTAAACTCCTTTGATACTGGCCGCCGTCTATGGCTGATTTTATAATGGGAATCTGTCATGCATTAAAAAATAAACAGTCACGCTCTCTGGAGCGCATTCTATTTCGAAACACAGTACCGCGAGGAACGGAGTAAGGAGGGTCCAGACCTCACCTTATAACAGTGACTTGGGAGGGAGTAATGTAATGTAATGTAAAGTGGACTCCTGTTTCCGCACTTAGACTCCTATTTGGTCCATTCTTAGGAGGGAGTATCCTCCCAGAGTGTTTTAGTTAGCAAACATAATATTAACCCATTGATTTCAGAGAAATAAAGGATTATAAACCGATACCGCCACCTTTTACTACTACTGATGTAGTACAGTATACTTAATTACCTACTGATACTTTACTGTATAGTAAAGTACATATCAACCTATATACTGTCCCACTGCAGGGCAAAGGCCTCCATCATAGAAATCAAGTTTTCACTAATTTGATAGGATTAGACTTTACTGTAGGTACTGTAACCGACTTAAATTTAAACTGCTTACCATCAGGTGATCCACTTGCTCGCCTGCTACCTATGACATAAAAAAAAAAGGTATCCACAAACAAATATTTACTTATGAGAACCTCAAACATAATAATTTTCACTAGAAATTCTAGTGGCTGACGATCTATCAAAATTAGACCAGAATGTATTGGCCAGGGTTGTCCAAAATAGGTACGCTGACGAAACGAACGAGAAGAAAAACTTCATTTGCTCAATTAAGTAAATAAATAAATTGAGACAACATCACATACCTACATTGTCCTGGTCCCAAACTAAGGTTTTCCCTTGTACTATGGAAACCAGACACAACGAAGGAACCACAAACACCCAGACCCAACACAAATATCTGTTTCATCAACAAACATTTAGTACTTAAACTTGGTTAAATACGTGTGTTTGTTCAGTGTCTGGGTGTACTACCCGTGCGGATAAACCCTGGGATTAGAAATGGCGGCTCAACTACTCACCTCTCGCTCGCACACTATTTGCGTCTATACTCGCACACGTGGGTACAGACTGACAAAAAAAAAAAGCTGCGTTTTAATAAAAAATTGTGAGCTACTTTTTCCGTGGTTTTGAACCTTTCGTTAGTCTTGTCATATTTTGTTAGAAAGGTACGTTATTCCTCATTACTATAGGCTATGTATGTACCACGGGCGAAGCCGGGGCGGACCGCTAATAAATGTATATTTTTGTGAGAACAAATTCGTTTATAAATGCGATAATTATAATTATTATTTGTTTATAAACAATTTCTTTTTAGGAAAAAAGAATTTATCGCAATCTGAATTATTTTCATAGATTTTTTACATACAGTAAAAAATACTACTTACAAAAGAATAAAACCTATAAAACATACTTAGGTATATATTATTTGAATTAATAAAATAACAAAACATTTTCAATGCTAACGATATTTTCTACGATTTTTCAGTTTACTTATATTTAACTATAATTTTACGTACTTAGTATGCTGACGGTACCGACTCGTTGGTCCGCCATTTCTAATCCCAGCGTTTATCCGCACGGGTAGTAATAATATGTATGTATTTACGTCATTACTCTAATATACCAGCGTAGCGGTACAGTCCCGCCTAGATGTGGTCTGCCGCTTTTGACAAACGTTTCTGCGAGATATAACGATCGCTAAGGTTGACTTTTCTAATCAAACTTGACACTTGGCATGGCGTTATGTCATCTGTACTATTTATAAAGAGATAACTTCTATAGACAACGACAAGGCTTATAGGTAAACCGAAAACACGAAACGCTTGCGCGATGTAATTAGACACAACGCCATCTATTGGTTCGTTTCTGAATTACGGTCCCGAAGCGAAGTGAGGGGGGGCCACTAGTAAAAAATAAAGAGAGCAATAATAGTCACAGACACAATCTTATTGCCAGGGAAAATAGACCTTGTTGTTTCATGACGTTTTTAAACGACTCTCAATACAACGTTTTAGGCACGTGTATAAATGTTTTTGAAGCCAAACGCAAGTACTTAAGTATCTAAAAATTTACAAATAATGAAAACGTAAATTCTGCCTAAAAAAGAGTTAGTTTGAAAATATTTTTCCATCAAGCATCAAGAACAAGATATCACTGAACGAAGTACCTACATACTACCACAGAATACATAATAGTACAAGTACAGAAAACCGTTTATGGAAATAAAGACTCAGGCTACCATAACGATACCTTAAATCTCAAAGGGCGTAATCACCATTTTGGCCAAAATGACTTTTGAATGCTATCTTACTCCATTTTTTTTTCTCTATCGATCTGTATTATCAAAGTTTTAAAATTCGCCAAAAAGTGGTGATTACAGCCCACGTGTTTACCGTCGATAAACAAGTTTTTTTAGTCGTAAATACCTTTAAAAATTCATTATTAAGGTTTTCGGTCGATACACCAGTTAAAATTATAATGATGTGAAAAATACTGACTATCGAATGAGGCGTATAGGACAGAATATGTGTAACAGTGGCGTTTACGACTCGAGTTACTTTAAGAATTTAAACAAAATAAATAACTGTTAGGAGGTATTGGCATAGGAGTATGCGGTCCTAGCTTCGGCCGCCGCTTTTGCTGCTGCGTCCGCTGCCTCGTTCCCATCTATACCGATATGAGCCTTGACCAAGCAGAATTGGATGGATTTTTGCTTGCATTTAATAGCATGAACGTATTTTTGGATGGAGCACGCCATTGGGTTGGTATTGCTCCTGTCCTTGATAGCATATAAGGCGGACATGCTATCGCACAAAAGAGTCACAGCTTGGCATCTATCGTTTAACGCCTATTTGCATGCTTGTTCGATGGCAAATAATTCTGCTTGGAATACCGAGCAAGCTGGGTGCAGACGGAATTTACGGGTTGTGTGATTCTGATTCCGTTCTGGATGGAAAGCGGTAAAGGCTGCTGTACTCGTAGAAGACTTATTAAAATTTAAGCTCTAAGTAAAAGTCCTGTCGATGCAGATATTGTTTATACTAGTTTAAAAACATAACAAAATTATAGAAATCAATAACTTTCGTTTGAATTTCAAACTAAAATGATTGCGTTTGTATTTAATTGAAATAATAAAATCGTTTTCATTTCTGTACTTGCCATAAATTTTGTAATAATGAAACTACCCGTATTTGTCTCTTATTTGTATCTTCCTCATAGTGTTTTTTACTTATAAAAAACCGAAAATAGCTTGTTAAATGCATTTTCTATAAGTTAACTAGGCTGTTACACCATAGCATAGAGCAGAATAGCCTTTTTTTTCAAGTCGTAAACGCCATTATACCATAACTTATTGCAAAACAGCCTTTTTTTTAGGTCGTAAAGGCCAAGTTGTCATATTTTTTTGGCGTAATCACAAATCAGTTTGGCAAACATTGGTTGTATTTTGAATACCATATAACTGTGTTATAAAGCTCTCGAATACTCGATAATTACATCCAAATTTCATTTATATGGCATTATTACTTTAAAAGTTATGAATTTAATTCTTAGATTTTTTTTTTGTTTCGGCTCCTCCTGAAAAATGATGATTTGGTGATTACGCCCTTTGAGATTTAAGGTATCGATAACATAACGTTGAAATTCCAACCGCCCAGCGTTCAATGCTTACAAATTATTCATACTTACCTAGAAATGCGTTCTCTTTCTATCGCAAGCAACTGTCGCGCGTGCGTCGCCGCTCGCTCGTGATTTTCTACTAATTGGCCCCTCCGGAGGGGCCGCCGCATGTACTTGCAAGTTCGATACCTACACGCGGAGTGGGACAGGCCTGGTACTACGAAAATATCGAACCCTGGACAAGTGGAGCTGCTTTAAACGACCCACAGCCATTTGCCAACACCATGTTTAGAGTTTCATTAACTTAGTGAAGCTAGTAAAATGTTTATTAACTAATTAAAACTTCGTGGAATGACTTGCTTATAAAAAAGTTTTTAAATACAGGCCACATCGGGGCAACCAATAAACTGTTGAGGCTCGATATTATGGGTTAAATGGGAATATAAAGTACTAGCGGCCGCCCGCGATTTCGTCCTCGTGGAAAAGTAACTTTTTACCCCACTTTTAACCCCTTACAACCCCTTTTTCGCAATGAAAAGTAGCCTGTGTCCTTTCTCAGGGTCTAGAGATCTACAGATGGTCTAGACTCTAGACCATCTGTATACCAAATTTCATTTAAATCCGTTCAGTAGTTTTGGCGTGAAAGAGTAACAGACAGACAGACAGACAGACAGAGTAACTTTCGCATTTATAATATTAGTATGGATTTTTTATATTTAAACAAAATAATAAACACATACATTGATCTGACTCTGAGATAGGTAGCTCAAGCACCTGTGTTACAGATATCAGAACCAACAGTGGTCAATTGGGTATTTGCTAATCTCGATTTAGTAAAAAATATTGATACTCTATCAAAATATTGGTAAATAAGAACCAATGCCCAACATTTTCAGGTTAAAAATATAACATCTAGCTAGTTTTGTGAGCATGAAAGTTTCATGGGCAAGTCCATTTTTAAAGTATAAAATTAAAAAAAAATTATATCATTGAACTACCCGTACATTTTCATCAACTTTTATTATAAAACCATATACTTAAACGAAACATTTGATATAGCTACCATATAAAATTTACTAGACGCGCATACAGAAGGTTGAATCGTGACGTCACGATTCAATAGCCATTTGTATAGAGCGTTTTTGGGTTTGCCCAAAATACGTGCTCTTAAAGTTGTGATATCTCAGGTAATTCAAATGAGAATCAAGTGATTCTTTCAACGATGTTTCTTAAATTGAGGCGTCTTTTGATTAAACACATAAAAAAAAATTGTCAAATACCCAATTACATCGCGCAAGCGTTTCGTGTTTACGGTTTACCTATAAGCCTTGTCGTTGTCTATAGAAGTTATCTCTTTATAAAGGAGTTGTCCCAGAATGTATGGAGTCTGGGCGTGGTATACGTACCCTATACCAAAATATAGAGAATTATATGAAGAATAGTTTTTGACTATCCAATTTCTCTATTGTAGCGTTGTTTTTTGGAAGGAACAATTTATTTTAGCAAAGGATTGCAAACACAACAAAATGGTTGTCAATGTTGGTTACCTATTGACTGACATTACGAATTCGATGACGTTTGACGTTTGTCTATCTGTCTGACGTTTGACGGAACAAAACCACAGACTAAGAAATGAAAACTATCCAAAAAACCCTTAAAAACCAAAACCGTTTAGCGTCACATTGAAAGACATTGACATTGACAGTTGCTTTTTTTGTCTTTGGTCAACGTCGTCTCACGCGTCTTGTCATTGGTAAACGTTGAAAAATGGTCATCTTTTTTATTTTATAACCACGAAACTGTGCATTATATGGAATTCATTGTATTTTTCTCGTAATAAGCAATTTTTTTTCCGATTTTTAATTTAGCGTACATAGACCCAACCCATAATGGGACAACTCCTTTATAGTATAGAAGATATTTTGCCAGCCCTATAGTCCAGGGCCGTGAACCAAAATGGCGTGTCGTACAATAGTATTTGGCCGAACTCACGCAAATTAGCGTGTCTTAGTCGGCTTTCTCATAATATTTTAGCTGTCGAAATGAATCGGGGGTGTTACTAATGGAACTCGACGGGTATTTTTTATGTAGGTGGCAAACGAGCAGACGGATCACCTGATGGTAAGCGAGGGCCGATGCCCATGGACACCACCAAAGGAGGCACAAGTACGCTGCCGACCATTTAGTCAACCCGCGACTTCGTCCGCATCCCCCCTTTTAACCCCCCTTTCGCAATAAAAAGTAGCCTATATTCTTTCTCAGGGTCTAGACCACCTGTATACCAAATTTCATTCAAATGCGTTCAGTAGGTTTGGCGTGAAAGAGTAACAGCCAGACAGACAGAGTTACTTTCGCATTTATAAATCAGTAGGACGATAGTAAGGATGTGGCAGACGAGTAGAGGGATCACCTGATGGTAATTTTCTGCCGCCCATGGATACCCAGCAACACCAGTGGACACAAGATGGTAGTCACCGTCTCCCCCTTCTCCCTGAATTGGGTCTCCAGTATACCAATCACTCTGCTATACAGAAAAAGCGCTGGTTCACGCTGGTTTTAAGAGATGCATAGTCTCGTAGTGTCATTTCTTGGGTTCGTCGCCATTTAATAAGCACACCACGTTGGGCGCCATTTAATAAGCACACCACGTTGGGCGCCATTTAATAAGCACACCACGTTGGGCGCCATTTTATAATCGCACCACGTTGGGCGCCATTACAAAAGGCAGTCTTTTTTATGTGACAGCTGGCAGACGAGCACATGGATCACCTGATGGTAACCAGTGAAGTCACAAGTGCGCTGCCAACTTTTACCTCTTTTACCCCGTTGGGACTCCGGTACCCTTACTTATTTGATGAAAAACAGCCGCAGTCTTATGTGGCAGACGAGCGAACCTAATAGTAAATTGTTGCCAACGTCATTTCTTCCACAATTTCCACTCCTTCCCTCTCCCCCCAGCATTGAACAGAGATTTAGCCGCCCCCTCTCACTACACTACGTTACTGAACCCACAGTCCTTTGACGTATGGGGCATCATCATCATCAGCAACCCACGCTCGTCCACTGCTGGACATAGGTCTCCCCCAATGCACGCCACCGCTCCCGATTTTCGGCCACTCTCATCCAGCTTCACTCTAGCCAGCCTTCGGATGTCGTCATCCCATCTTGTCGCAGGGCGTCCAACACTACGTTTACCGAGTCGCGTTCTCCACTCGAGGACTTTATGGCTCCAACGGTTGTCAGTTCTGCGGCTAATGTGACCAGCTCACTGCCACTTCAGTTTGCTGATTCGGTGGGCTATGTCGGTGACTCTGGTTCTCTGTATAATTACATAATTTCATATGGGGCATGGTCACTATCAAATGCGCCATCGGACCAGTCGGGCCCGAGCTTATAGTAGGAGCTCTTAGTAGAGTCTTACTAATGTAATAGTAAGACCTGTTGTAATTTGGAATGTAGAATAGTTATATTATTCTACATATTTTGTACCACCCTATGTAGGTAGGTATATGTAATATTAGTAGTATGGAATAGTTTAACAGACTGGAATAAAACTTTAAGCTACGAGGAATTATAGAAAACTTAAGAAAAAGAAGTATGACCTATTTCAACTTATAATACAAGGCAAGATCCAAGGAAAGAGGAGCCCAGGGAGAAGAATAACTTCTGGCTTAAAAATCTGCGCCAGTGGTACAATAAAAGCACCCGTTCTCTGTTTAGAGCAGCTGTGTCAAGGGTTCAAGTCGCCATGGTCGCCAACCTTCGTTAGAAGATGGCACTTAAAGAAGAAGATGTATCTCGAATTGGATAGAACACAACACACACAAGGTCACACATGCAAACGCACACACACACGGCAGCCCAAAAAAATTACTACTCCACTGGCTCAGCGACCCGAAACGAGTCTTGGCCTCCGAAACAAGAGAACGATACTGGTCGATCCTGCACTATTTGTTGCCAGTCATAAAAAATAGGAAAAATATGCTAAGTGTGTTTTTTCTTGTTTCAGGAATGTCCCGAAGGAGTAGTGCAAGAGGAATCCTTCAAAGACATTTATGCCAAATTCTTTCCACATGGCAGTGAGTACTATTTCTTATCTTTTTTTTCTTTTTTTTAATATAGAAAGACAAATGAGCAAGCGGGTCACCCTGCATCACCAGTAGAAGCACAAGTTCGCTGCAAACGTTTAACCTCCTTTCCTCCAATTGGACCTCAATACTTTTACTCGACTCTGCTTCACGCATCTGTCAGGCCGTGGTATCACTCCAGTCGAGCCGCCCTTTCATGCCCAAGCGTGGCTCTCCCACGCAGCGGTTAAAACGAGGTGTGTTGCTTGTTAATAAACAAACTGTTTTGTTCGCAGATTCAGCCTTGTACGCCCATTATGTGTTCAAAGCGTTCGACGTAAACTGCAGTGGCGCCATCAGTTTCCGAGTAAGTTTATAATAAGTATAACTAATTTATTTCTCGATATCATATTCAGTCACTTGTAACTATTATTATTTATTATAGACGGGTATTAACGCGACGTAAATTTTTAAGCACATAATTATGTAGGTACTTACTGCTTGACGTTTCGGCTGCGTTACAACAGCCGTAGTCACAAGCGAACTGATCACGCTGACAGGTTCGCTTGTGACCACGGCTGTCTACATATAATTTTTTCCTTCTTTCTTCTATCTTCTATCTATATCTATACTATTTATAAAGAGATACTTCTGTAAACAACGACAAGGCTTATAGGTAAACCGAAAACACAAAACGCTAGCGCGATGTAATCGACGCCCAGCGCCATCTGTTGGTTTATTTTTGAACTACGGTCCCAAAGCGAAGTGAGGGCGGGCCCCTAGTCTACTTACAAACTGCAGTTCATCATTCCTATCGAAGTTTTCTGGCGAATTTTCAACTGAAATTACAGAAAAATAACTTGTCTGTTTGCGGTTTGCGGTTCAACTCAATTCTTGTTACTTGACTCGAGTGTTCTTGGGCCCAATCCAAGTTATAATAAAAACTGAAGTTTCTGACTTATGGAATTGAATTATGTTTAAAATGGAAATTCTTGGTGCTATCTAGCCACCTATAGTTTGACTTTAACATTTCTGGGTAAAAAAGTGAAATTACTTAGAAACATTACTTAAATATTCTGATTCATAATCATGTAAAGTAAACTGACAGATGAAAATGCCAGTTTCTCATACATTATCACTCAATTTGACACTTGCAAAATGTAAATGCATAGAACTTGTCATTTTCATCTGTCAGTTTACTTTACATGATTATGAATCAGAGTATAGTTTGTGGCATTGAAATAAAACTTTTTTTTTAGTTTTTATTTTATTTTCAAAAGCCTCCTTTCATGTAAGTAGGTTTGAAGTATACCGATCTACTTACACACTCCTCTACTAAGCTTACAAGTTAAAACACCCTTACACTACTAAGTTAATTATGGACACAGCATAAAACTCCACATTTCAAGCCCGAGTTCAGCTAGCCTATATCCAATTATAATGTCTGCGAACAGTTTAAACTTTCTCGCAACGTTTCGAGTTGAGCTAACTTTGTGCTCTATGGAAATGGCGGCAGATTGAAACGCCATTACCTAACTGGGAATGTGGGTCAGCTACTGATAATACCTACCTACTTACCAAAACAATGGTCAATTAAAGTGATAACAAAAATAGGGATAATACAAAGGGAACACTTTTGTACTTAACTAGCAATGACATTTCTTGTAGGTGGAAAGTCATTGTTAACTAGTAAAAAGTTCGTAAAAATTTGTTAATTTTGATAGTTTATCCTCTTTTATTTGTTGAGTAACAAACAAAACGCACAAAAACAACAATTTAAAAAAATCCAACTTCCGGGGCCGATTCGGCATTGAGTAATATTTTTTTTTATAATTTTACGACTAAAAACTTTTTCATTTTAATACTTTTTTCTCATTGTAAAAATAAACAAAAAATATTGTGTTTATAGCATTTAATAATACGTGCAAAGAGTACAGAACCTATGAATTTATCCAATGGGGCTACCCTTAGAATAATAACTCTATAGAAACCTAATGCGTCCGCACAATTAAAGCTTAGTGGGTGGTACCCTAATTGGCGAAGGGGCTCGGTGGTACCCTTAGTGTCAAATGTGACAGCGACCCGAACGTGTCTCCCGAAATAAAAATCATTATGACGGTTTGTGCGGTTAAATCGTGTCACAATAGAAATTAAAGGGAGAATAAGAATAATATTATCACTATTCACAAGTAAGCTTTCAATATTTCATTGTATCTTGTTTATATTTAATCCAAAATAGAAACGTTTATTTTCAATGTTCAGTGTTGCCCAATTGAGAAAAATATTTTCCCATTTTTCCTGACTTTTATCCAACTAATTATTTTATAAAACAATTATTGCTAACATATTTTCCTAATGTAAGTACCTACGACATATAGTCGACTGAGGGGCATTTCTCGTGCACTCGACATTGTAGTCGAATTAGACAAGTATTTGTATTGACGATAAATTTCATAATTCGACTTCATTGTCGAGTGCTCGCAAAATAAATTATACAAAAAAAAATTTTGTTATCTTCCATTCATATCAGTTTAATAATATTCTATTTACACCTCATAAAACATTACCTACCCCAAGCCACACTATTATTAATAATTGTGTTTGCCTAAAGGTTGTGACCTCACAACATACACATACCAATGTACCACCGAAATTGTACGTTAAATTTCCATAATACCTAGTGCTTATGTCGTAGTTTTTGTGAACGTATCTATTAGATCTATCTCGCAATAAACTTTACATTACTTGTTCATACCACACCGACCAACATTTTACGACACATTAGAAAACACTATTGAGGCGTCCGATTTATTTCCCCGTTTTCGGGGAAACTTCACCTTTACTAGCATCACATTTTGTAATGACAAAAGTGTCAGTACGGTGCGCAGTAGGCTGCGTGAATTTTTTTGTGTCTCATTTTTGACAGAGCTCTAGTATGGAGACTCTCCTTCTATAGAGTTATTATTCTAAGGGGGCTACCATATTCTATGACATGGATGGCAGTTAGCGCCCAATTAATTTCATGACTTTGTTGATGCATTACTATTATAGTTAATGAAATTTAAAATATTTTATAAAAAAAATGCATTTTTATTTTATCGCCAATTAGGGTACCACCCACTAAGCTTTAATTGTGCGGACGCATTAGGTTTCTATAGAGTTATTATTCTAAGTGAGCGCTTAAAAAAGTTAGGTTTCGCCGTAAAAAGGTCAGAATCAGCAGAGTAGTTCTTATTGAAATCATGAAATGTACGGTTGAAAAATGAATTAAGTCTATAATTTGTCAAGCATACCTCTTCGTGTAATTTTATATAACCTCGCCTTGAGTTGATACGTTGGTATTTGTATTTAATGTGTGACAAAAGCTCACTACAATCAACCCTGCCGTTAGTAAGCAATAAAAATAGCTAACGTACGAACTCTCACTTGGTGGATCAGTTAGCGAGCCCTGACCAG
>CM026303.1:1926166-2010054 GCA_014851415.1 Cnaphalocrocis medinalis
TCATAAAATGCTCATCAATCTGAATAACTTTTGTTAAAGTGCCATTGACTTACCTCTTATAGTTTAGCTGGGCTGTTGTGGTTCTACATCAAGGAGCCTGGTCTTTAAAATATAATATATCCTATAAGTTGCCCTGATATTACAGCTATGCAATAAAAAACGTTTCATTCGAATTGGTTCAGTAGTTTCCGAGATTAGCGCGAACAAACAGACAAACAGATAAACAGACAAACAGACAGACAAAAATTTTAAAAATCATTGATTCATGTTCTGTTACTGTTTTTTAGTCGTCCTAAGTTATTTTGAGATAAATATCTTCAATACATGTACAGACACAGCTTTTTTACATTTTTATTATTATGTATAGATGTATAGATTGGCTCAACTTTTAAAAGATCTGCGAGAAATAGGATTTATTTGATGAGTTCTAGCTATCTGGTAATCACCCCCGTTGTACCTTCCACATTCCAATTTTTTTTCAGATTATGTAAAACCTATCAAAACATGATCTATGCTTGTATATAATTTATATGATCCACATTAGTTCTTCTAACAGTTAAGTTGTTTAATTGCTATAGTTACAACTGTTTTTTTTTATAAAAATCGTTGAATGAAAAAGTGACTGAGGTACAACAGGTTCCCTTATACCTAATCTGGCTCCGGCGTGAAATACCCGGCTTTTTTTTGATATACTCAATATCTTTATTGCATCCATAGTGTACACAGTAGGTGGTAAAATCTTAACATACAACAGGCGGCAGACGAGCTGACGGATCACCTGATGGTAAGCGTTTATATTCACAAGCGCGCTGCTTACCTTTTAGTCCCCCTTTCCCTGGATTGGGCCTCCGGTACCCTCACCACGCAGCGAAACACAGCGAATGCAGTTTCTGTGAGGACATGGTGGTGTTTAATTGTGGAAGAGCCACGCATCGGCATGAATGGGCCGACTCGATTGGAGTGATACCACTACCTTACAGAAAACCGGCGTGAAGCAGCCCCTGTGCTGTTCGCCGAGTGAGTGAGGGTACCGGAGGCCCACCCTGGGGGGAAGGGGATAAAAGGCTGGCAGCGCACTTGTAACTCCACTAGTGTTGCAAGTGTCCATGGGCGGCGGCAATTGCTTACCATCAGGTGATCCGCCTGCTCGTCTGATACCTATGACATAAAAAAAAAGTACTTAAGTATAAATGTAGAATTCCATTCCTAGCAAAACAACTACGAGTAAGTGTATCGACTCGCGCACACGCATCTCTGCGACGCTTGCGAGCATAGACTCGTTTAGAGCACACGTGTATGGCATGATGTCACACACTACATAATGAGTTATGTATGTACATTAGGGATGTTATGGATATGAAATTTCGGTTACGGATTGGATACGGATATAGGAATGATTGTTATACCGGATACGGTTACGGATACGGATAATAAATTATTTCGGATTATCCGTTAGTTTCGGTTACGGATATTATATTTTTAAGGAATTTTAAAAGTAAAATACTAATAGGTAATAAAGTAGTTTTGTTTCGTTTTTGGCAGGAATTACAATCAGTCTGTGAGTAATTATTACAGCTATTTAAAATAAAAATAAATAATTATACTATATTGAGTATTATCCAAATTTTAGATGTTTTAGATCAAAAACACCTAAAATGAAAATGTATTATCAAAATGATTACTTATACTGAATCAGTAATTTCGTATTAAAAGAAAATGGCACGGCCGGCCGATCAAAACAACTTGTCATAACGTGTCTCAATTAGGCTCCGCCCCTATCCGATACTATCCGAAACTTTCATTCGGATTCGGTTACGGTTACGGATTGATTTTTTTATATCGGATATCCGATAGTTTCGGTTTACGGTTACGGAGCTCCCTAACACCCCTTATGTACATACATAGTTGCACCCTGGGCAATCAGAGGCAAATCAGATTTTTTACAAGCTAGGTGTTTATAAAGAACTAGTGGCCCGCCCTCACTTCGCTTCGGGACCGTAATTCAGAAACGAACCAATAGATGGCGCTGTGCTCAATTACATCGCGCAAGCGTTTCGTGTTTTCGGTTTACCTATGGCTATAGGGGAGAGTTGGATAATACCGCGCGGTTGATAACTCCGCGCGTCAGTGTAATTCAAAAACTATCCACTAGTTTGCGCTGTAGCGCGTATTCATCGAAGCCGGACATGCCCACACCCTCCCCCACGCACCGCCACTACGGCCCGCGCGAACGACGTAGATTAGCACGCACTCCAGAAGTTTTTTTCGTCATTGCTTATAATTTTTTCGTATACTTTCCCTTAGGAGGTAAGTAATACTGTATTTATATTATAATACTTGATACTACACTTTTTGAATGCTTTTGTACTGTAGAATTAATGTCAGAGTAAGTTTTTGCGTGCTATAATATTTTGCATATAATTTTGAGAGTTAAAAAATAAAATGATCAAGTTCGATAACTCCGCGCCTGGGGCGCGGTATTATCAGTCGAGGGCGCGAAATTGTAAACTATGAAAAGTACGTTTTTATTTACATTAATTCTTTTGTACCTCGAAAAAGAGTTTTGAACTTATTTGAATCTGTTTGTGGTATTTGTATACTAAGCAAAAATACCGATTTTGATTAAATTTGATTCATTTATTGAGTATAACATAAACAGTTGTGTGTGGCATCGATATTGTGAATATTATGACTTACCGTTTTATGAAAATAACAATAATATAATAAATACATATACTCTACAATATCCCTACTTACAAATTAGGATAATATAGCTTTATGTATTATTTCCGTTTAGATGGACCATCAAACCTGGGCACGATATTATCAGACCAGTTTGACAATACCGCGCTTTTAGATATTTTTCGTAAATTGAAGATAATTATTTTTGTTTGAATTTTGTAAGCTCTTGTTAAACGGTATGCGTACCTAATAAATGTCCTAAAAATTACATATTTTGTTTGTTTAATATCAAACAGTTTCCTAATTATAGGTTGAAATTCCTTAGGGGCTCGGTATTATCCAACTCTCCCATAAGCCTTGTCGTTGTCTATAGAAGTTATCTTTTTATAAAAAGTATAGAAGATATAAGAAGAAGAAGACTAGTGGCCCGCCCTCACTTCGTTTCGGGATAGTAGCTCCACTGTCTACCAAAAGATGGCGCTAGGCGCCAACGCATCGCGCAAGAGTTTCGTGTATTCGGTTTACCTAAGCCCTGACGTAGAATATGAGATTGACCTGTTTATAAATAGTATGGATGTATAAAAAAACTGAAATTAAAATGTATGTATTATTATTATTAGGTATTTTTTGTGATAAGTTACAAACGAGCAGACATCACCTGATAGTAAGCGATAGACAAATGCAACACGAGTATTAGAGTACAATAAGTGTGCTGCCGACTTTTGACCCTTTCCCCCCAAATGGGTTTTTACTTCTATCTTCTTCTATCTATACTATTATAAAAGATATAACTTCTATAGACAACGACAAGGCTTATGTAAACCGAAAACACGAAACGCTTGCGCGATGTATTTTAGCACAGCGCCATCTATTGGTTCATTTCTGAATTACGGTCCCGAAGCCGAAGTGAGGGCGGGCCACTAGTTTCTATCGATAAAAGTACTAGATAAGTTACCTAGTAGGGACGTCAACATGATCCGCTGATCACGCACTTTAACAAACTTTTTTGATATCGATGTTCGTAACTGACGTATAAATTTACCTACCTACAGAGTTTATTAATCTTAGTTAATTGACTTATTTTGTCCTTACATATCAGTTGTTTTGTTTATTCAATTATATTTAAATTAAACCTAAATAATAAACACTTAAAGCAAACAGACGATAAATTTAGGTACAAACAACGCCAAATGGGTGAAATTCCCCTTTTCGACCTTAAGCCAGAGCCATAAGAGCTATTTTGTACTGAATTTAGGGGAATCTGGGTCGAGCAAATTGTATGTTTCGAATTTTTCGAACATAGCTCGGGTTTGTGATCACCGCACCGCATTAAGCAAGCGTGGTGATTAAGCCTAATCCCGTCATAGTAGCAATGAGTTGATTTCTATGATGGAGGAGCTTGCCCTGCAGTGGGACAGTTTAAAGGCTGATAAGATAAATACCTACACTTTACTTTTTGCTCTGGAACTCGACTAACTCCATCGATATAACAGGCGACCTGTTTTTAATTCATAATTAAAATGCAAATATTAATAAGAGAATGTTTTCAAAAGTTTGGTATACATTTTATGGACCGAAGCTGGAACTTTTAATACCAACTTGTATGGATTTTAGGGTTTCTAAGGAGTTTAACGGAACCGTCTGGTAACGATTAAGAATACCTACCTACATAATAGAAACAGAAATATTTATTACTTAGTTCGTTTCGAGAAAGTTAGTTCCACTGTCTACCAATAGATGGCGCTGGGAGTAAATTGCATCGCGCAAGTGATTCGTGTATAAGCTCTGACGTAGACTACGAGATTAATCTCTTTCTAAGTAGGATAGAAGTTAGCTGTTACTCGCGACGTCGTTTGCGTGGAATAGAATAGAGTATCTATCTTTGAGTACATAACGCTTTTAATAATTTTCACCCCCCTTTTAACCCTTTACCCAGCTATGGGATCAAGTAGGCTAAAGAAAATAAATAAAAACCTACAGAACCAACATCGACATTCATCAGTTAAGCCAATCACGCGCGGGCTGCGTGCGCGCCGGTCTGAGGACAACACCGCCACCGGTTTTGGACACTTGTTGCGGTAACTTTCGATTACGAATATCATTTTTGACCTTATGAGACCTCTTTTTCAAAGGTGGCAGACAGCAGACGGATCGCCTGATGGTAAGCAATGCCTTCGCCCACATCTGCAACACTAAGTATATGTATATAAACACCTCCCCCCTGGACAAACTTGTTCCTGGAAAACTTCGTGTGATGATAAACACGTAATGTGCCAAATAAACTTTTATTCTATTCTATTATATTCTACTTGTGTTTGCTCAGTGTCTAGGTGTAGGTATATTATGTAGGGTAGGTATTTAATATTATACTTAAAGGAGGAGAGACACCTCCTGTTGTCTGATATCTGTAACACAAGTGCTTAGCTACTTAGTACGGAGTCAGGTCAATGTATGAGATGTTGTGTGAATTTATTTATTCATTATTTAGGTATAGACATTGACCTTCAAATTTTGGAATCATCTACGTTAAAAGCTACAAACAAGCAACCGGGTTACCTGATGGTTACGCAGTAAGAAAATAAGAGATCTGACTGATATTGAGACTGCAAGACTGGTTTATTTTAGCTATTTTCATAGTCTGATGTCATATGGTCTATTGCTGTGGGGATCCGCTGCTGATTTACAAGCTATCTTCATATTGCAGAAGAGGGCAATCCGTGCCATCTATGGCCTTAGATCACGTGACTCACTTAGAGAATTATTCAAGGAAATAAATATTTTAACGGTAGCATCCTCAATACATTTTTGATTGTATTATGTTTGTACGTAAAAACTTGCATCTTTACTCGCGAAAATCTGATTTTCATAGTTTTAACACACGAAATAAACATAGGCTTTGCGGTCCCAAATCTAAGACTTCATAAAATTGGCAATTCATTTGTGGGATTGAGCATAAAAATGTTTAATAAGTTACCACAAAAACTTATTGACTTACCATTACATGAATTTAAAATTCATATCAAAAACTGCTTAATGCAGAAAGGCTACTATAATGTAGAAGATTATTTAAATGAAGTGGATTCCTGAGTGCCTAGTACGAGTTACACAAATTCATTCGAGTGACTTTACCATCGCGTTAATCGAGCTAACATCAAACGCGTCGAGTATCGAAAAGATCCGAGTGCGAGTTACAATACACGTTTACTTCTCGAATAACGTTTACTCACCGTGAATGGTGAGCGGAATATTTTGTTATGTTGGTATCACGTCGGCTTGTGTAAATAAACCAACCATATTTGGAAGTACATTTTGTCTTAGCTAGCATAAGGAAGGTAGTTGTCTATTAAAATTGTTAGAGTTATAATCATGCAAGGTCAAAATTGTCATATGAAACAAACCAAACAAAGTTACTTGTAGAGTGTAAGACTGTTTTAGTGTTTTCTTTATAAAATAGTTTTGTGGAAATAAGTTTTAGCAAAAAGTGCATTAAGATGTGTTTGTGTGTGTGTGTGAGTGCGGCTCAATTTGAACTAATGAATGATTACTTTTATGGAGCAGTAAGTTTTTTTTAATACTGTAGTTACTACTAATTGTAAAGTTTGAATAATGTGGAATTTCTTTACAACTTAGAAGTGTAACTTTTAGCAAGAATTAGTCAATAAACGTATATCTAATATGTACTTCTTCTAAAATAAGGGTAAATGCTTGTTTCTATACTCTTGAAAATGTATTTTTCAATAATTATCCTTCTAAGCTTTTTGTTATAAAGTTCTTCTGGAGAGCATACTCCACATAAAAATAAACGTCCCGACATCGTGTTTGCAATGATTTACAACATAATTCGACCAAATTATTAAGTTTTCACGACAAAAACTCTAGTGAGAAGTTTTCACTCGCGTTAACGTTTCACTCGATCAAGTTTGTGACAATAGCTGTCAAAAAGACGACTCGTACTCGGATAATGCTTCAAACGCGCTCACTCGTGAATGTGACTCGATTGTCACTACTCGATATCGAACGCGTAAATTACTCGTACTCAGAAATTTGGTTTCCCCTAGTGACCGCTAGGTGGCGCATTTTGTTCCCCATAGAAAACACAAACGCGGTCGCAATCGAACGTGAGAAGAGCAAACTCGTACTAAGCACTCTGGACTTGTTAATTTGTATGCCTATTATTTTATATGTATAATTTGATTCCATAATTTTACTTTGACGATTATCTAAACGATAAAAGCATTGATTATCATATTGTAACTGTAATCTCAATAATGTTTTTTTTTTTTAATTATTAACAGAATGAAAATTGTAATGATTATAATTTGAAAAGAGTAACTACTGAGTTTCTTGCTGATTCTTCTCAGGTAGAAATCAACTTTCCGAATCAGCGGTAGCTTACATAATATTTGACATTCATAAATGTTCTAAGGACTTAAATTGAATAAAGAATATTTCTATTTCTATTTCTATTTCTGATGGTGAGTAGGTACCTAATCACCGCCTGTGAACATCAGAGAGTTCAAAGAGGTCGATTTTTATGTGATGCAGACGAGCAGACGGGTCACCTGATTGTAAGCGGTCACCTATCAGTAAAAGGTCAGCGCACTTGTGACCCCACTGCACACTGGTTTTAGGTCCATGGGCGGCGATAATTGCTTACCATCGGGTGATCCGTCGGCTCGTTTGCCACCTATAGGTATCATAAAAGAAGAACAGTTTGTGCTAGGCCTACAGACAAAAGCGATGTTTACATTTCTCTGAAAGTTGAATTTCTTTATCTGAACTCATCATGACTTCATGTGTCAAAAGATCAAGCGAAATCGTCAATATTTTCGCATAATACACTAATTAACTTCTCCTAACCTTTAACCTAACAGATAAGGTGAATTATTTTGGCAATATTTGTTGGTAAATTGTGTTTATTTGTGTATGATAATCATACATTAACACATGTTAAAATCGTGATAATACGAGTAATTACAACAACCTGTCAAATTTCCTCAATTGATATTCAACTAATGTGTATGACTGTAAGATGAGAGTTGATTGAAGAAATTCTAGTTGTGGTAACCTGATGTGTGGCTGACTGTACATACCTAAACCTCTTTATAAATAATTAACTAGTGGCCCGCCCTCACTTCGTTTCGGGACATTAGTTTCACTCCGTGGCAATAGATGGCGCTGGGTGTCAATTGCATCGCGCTAGTGTTTCGCAATTTCCCTTAGTATATAAGGAAAGGTAGGTCGGTTTCTGTGGAATTTACCTCTTTATTAATAGTAGGGATAGAGATAGAAGATAAAAAGCCAATGAAAACTTATGATAATCATAGTTATCATTATAATTTAATACTTATCTTAAATCATCCTTTTAAACTAGGCCCACGTATTCGATATCGTCTGATAACGTGGAAAATCAACAGATTAAAAATTACGTAATATTTATCTAGGCATTATAGCTGTGTTATCTTTGTCAACATCACGCGTTTGAGACAAAGTGTCACTTCAAAGTTATTGGAAACAACTTTTTAAATATTTACTTTTAAACTATTCATTTGACTTAACAAATAATTGAGACATCTCTTTCCATACCTTGTTGCTATTTGACCGTGCGAGGTGAAGATACCATAGCCTCACGTTTCGTGGAATGAGTGAGGGTACCTGAGGCCCATTGGGGGGAAAGGGGGTTTAAGGTTGGCAGCGCACTTGTTGTTACTGGTGTTGAAAGGGTCTATGGCCGGAGGTCATCGCTTACCAACAGGTGATCCGTCTGCTCGTCTGCCACCTTATGTCATAAATAACAGAAGTCGTAGCAGGAAAGCGGACCCCGGGTTCCGAAGCGAAAGCTTGGGACGCAGCCGGGATAAAACGCTAAAATGATAATGATCTTTTTCCTTACATAATTTATTACTTACTAGTGGCCCGCCCTCACTTCGCTTCGGGACCGTAATTCAGAAATGAACCAATAGATGGCGCTGTGTCCAATTACATCGCGCAAGCGTTTCGTGTTTTCGGTTTACTTATAAGCCTTGTCGTTGTCTATAGATGTTATCTCTTTATAAATAGTATAGAAGACTTAGAGTAGACAGCCACTGGAGATGCCCTAACGTCCGCGCTTCTAACAATTTTTTTCACCATTTTTTGCGGGGGACGAGGTAAACACGTACAGCACACCACCAAAAATTTTAATACTCAACAGTCACAAATTTTGCTGTCACGATAAACGCACACTACAGAAAAATTTAACACATCAAAAAATACACGCTCACAAATAAAGATTTCACGTAACTATGCAGCATACATACGAAAAAGACAGTGATGGGACACAAAGAATGAGTCGAATCAGTTTGGTGAATGAACTTATATATAAAATTGTAAGTGTAAAATTCTGCACATTGAAGATAAATAAATATTTATTTAGTCAGTTTGTAAAATAAAACCGGCCAAGAGCGTATCGGACACGCACATGAAAAGTGGTCCGTATCCAAAAGATGGGCCTTAAACCTTATTTTCATAGTTAAGTTAGGTAGTTATTTCCATACATTACCATTTAGTTAGGGCAACTGCACGTCATAAGTTGGTCAAGTTGTATTAAAAATACTATGTATGATACAGAGTCCGCTAAAGTTTTCGTTAAAAGTACAGTCAGCCACACATCAGGTTACCACAATCTGTCAAATTTCCTCAACTGATATTCAACTTAATGTGTATGACAGTATTTACTGTGATGTGTGGCTGTACGTAGGTACTTACTTGGAGGTATAGAGCATATTTTTTTCAGAATTATTTTAATAGTATTTCAAAAGTTCCCAACTTTGGAGGGGGGGGGAGAGGAAGCTCTAATTTTAACTTTGTATTAATATATCTCGAAAACTGGGGGGTTTGATCCACATTATGTCAAGGCAATTTTTGTTGTATTTAAAGATACCTTTTTAACGATACCGACCAGACGATGGGGTAAGTCGAATTTATTTTTCGAATTAACTTTTCGCTGTATGGAAAGGGGGGTGAAAAATAATTATTTTTCAATAATGTTAAAAACCAATTTTTGGATTATCAGTATACATCTCTTTACCAATTTTCAGTGGCAATCGGTGCAGAAACGGCGGAGAACGAGCCAGGACAGACAGACAGACAGACAGACGGACAGACATGACGAGTAGACTACGGAACCCTAAAAAATGGTGAAGTTGTGCAATACATACTAAAACGTAAAAAATTACAAATGTGCGTTAGTTTGGGGTTAAACATTTGGACAAACAAAGGGAGAGTAAATGAAACAATATATTTTTAATTAGAATGATTTATTGAAATATTACAAAAAATCCTTATTACGCATTTATATTGATTTTCAAAATGAATAAGTTTATTGTACACGTGTCGAATATATTTCTGGGGTCTAATTTTTTTGAAATATTGGATAAACGAACATTCGTATACTTTTCTATATTAAAATTAGCGAGCTCCAATTATGGTTTACTAAATACTCCGTTATCATGCATGATACTCCCGGACCACATATTTTATTCCTTTTACCTCGAAATATTTTATAGCCACCAATTCTTTTTATTTTTAGAATAAATTCCAACATCGTATGACCAGAAGAAAGGACAGTAATTTCTCTAATTCACTTTACAATGTTTTAATATTATAATATACGTCTATACTATTTTATTCAAAATATAATGAAAAGAACGGATTTTGAAACTAACTGCAGTGAGTGAATGATTCATTCAAATGTCGAGTTGATTTTAATTGGTCCCATCACTAGGACCGATACCACGATATCATTATAAAATTTTTCTGTCGTTTACGTATCGTAACGGTTTTTTATTAAAATAGATTTTCTAGTTTAATACACATTTAATAATTAATAAAAGTCATTACTTATGATAGGAAACGCGATCTTGTTGCGAATTTTAGCTGTCAGATCGCCTTTTACATGAAAATACTGCACAATTCACCATTTTTAAGAGAAACGTCACGCGACACGGAGCGATGCAAAATGGCGATGTAGCGACATCCAAGTAGTTTTGTATAACTTAGTTGACCAGTTCCGAAAGTTGACCAATGTACTTTGCCGGAGGGGAAACGCCCGGTATGGCATCTCCAGTGGCTATATACTCAAGATAGAAGAAGATAGAAAAAGATAAAATAAATAAAAATTTGGTTTGGCGTCGTCGATGTGTACACTGCTTAAAATCAACATGGCAACAGATCCCCCCCATAACGACAGACAAGTGCAGGAAAAACACTGGCACATAAACCTGTTGAATAAAGAACAAATTAAATAACCAGCCAACCAGCTGATCGCATCGTGCCCGCCGCGTGGCGCCCGCGTGCGTATTGGAATTCTAAATTTGAATATCTATATTGACTTTATTGTGAAGCGACGTGAAAAAAATACAAGTAAAGTATCTAGGCTAATGCAATACATTTTGTCTTTTATGTATTGTAATTAATTGATAGCGCTACTGCCGCTTACGTTATTAGGGTATAGAAATAGAAAAAATCTTTGTTTAACTTAGGTCACAAACACGTATGAATGTCAAAACATAATTAATTAAAGTACTTAGGTACCACTGGTTCGGAACGTCGATTTCTACTGAGAAGATAGATAGGTACCAGCAAGAAACTCAGTAGGTAGGTACGTACCTACTCTTTTCAATAAAAAAAATGAAGCAAATACTTAAAGTATGGTAACCCCAATGGTTATAAAACTTGGGAACTCCCATAGTTCTCCAAAAATATTTTATCAAGACTTTCTTGACGACCTCGATGGCGTAATGACTAAGGTGTTCACCTGAACCGCGAAAAGTCTCAGGTTCGATTCCCGGTTAAGTCAATTTACGAAACGACACTATTCTAAGTTTTCTTGGGTCTAGGTGTTTTGGATTATCGCCCCCAGTTAATTATCATCTCCTGGTACTCATAGTACAGGGTTTGCCCTAGTATGAGACCGGGTTGATTGGTTTGATTGTCTGGCGCATTTAATATTTATTTGACGCATTAAAGTTATGTAGGTACAATGTAAATACGCTAAAAGTGACACTTGTGACTCTTCAGGTGTCGCCAGTCTCTATGGGCAACGGCAACCGCTTACCATTAGGTGATCCGTCTGCTCGTCTGCCACCTATCGCATAAAAAGAGGCGGCGCCAAAATTCTGTCACGAATTCCATTTCTTTGCATACCCCTTACAATCCACTTTAAGTCTAGACCTATAACTCGTATGGCGTGACAAATGTCACACATGCAGGTATGGTATGTCAAATACGACACGTATGGCACGTCAAACATGACATAGTTATGTCAGATGAGTACATTCTCCTCAGTCTGTGGATGAGTAGGTATTTGGATGTGATGGGTCACGTTTCCAAACACAAATCAACACAATAATATTTTTATTTACACTTATCACATGCTCAGAGGTAGATAGACTATCACAAATAAATATTATAGACTAGTGGCCCGCCCTCACTTCGCTTCGGGACCGTAATTCAGAAACGAACCAATAGATGGCGCTGTGTCCAATTACATCGCGCAAGCGTTTCGTGTTTTCGGTTTACTTATAAGCCTTGTCGTTGTCTATAGAAGTTATCTCTTTATTAATAGTATTGATGATGATGATGTCGCAGCCGGATCGTATTTTTCCGCCGAATTACATCAGAGCTAGCTGTTTTGTAACAGGGCCGTTTTGAAATGCGACGGTTCAGCGTTCAGGCGCATTGTCATTGATACGTTCTTCAATAAGGCGGACGACGTATAGCCACATCGTACTATACCCAAAACTGGAATTCAAGACCAAAAAATCTACTACAATGTTGCTACTGCAATAAAATTATCGTACCATAGTATAGGTACCCCTTTTTCTAAAAACACTCGTGGATGTAATTTATTTATTTATTGGTAATTTTGATTCTATAAATTAAAAAAATATATATTATTTACTTTTTTCACGTAAATACAAGACTTTTATAAATGTTCACAGATACACCCTGTATAATAATAAACTAAGGTAATTAATATTCAAATAATGACAACAAATAGTAAATAGGTAATTGTGTTGTCAAATGGAATATGTATGAGTGCGTCATGAATTCATAATGTTAACTCGTAATAAAGTATGCACTCTGCATTTACTACTGTTTTAGAGGCGTATATCTATCTTCTATACTATTTATAAAGAGATAACTTCTATAGACAACGACAAGGCTTATACCAGGCTTAAACCGAAAACACGAAACGCTTGCGCGATGTAATTGAGCACAGCGCCATCTATTGGTTCATTTCTGAATTACGGTACCGAAACGAAGTGAGGGGCCACTAGTTATTTTAAAGTTTCATATGGGTAGGGTTACTAGGTACTCATATTATATTTAGGTATATCCTTACTATTTAACAAATACGCATTTTCAAGTGGTAATACACAGTTAGTCGCTATAGAAGATTATAATTGGCAGCGCACTTGTGATCAAAGTCAAAGTCAAAGTCAAATATTCTTTATTTGCATAGGCTTGTACACAGCACTTACAAATCGTCATACATAAAGAAAATATTTAAAACTATTTAAAGATAATGTATATGATTTAAATGAAATTAAATATATATCTTGATACATAAGATATACTAAAAATAAATAGACTACCTAATGCGATTCTACCACCGGTATCGGAAAGTTGATTCTGACGAGAAGATCCGGCAAGAAACTCGCCAGTTACTCTTTTAATCGCCAAAATGTTTATTACAATGTTTTTCCTCATACCACCTCCTACAGTCCAATACTACTCAAGATGAAGAAAATGTTAAAAGCTAAAAATGAGGTAAACCAGAGCAGACCAGTCCCCAGAGGCGGCACCTGTACACAAGTATGACGTATGTGTCAGCCATCATTTCACTCAACCATATCAGAGGGAATGTAATGACCCGCCACATAGCGCCACCACCTCAGGAACGTTTGAGCGTGCATGACCATTCCAATTCTCCTCATAAGATACAAAAAATAGTATGTACATAATTAAATACTACTAAACTGTAGAACGTGGTGGATCCTACTGGTGTTGCGGGTGTCTATATGGCTGTAATCGCTTACCATCAGGTCATTCTATCTCCTATACTGTTTAAATGTAAAGAGGATAACAATCTCATATTCCACGCCAGGGCTTATAGGAAAACCGAAAACACGAAACACTAGCGCGATACAATCAACGCCCAGCGCCATCTAGTGATAGTTAGTGGAACTACTGTCCCGAAACGAAGTGAGGGCGGGCCACTAGTAGGTATACTTAGTTAAACTTATTTATTCGTCCCAATCTCTAATATTAACCATAGATAACTTAACTTAACCTTAATTCCCGATAACCCAAGCTTAAGCATAGCCGATTAGCAGATGTTATTGTATACTATTCTGGCTGTATCTAGCGTTGTTTTGTATAATTATACTATCGTAGTAATTATACATTTTAGTCAACATTGGTAAGATAAAGGTGTGTAAGTACCACTCCACCTACCTATGTATATACCTACCGTGTATTGTATTTATTTATTTACTAGTAACCCGCCCTCACTTCGCTTCGGGACCATAATTCAGAAATGAACCAATAGATGGCGCTGTGCTAAACTACATCGCGCAAGCGTTTCGTGTTTTCGGTTTACCTATAAGCCTTGTCGTTGTCTATAGAAGTTATCTCTTTATAAATAGTATAGAAGATAGATTTAAAAACTTTAATGCACAAAACTTCGTACAGTAGGCGAACTTAATGCCAAGAGGCAGGTATTACCATAAACATAACTGTTTTTTTTGTTCACCCAGGGAAAATGCATTACGCATACCCGTCCGCCGGAGGCAGACGGGTTATGTCGGACTCCCCCCCGCTTGACGGCGGGGGGTTTACCGATTAAAACCCCCCTGGGACTCTCCCTTATCGTCCATCGTGGAAGATAGTCGTAGGGCAACTAGCACGAAGCATAACATCTATATCTTCTATCTTCTTCTATACTATTTATAAAGAGATAACTTCTATAGACAACGACAAGGCTAATAGGTAAACCGAAAACACGAAACGCTTGCGCGATGTAATTTAGCACAGCGCCATCTATTGGTTAATTTCTGAATTACGTTCCAGAAGCGATGTGAGGGCGGGCCACTAGTCATATCATAAACAAAACTATCCTAACTAAGTAATCCTAATCCTAACAAATCCTAACTATGTATTATAAATGCGAAGGTAACTCTGTCTGTAATTTCACGCCAAAACTACTGAACGGATTTGAATGAAATTTGGTAAGTACAAAATATGATCTAGACCAGTGGTTCTTAACCTTTAAGTCATGAGGGACCATTTATACCTAATGTCTGTCGTGTCAGGGACCACACACTTCGACAGCGTTGCGGCCGCGGCGCGCCGTTTGCGTTGTGTTGACGACTCATCACGTCACGTCACTTGTTAATACGATGTCTTCGCGGACCACTTGGAATGCCTCCAGGACCACCTGTGGTCGCGGCCACCGTACGGAACCACTGGTCTAGACCCTGAGAAGTACATATTGGCTATACTTCCTATTGCGAAAAAAGGGGATGTAAGGGGGGTGAAAAGTTAATAAAGATAACTTTTCCACGCGATTGAAGTCGGGTTTCAGCTAATCTACTAATACTATTTATAAAGAGATAATTTCTATAGACATCGCCAAACCTTATATACAAACCGAAAAACCGAAACACTAGCGCGATACAATCAACGCCCAGCGCCATCTAGTGATAGTTAGTGGAACTACTGTCCCGAAACGAAGTGAGGGCGGGCTATAGTCCCATACTAATATTATAAATGCGAAGGTAACTCTGTCTGTCTGTCTGTCTGCTACTCTTTCACGCCAAAACTACTGAACGGATTTGAATGAAATTTGGTAAGTACAAAACATAGATCTAGACCAGTGGTTCTTAACCTTTAAGTCATGAGGGACCATTTATACCTAATGTCTGTCGTGTCAGGGACCACACACTTCGACAGCGTTGCGGCCGCGGCGCGCCGTTTGCGTTGTGTTGACGACTCATCACGTCACGTCACTTGTTAATACGATGTCTTCGCGGACCACTTGGAATGCCTCCAGGACCACCTGTGGTCGCGGCCACCGTACGGAACCACTGGTCTAGACCCTGAGAAGTACATATTGGCTACTTTTTATTGCGAAAAAGGGGATGTAAGGGGGGTGAAAAGTTAATAAAGATAACTTTTCCACGCGATTGAAGTCGCGGGTTTCAGCTAATCTACTAATACTATTTATAAAGAGATAATTTCTATAGACATCGACAAACCTTATATACAAAACCGAAAACCCGAAACACTAGCGCGATACAATCAACGCCCAGCGCCATCTATTGGTAGACAGTGGAACTACTGTCCCGAAACGAAGTGAGGGCGGGCTACTAGTCCATACTAATATTATAAATGCGAAAGTAACTCTGTCTGTCTGTCTGTCTGCTACTCTTTCACGCCAAAACTACTCAACGGATTAAATGAAATTTGGTATACAGATAATCTAGACCCTGAGAAAGGACATAGGCTACTTTTTATTGCGAAAAGGGATTGTAAGGGGTTGAAAGGGGGGTAAAAAGTTACTTTTCCACGCGATTGAAGTCGCGGGTTACAGCTAATTTGGTATACTTAAACCCGATTTCCATTGTTCAGAATGCTTAGTAAAAGACGTGGTTAAAAGGTTGGTAAGTTTCACTGATTCACCCTGTATCCTGTATACTTATATCCACGTGGCGCCAATCTTCCGACCAGTTGCGGCTTAAGAACCTTGATTTCAATACTACTTAGAAACTAGAGCTACACGTGTCTCTGCGGTTTGGTGTCCTTCTGTGGGGACTACCGTATGTTTATACACTACCTACTGTTCGGTAGTTGGGGACGCACACCACAACACATATTATACCTACGGCTTAACGTGCTTTCCGAGGCACATTTACATATCTACTTAAGACGAAGGGTACGGCACTCTAGCGCCGCCAATTGATCTAAATTTATAGCTAAGTACTAAGCCGGATCCATTATACCTATCACTGAACCCCAGCCCGTTGGCCAACACTTACCTATACTATTTATTGAATATCTGTGCTTTAAAAATTGACTACAACTCGAAAAATTTATTAACGCCAAAAGTGGCCACTATCACTATCATATATCAATATTTCGAATACAAAAACAGGCCAAAAAGTTGTGCAAGCTATTTATAAATTTAAATTCCATCAAAAACAATTACTTGTAAAAAAAACCAAGTCTCGCAACTACCGTAAAAAGTGATGAGATCCATGTTTTGCCAAGTCGGTTATTCATTTATTGACTTGGCAATCACTCAATATCACAAGTACTTAATGCATAAATTGATTCGGATATAGCCTTAGACCATCTGTAGGTATACCACAGACAGACAAAGTTACTTTCGCTCCTAACCGACAATTCGGCTATGGCAGCCAATCTCAAGAATCAGTCATAGACGCAGGACATTTATTTTATTGTGTACGAGTGTTTGCGCAGACACAAATGCACTGTCTATTCCCTCCACATTCCACAGCTTATCCTAACATGAGTTTTGTGGTTATATTTAGAAAAGATAAATTAGATACATATTTGAGACTCAGCCAACAGAAAAACACTTCAATTCTATAAAAAGTAGTCACCATTTTGATTCTTCAGATGTTATTCATGCTTAGTATTTCCCGGTTACGTCCGTTGTTTCTCAGGCCAGGCCTACGCTTAGAACAATGGTTCTTAACCGGTGGCCCGGGGACCACAGGTGGTCCCTTGAGGCATTCCAAGTGGTCCGCGAAGACATCGTATTAACAAGACAAGTGACGTGACGTGATGAGTCGAGTCAACACCAAAGTCAATACCACGCAAGCGGCGCCGAAACGCATGTCCGAAGTGTGTGGTCCCTGACTCGACAGACATTTGGTAAAATGGTCCGTCATGACTTAAAGGTTAAGAACCACTGGCTTAGAACATGGTTCAGGATTCCCACCGATACCCAGTATATAAGTATTTAGTCTGTGGCAAGAAAGTGTAGTTATGACCTTAAGTGCGCAGAGACCAATTTTTAGAAAGTCTTCTTTTTTACAAGTGTGCAAAAATAACGGTCATCGCTATACTTTCGTGCCTTCAGCTATACCTACCTTCCTTACTTGTACTTATTAACTTTTTTTTAGGTGTTTATAGGTGGAAGAGCTGACGGATCACCTGATGGTAAGCGATTACCGCCGTCCCGTTTAGCGCAGTGGTTTGAGCGCCGGTTTGAGACAGGGTCGGTCGGGTTCCATCCGCATCAACAAGTTTTGTTGATGAATCAGATATTTGTATTGGGTCTTGTTCAACTATACTTTATTTTATTACTATTGTCAAGCCTGTCCCACTCCGCTGGTAGGTATCGAACTTGCAAGTACATGCGGCGTCCCCTCCGGAGGGGCAAATTAGTAGAAATCACGAACAGCGGCGACGCACGCGCGACAGTTGCTTGCGATAGAAAGAGAACGCACTTCTAGGTATGAATAATGGTAGGCATTGAACGCTGGGCGGTTGGAATTTCAACGTTATGTTATGGTAGCCTGAGTCTTCATTTCCATAAACGGTTTTAGGAGTGGGCTTTCTGTATAGGTCGATTCACGAAAGATGACCACAAATGACGATCGTCTACGCTTAATATCTCATGAAGTAAAGACTTAAGACAAAAAACATGGGCAATTAAACATAGAATGTATTTAGTCTAAGCCCTTGTAATGTGTCAAATTGAGAATGAGCCATTTCTTCATGAGATTTCATGTGTAGACGATTATTATTTGTGGTCATCTTTCGTGAATCGACCTGTACATGTACTATTAAGTATTCTGTGCTATTGTTTCAAATACACGTGCTAACTATAGCATTCTTCCAACATGTGACGAGCAGTAAACTGAAAATAGGTGGGTCCCGACCCGACCCGACCCGCGTATCGGCGCGTATCGGTGACCTTACAATCGCTTCCCTGTCCCACTCCACCGGCTCGTGAATCACACGAGGAAAACAATAAATGACATGATGGTTGATTAAATAATTACCGAGGGAGAGCCACGCTTCGGCATGAATGGGCCAGCTCGACCGGAGTGATACCACGGCCTCACAGAAGACCCGCCTACTGTGTTTCGCCGATTAAGTGAGGGTGCCGGAAGGCCAATTGGGAGGAAAGGGGGTTAAAGGTTGGCAGCGCACTTGTGACTACTGGTGTTGCAGGTGTCTATGGGCGGCGGTAATCGCTTACCATCAGATGATCCGTATGCTCGGATGCCACCTACCATATAAAAAAAAAGTGTCAATTGTCTGTAGTATATACATATAGTCTGAGGCAAGAAAGTGTAGTTATGACTTTGAGTGCGCAGAAACCAATTTTGATAGAAAGTCTTCTTTTTTACAAGCGCGCAAAGTAACCGTCATCGCTATACCTACTTTCGTGCCTCCAGCTATACTTATGTGTTGTGGTGTCCAAATTAATAAATGTACTTAATTCCTTTCTTTTCTTTCTTCTTTCAAATATTTCAGTTGACTGGACTAACATCAAACGACTTCACGCTCCATCAAAATCTTAAAAGATGCAGATCCATTATTCGTTTGCAAGTTAACTAAATAAATTGAGTCGTTTTACATCACAATATCTTTGTCTTCACAAGGTGACTCGTGTTTAAAAATACAGTTGTTTGTCTGAATGAAACAGATAGGTACACGCCTATTTATTGATATAAAATGAAATAAATTCTCCAATTGATATGTACCGTACGACGGCCGATGTTAACTATCAACCACGCAGTATTTTTCTATACTATTTATTTATAAAGAGATTAATCTCATATTCTAAGCCAGGTAAACCGAAAATACGAAACACTTGCGCGATACAATCGAAGCCAAGCGCCATCTATTGGTAGACAATGGAGCTACTGTCCCGAAACGAAGTGAGGCGGGCCACTCACTATACTCTAAACTGAAATTTAAGACCAAAAAATCTACGAAACATACGTCACTGTCAAATCTGTTAAAGTCACTTCATTTTCAAGTGACGTTTTCAGGTATCGCCAACCTTTTTGGCATTATTTTTCTTATTATGCAGACTAAACTGTCAAGTTTCCATACATTGTAATGTTGTGGTAAGATACCAAATGTTATTAATACCTGAAGTGTTACAAGCGCAATACCATCTTCGAAAACTAAAATTACGGATTGGTAAGTTTTTATTAAAGTGTTGTTTTTATGTGAAAAAAGTAAATAAAATTATTTTTTTAAATTATAGAATCACAATAGGGTACTTGACTATTTTTTTTTTATGTTTTTAATCAAAAGACCCCTCTATTAAAGAAACATTGTTGAAAGAATGATTTGATTCTGATTTGAATTACCTGAGATATCACAACTTTAAGAGCACATATTTTACGCGGGCCCAAAAACGCTCCAAATGGCTACCAACATATGTGACGTCACACGCTTGTATCTTGTATGCGCGTCTAGCAAATTTTGTTTGGTAGCTATATCAAACGTTTCGTTTATGTACATAGTTTTATAATAAAAGTTTGTGTTTAATGTGGGTAGTTCAATGATATAATTATTTTATAATATTATAAACTTTAAAAATGGACTTGCCCATGAAACTTTGAATGCTCACAAAACCAGCTAGACGTTATATTTTTAACTGAAAATTTAGGCTATTGGTTCTTATTTACCAATATTTTGGTAAAGTATCAATATTTTTTACTACATCGATATTAGTCAACTACCCTATTACCTACCAACAAATAAATTACATCAGCGAGTGTTTTTAGAAAAAAGGGGTATACTATGGTACGATCATTTTATTGCAGTAGCAACATTGTAGTAAATTTTTCAACTCGAGTTTTTGATCACCGCATTTAGGCAAGCGTGGTGATTAAGCCTAACCCCATCATAGTAGCGATGACTTGATTTCAGTGATGGAGGCCTTTGCCCTGCAGTGGGACAGTATATAGGCTGATAGATAATATGGATGTAGTATGGATATGATGATTTGTTGACAGTTAACTACGTCAGAATGGCCTATGGACTTGGGATCCTGTTGACACTATGATTATAATAGCATATAGTGCATGCATGATAATATAAACATATTATATAAATGATACCACGCAGTAGCGTAATATTAATCAACGTATCAGAAACTGTGATTATATAACGATATAAATATAATGACGTAATTACAAGGTGAAAATGGTTCACATAGAAAAACTCTTAAAAATTAAATAAAAGAACATTACTTATTAATTAATTCGGAATCTCCTTGCATTCGTCCGTTGGTCTCCGTCCATTGGATGCGGGTGGCACAAGACCGATCTGTGTGGAGAACGTTGGGGGAGGCCTATGTCCAGCAGTGGACGTCTATTGGCTGAAATGATGATGATGAAGAAGATGATGAAAGCTAAAATAAACTATACTCGTACCTACCAAAAAAACTATGTCCGTGACCTTAGATCTCCTGCGGATCTCATCATTTCTTACACGATCACGCAAGGAGATTCCGAGCATAGCCCTCTCCATTACCCTCTGAGTGACTTTGAGCCTTCCATTTTAGCTTTAGATTAGGTATAAGTAGTATTGTTTTCTTGTGCTTCTTTATTACTTTATCCAATAAAAACATTTTTAGCTAGCCATATTGTAATAAGGCGGATTATAATGATCCGGCTGCGTCTTTGCTCCCATCTCACATGCGTGGATACCTAGTAGTTATACACAGATAAACTTTGTGCATGACTGCAAAGAGAGTGTTACTTCAATCTATGATTATAGCTTTGTGTTACAGGCGTGCGCGCGCGCATGCAACGATAAGACGTGATTAACGAACGATGGATCGACTTGGAAATTGATTTCTGAAATTGCAAACTGGAATAGTTTCCATTACATGCCCGGATTTTTGCAAGGGGGGACTTTCCCCTTGTCAAAGCTATATATACGTCCGTGCCTGTACCTAACCATGGGTCATGGCCATGGTACCCAGGTTCTGGGCCAGAGGGGGGTAAATCAGATTTTTTAAAAGGTAGGTAGGTGCTTATCCATACTTCCATACTAATATTATAAATGCGAAAGTAACTCTGTCTGTCTGTCTGTCTGTCTGCTACTCTTTCACGCCAAAACTACTCAACGGATTTAAATGAAATTTGGTATACAGATAATCTAGACCCTGAGAAAGGACATAGGCTACTTTTAATTGCGAAAAGGGGGTTGTAAGGGGTTGAAAGGGGGGTAAAAAGTTACTTTTCCACGCGGACGGAGTCGCAGGCGCCCGTTAGTAAAGAATAAAAAAACTTAAATTAAAATAGATATGTTTATATATAAATCCTTTAACTACAGGTCTTTTTCGTGATAGGTGGCAGACGAGCAGACGGATCACCTGATGGTAGCATATACACATGCAACACCAGTAGAGTACAAGTACGCGTCACAATGTAAATGTTCACAGAAACATTCTGTATTTTTATACTTAAGTATTTTAAGCAAGTTACTTAAATCAAAGGAAAGTGCTCTATTTCACGGTTCGTTGTCTATGATAATAACAGACTTGCACATAGCATGCTTTACGGTAGCTAATTAGATTAAAAAAAGCTGTTACCGACTCACACGTTACAGACAGAAACTAGTGATGTGAAGAGATATTAAAATATTCTTCAGCCCCGGGCGGCAAAATGGACTTCAGCCCCGGGCGGCATAAGTATAGACTTCAGCCCCGGGCGGCAAAATGGACTTCGGCCCCTGGCGGCAAAATGGTCTTCCGCCTCGGGGGGCTAAATAGTCTTCGGCCCCGGGCGGTAATAAGTATAGACTTCAGCCCTGGGCGGCAAAATAGTCTTCCGTCTCGGGCGGCTAAATAGTCTTCGGCCCCGGGCAACAAATTAGTCTTCCGCCCCGGACGGCAATATGGTTCAGCCCCGAGCGGCAGAATAGTCTTCAGCCCCAGGCGGCAAAATAGTCTTCCACCCAAAAGCTACGCCACTGAAAGTAACACCAATATTTTTGATTTTCAAAATTACGTTACAATCATAACTCGTAACACATCACTAAGTAATAATTAGGTAATTATGCAGTCAAATTAGCAACTTGAAGGCGTTACCAAACACCCAAACAATTCACATGCGAAACATGGCTTGGAAATGAGGAAAAATATTTAACTTATTTGGATACTAGCCGTGAAATATTATGATTTTACGGCCTCATACACCATCTCTGAGTAAAGTGTCAAGTAATTTACTCTTCAATTTAAGTGGGTTTGGAGGAAACTGGACCCTCCTGGTCCGCGGCCTAGTTAACAATTTAAATAATTGTATCAATACAAAGACCAGGGGCCAATTTTTCTCCGAACCCACTTTAATTGACAAGAAAACTACTTGGAACTTTACTCAGAGGTGGTGAACGAGGTCCTAAAGGTAAGCGTAGTTATTGGACGCTATGCGACAATATGGGATGATGACATTCGAAGGCTGGCTGGTGCTGGGCTGGATGAGAGTGGCCGAAAATCGGGAGCGGTGGCGTGCATTAGGGGAGACCTATTAATGCATCAAGAAAGTCATGAAATTAATTGATCGCGCCCCTGCCGTTACGTCATCATCATTTCAGCCAATAGACGTCCACTGCTGGACATAGGCCTCCCCATAGTTCTCCACACAGATCGGTCCTGTGCCACCCGCATCAAGGGACTCCCGCGACCTTCACCAGATCGTCGGTCCACCTGGTGGGAGGCCTGCCACGGCTGCAGCCTCCTGCCCGTGTCCTGCGTAGAGTATGGCAGTCACATAATTGGTTGTAATACTATGGAACTCCGTAATTATTGTAAGTTAATTCTTGAGGAACTATTATTAGTTCCTCAAGAATAAACTTCACGACTTTATTGACAGTGTATAGATTAAACTTTTGTTCTCAACCCTATCCCTCGATCCCTCTCGAAACCTTCAAAATACCACCCCCATAGGTACACCAGTGTTCCTTGGCAGACGGGCCCACTGTCCGTCCCGCTGTCACTTCAATGTTTAGCCTGTTGATTCGTTGAAATAAGTTGGTTAGTGGTTCTGGGATCGATTCCCGGGTCGAGCAAAAGTTTCTAATTTTTCAAACATAGCTCTGGTTTGTGATCACCGCACCGCATTAGGCAAGCGTGGTGATTAAACCTAATCCCATCATAGTAGCGATGAATTGAATTTATGATGGAGGCCTTTGCCCTGCAGTGGGACAGTATATAGGCTGATACCTACTTTATATTGTTCAAAGAAAGTCTTTTGGCACGTAAGTTTTCATAGTTTATCGACTGTTTAAAATTAGAAAGAAAACTCATCCGTTTATTTCTGCCAATGTCGAGTAACGCCCACCTTGTTGCTATGTAGGTTAAAAAAACATCAATGGAATGACTAATTTAATTGAAATCAAGTTTATTGACATATTTTTATAACTATCATACGATAGATAAATTATTAAATAGCATAATATTATTATTTAAAAAACTTAAATCTACTTTGCGATAAGATAATGGCCGGTGAACGAACTTTTTTATCATTCATTCTATTGAATGTCAAGGTTCTTTATTTAAATCTTTTCGGCGGCCATCTTTGTTTCGTCCGATAAATACAATTGGATCGTTAAGCGATTCTAATATCTATTTTAAAGAGTGAGAGATCATTTTCGTATGCTTTAGATTTTTTGTTTTGAATGTTTAATTAAGAGGGTGATAGTTTTCTTTTTTTTTTAATTGGCAAACATTAAAATGTTAATGAGGATAAAAATTGGCGAAGTTTAGTTAACTACCTATATTTTATCATGGATTAATAAGGAATTACAATACAGGTATCTGTGAACATTTTATATATATTTAACCAAGTGTTCTAAAAACCATTCTGAACAACATTTTGTTCTATGACTTTTATTCAAAATCGATAAGGTGACATAGTCATTTTGTATGGAGAGTCGAAAAATGTTTGATGAATTTCGAAAAGTGGTTGGTCACAATGGTTGAAAGAACACGTAGTTTTAACCACGTAAATTTTAACAGATCCTACAACCTGTATTTTTTTTATGTGATAGGTAGCAGACGAGCAAGCGGATCACCTGATGGTAAGCAATTGCCGCCGCCCATGGACACGCAACACCAGTGGAGTCACAAGTGCGCTGCTAACCTTTTATCCCCTTCCCCCCGATGGGCCTCCGGTACCCTCACTCACTCGGCGAAACACAGCACAGGATTTTAATACATCTTAATTTAATACTCATGTAGGACTTTTTGCAACATTTTTTCTATATTGGTAGCAAGTAAACGAGCAGACCGCTCACCTGATGGTAAGCGATTGACCACCCGCATGACACTCGCAACACCAGTGAAGTCACAAGTACGCTGCCAACCTTTTAAACTCCTTTCCTCCTGATTGGGCTTCCAGTGCCGTCACTCGGCGATACAGCTAAGACGCATCACGCCGGTCTTCCGTGAGGCCATTATCACTCCGGTCGAGACGGCCCATTCATGCCGAAGCGTGGCTCTCTATGGCGCAGCAAGGCTACAGTAGCACACAGCAACATCGTGTTCAATAATACCTTACCCAATTTTGATAAGATATGTAGATTAATTGTCGGTAGCGAGCGACGTATAAAAATAACTACAAAACGTGCTAATGTTTTTAAGTTGATGACGATTTCTGATATTGGGGAGAGGGGGATTTTTTTAAAACTAGCTGTTACCCGCGACTTTATCCCCCCCCCTTTTAACCCCCTTTTGCAATTAAAAGTAGCCTATGTTCTTTTTCAGAGTCTAGACCATCTGTCCTACCAAATGTCATTCAAATCCGTTCAGTAGTTTTGGCGTGAAAGAGTAACAGACAGACAGAGTTACTTTTGGCATTTATAATGTTACCCGCGTGGAATAGTAAACCTTTTAACCCTTTACAACTCCCTTTTTGCAATAAAACGTAGTATAATATTAGCTAGGAAGTTAGGATTAAATTTTTATATTGTTTAATTAGGCACTTTATAGATCAGAGTCGGGGGGCAAGCGCCTCCCTTTGCCCTAGTGTGGCTCATCCATAGCCATGTACACTAAGGCCTAGATATGAGGTAGTCCACTCTCAGCACCCAAATCCCAGGTGCTGAATTTCTGGGTGCTGAGAGTGGACAACCTCGTAGATATGGGCCTGACGCCGTCTACACAGCATTGAATCATAACCTTTATATTTTGAAATAGAACGAAAACGAAATATCCCTGAAGGTCAATCTAAGAATAACATGATTTCAGCTCTCCCAGAAATACTCGGTTTGTCATAATGAGGCGTTAAAATGCTTTAGTTATTTTTAAATTAGGTGTTTGACGACGTCAGCGACAAGGCTGGTTAAGTGGCAGAAAGCGGAACTAGAGGTCTTCTATTCATCATCATCATCAGCCCGGCAGAACCCACTGTTGAGTATAGGCCTCCTTTCTTTTCCGCCAAAGTTCCCGGTCCTGAGCTGCTCGGATCCAAGCAGGACCTCCTATTTTGGTGATATCATCGACCCATCGTGCTGCTGGACGACCAGGATTTCGTTTGCCCATTCTAGGGCACCATTCGGTAAGGAGCCTACTCCACCTGCCATCACCTCGCCTGGCTAGGTGTCTTGCCCAATTCCACTTGAGTTCCATCACTCTTAATCCGACATCATAGACTTTTGTGGTCTTCTATTAGCCATAATTAACTCAACGAAAGAAACCATTGCACTAAAATTTATCACTCAAAGGTTGTCGATATTTTTATAGTGGCTCAGTATATTGGCTCACCTCAGCCTAAAATGGTATACCTAAGCAAGAGGAGAGCCCACGTTGCAGTTACAACGGACGCGACGGCATCACATCCGTTGGCACTGCCATACTGGCCCGCGAGATGCTTCTTCACGCTTCGTTTGATGGAGTCCATATTGTAGGACAGAGGATACGTCATCAATTAACCCCCTTTGCCCCAATTGGGCCTCTCCCTCACTCACTCGACAAAACACAGCGCAAGAGCTGTTTCACGCCGGTTTGCTGGGAGGCAGTGGTATCACTGTCAAGCCGGCCCATTCATGCCAAAGCGTGGCTCTCCCACGGTAAAAAGAGATTTCCCCCAACCTATTTTTTGACGCCCAGAGTAGATGCTTCTTCACGTAGTGAATAACTACTACTACTGAACTATAGTACTGAATAAATTATTTCTATTCTATTCTTTTCTATTCTAGTGATGTCGTGAGGTGTCGCAACAGTTCCCACGATACGCACTTGACCGTCATTCGGTTTATCTGCCACGGGTATCACGCGTGCCCTGCCGATGTCTAGACGATGATCACCCATCCCAATCTTATCGGAAAGCGGAAAAACACCGGATGGATTTATTTGAAGATTTTATTGGCAACTAGAGTAGATTTTAATATGAAACGCGCAGTTTTGGAGCGTCAGCTTCGATCAAAATCTATAGATTAAACGTGTGACGTGATGAGTCGAGTCAACACAACGCAAACGGCGACGCGACGCATGTCCGAAGTGTGTGGTCCCTGACGCGACAGAATTTTGGTAAAATGGTCCCTCATGACTTAAAGATTAAGAATCACTGATCTAGACCCTGAGACCCTGCTTCACGCTGGTCTTCTGTGAGTCCGTGGTATCACTCCGGTCGAGCCGGCCCATTCATACCGAAGCGAAGCTCTCCCAAGGTAAAACAAAATAAATGCATTGACGCATTGGTGAATTTGGTGACGAAATCTTTATTGTTTATTCTCGCCAAAAGACACTTTTATAATCTCATGTAATCATACAGGTAATGGCCTTATTACATAATATTTATTGTTATGGACATCCAAAATGATTTTAATATTATTTATTTTAATCAGCGTCAAAAATGCACTAAGTGTAGTTTTAACTGTTAATGGAAAACTAATCTTAAAGTCTTTAATGAAGTGCTAAATGTAGAAGTCGTTTTAATTTGGCAGGAACTGGGAATGTACAGGGTGTACGAAAAGTTTGTTTAAGCCAATGGAAGAAATCAGAACAAGGTCATGATTTTTTTATACTAGAGGCGGCAAACGAGCAAGCGGGCCACCTGCTGATAAGTAATCACCGCTGCCCATGAACATCTGCGAGATCACTTCGTTTCGGGACAGTAATACGTGTCTACCAATAGATTGCGCTGGGCGTTGGTTGCATCGTGCTAGTGGTTTGCCTTTTAGGTTTGTATATAAGGTTTGTCGATGCTTAAAAATAGAATCTCTAGAAGATAGATACAGGGTGTATCTGTAAACATTTACATCCCTTCAACCACGTATTCTGTCAACCCTTCTGAACAACATTTGTTCAACGAAAAGGAAACAAAGAAAAGGGCATATCTCGGTCTAAAAGGCCGGCAGCGCACCTTTGAAGCCCCTGGAATTGCAGGTGTTCATGGGCGACGGTAATCGCTTAACATCAGGTGATCTGTATGCTCGTCTGCCCCCAATCCTATAAAAAAAAACAACTTTTCTAAATTCTATGAAAAAATTTCGACTCCCCATACAAAATGGCCATGTCACGTGACCGACTTTGTGTGGAAAGATGAAATTTTTTTATGCGAATTTTCAAAAGTCATAGAACAAAATGTTGTTCAGAATGGTTGATAGAGCACGTGGTTAAAATGATGTTCAGAATTGGTTGGTAGCAGACGTGGTTAAAGGGATGTAAATGTTCGCATACATCCTGTACTTATACTAAAGATGAGATGCAATTATTTATTACAAAGGAGCGTACTCTGCGTACCAGGTGACGATAAATAACTGAACACCCTGACACAACAAAACTTAGAAACTTTAGTTTTCTAAATTGAATTGACTGCGAATCGAACCCGGGACCTTTGGCGCTTCGGGAGAACACCTTAGCCGCTGCGCTATTGGGATGCAATTCTATTCTATACTATTTATAAAGAGATAATAGACAACGACAATGCTTATAGGTAAAGCGAAAACACGAAACGCTTGCGCGATGTAATTTAGCACAGCGCCATCTATTGGTTCGTTTCTAAATTACGGTCCCGAAGCGAAATGAGGGCGGGCCACTAGTATTTAATACAAAGGAGTGTTGTCTACCCCGCAACTCTGCGTGCCCATAATGCATGCGTTACCCCTTTGAATGACCAATCCGAATCTCATGCATACGTAGTTTTCACTGTTGATAAATAAATTAGTTTTATTAATATCGTAATGCGTCAGACATACCACAGATCACGCCTGCTTTTGGCAACACTTGTGCATTATTATTATTATTGAACTACTATATATATTATGCCAGGAATAAAGATTTGCGTGGACTCTAGGCTGATGAATAGAATAGAAAACGTTTATTTGGCACCAAAAATACAAATATGTTGTACAGTTCAAAATCTATCTTCTAAAGAAAGAAAGAAGAAACTTTATTTAGCTTAACTAACTAACTAGACTGGCGTATTAAGAGCCTCCATCTAGGTCGGTTGGTAGCTGAGCGGGGACCCTTTTTGGCGCCTTTTTGATTTAGATTGTTCTATTAAATTAGATTAATTATATTATAATAATAAATATCCACCAAAAACTAGCCATCATGCATAAGCTTATACCTCCTGACATCAAACCATACTATCAATATTTACCCAAATCTGTGCTTGAGAACTCCGCTTGTAAGATGTATTTTGACCGAGCCATCCTAACCGACAAAACCATACACTGCAATAGACCCGACATAACACTATTAGACAAAATAAATAAAACAGCATATTTAATCGACATAGCCATACCCAACACCCACAATATTCAAAAATCCATTTCAGACAAAATCCACAAATATTCAGAATTAAAAGAGGAAATTATTAGAATATGGAACCTACAAACAGTACACATAGTCCCTTTGGTGCTCTCAAGTACAGGTGTAATACCAAAATACCTCTCCCAATGTATCCGACTACTTGGTCTCCCCGAGAATTCTTATATCACCATGCAGAAGGCGGCCATCCTCAACACCTGCCGCATCGTCAGACGATTTCTACAGGATGACTGCAATTCAAACTTAAGTACAGCGTAAGAAAGGACTAGTCACTTGGCCTAAGTGCCCGTGGCTAGCCCTTATAATACCAGCTACAAGCTGAGAAAACAAACATAAAGTTAAATAATAATAATAATAATAATAGTGCCCGTGCCTAGCCCTTATAATACCAGCTACAAGCTGAGAAAACAACCATAAAGTTAAATAATAATAATAATAATAAGGACCGGCCTCCGTGCCGTGATTTTCCAACAGGAGAGATACATAATAATAATAAGTGCGTAGGGATGTGACGACCCCATCGCCCGCTGGTGAGAGTTGGTGATCTTCGCTAGTGAAGAACAACAACTCTCATCAGTGCAGTCAGTCTCCGCAGGGCAGCTTGTGGCGAGCTGTTGGTGTGTGGCGACACCACGGACCCGAGACTCCCGGGGGAAACACCATCTCTCCCCCACCTCTGGCTTGCCTTTGTTGGCCGGCCGGAGTGGAGCGCAAGAGCTAGATGCTCGAAAGGGTGGAAGTGCTCAATCTGCGTAATAGCGAGGAACGGCTGAACGGATTACCGGGATCCAGAAATCGGTGCACACCTCTCTACACCCTTAGCTGACCACGCCGATGTTGCCGCCTTGCCGCCTTATACGGTGGCTGATTTGGGGGGCCCATCTAGTGGGAGGCGAGTCACCGTCTGCCATGATTATTCGAGATGAGACATTTGATATGGCAGGCGTCCCGTTGTCTCGTCAATATCCCGGCAACCAGTCCAGCAAGATCCTACCCATAGACCCGGCATAGATCCCTTCTTATCTACAATAGTCCTTGCATCTGGCGGGTGCTGACTTTGGTTGTATCTCTTCAATAGTACAAACAGAGTCAGTAGCCGCTAGGTGTACACATCCCCATTTTCATTATTGTGTCTCAAAGGGGCCTCTACGTGTTGGATCTGTATCCCCACGCACGCCTTCCAAAAGGACCGGCCTCCGTGCCGTGATTTCCCGTAGGAGAGATAATAATAATAATAATCTTTATTCAGGCTAATCACACCCATATTAAGATAGTGGCCCGCCCTCACTTCGCTTCGGGACCGTAATTCCGAAATGATCCAATAGATGGCGCTGTGTTTAATTACATCGCGCAAGCGTTTCGTGTTTTCGGTTTACCTATAAGCCTTGTCGTTGTCTATAGAAGTTATCTCTTTATAAATAATATAGATATAGATATAGAAGAGAAGATAGATAATACCTACTAGATTAGCTTTCGCCCGCGGCTTCGCACGCACGCCCCAATTTCCCTAAAATGGGGGGTTAGAAAGGGGCAAAAAGTAGCATAATTATTATTATGTTACTGAGCTGATGTTACCGAGCTGTGTTCGGAAAATTCTGAAAAAAGGTAGATAAAGAAGATAAATAATAAAAAGGTAGGTAAACAGTGAGTAACTTGTATTATAAAAATCCGAATTCTTATCACTCCACGTCATTTAAAAGAATCTGAATGAATCAGTCATAAATCTCATTGATGGATTAACAAATGTACAAAATACTTAAGGAAAATTAACATTACACACTATGAGTAGGTACAATAGGTACTCATAATATGTTGGTTAGTTCTACTTTTTCCCAGTGATTTTAATAGGACTTTTACGCACGTATGCACTTAGGTAAATACCTTTTGAATGGGCTATACGTATAAAACTAGCGCCGCCAACCTATTTACACTGATTGTGGCGAAAATATGATATTTTAGAAGAAAATAAAACATTACAGACTTAGATCCAAGTAAGTAAATTGGATTTTTCAAGATGCAATACAATATTTCTAACACGCGACAAGCAACAATAATATTAATTATTGCTAAAAACGGCCACTTTTAGCAATAATTGACATTATGGTTACTTGTCGCGTGTTTTATATATTGTTTGCATATTAAAAAATCAATTTACTTTTATCTAAGTCTGTAATGTTTTGCTTTCTTAAAAAATATAGCATTTTTGCCACAATCAGTGTAAATAGGTTGGCGGCGCTAGTTTCATTCGTATAGCCCCTTAAGTATAGGTACATAAGGATTCATAATACATACACTTAAGTCAACATCACCTTACCCCCAACTTCGGAAATCCGTCTGCTACGTTGCGCGATAACGATCACGCGGCCGCGGCGCGCGCGCATCTGACCGCTGCGTGTGCGCGCGGCGGCCATCATGCCGGCAACCGCGGGACAGTCTTGAAGTGTTGGAGTTTTAATTAAATGTCGAATTTCAATTTTTTTTTTATTTTTAGGCAAAAGCCTCCCCTAAGGTCTTTCACTGGCCAATTCCAATGTGAAAATGAATATTTTCTTTTACAGCCATAACGATCTCGGGATCCCGGGTTCGATTCCCGGGTCGAGCAAAAGTACGTTTCGAATATTTCGAACATAGCTCGGGTTTGTGATCACCGCACCGCATTAGGCAAGCGTGGTGATTAAGCCTTATCCCATAGAAACACAGCGGAACAAATAGGGGTAAAGAGGGTTAAAGGTTGGCAGCGCACCTGTGACTCCACTGTGTTTGCAGGTGTCTATGGGCGGCGGCAATCGCTTACCATCAGGTGATCCGTTTGCTCGTCTGCCATCTAACACAAAAAAAAACTACCTAAACTTCGTTTTATTATGAAATCAATATTAAGTAAGAATACGCCATTATGTATGTGGTATGGGTGATCGGTAGATGCATGATATGGAACGTGTAAGAGAACCATTTTTAAATTCAATACAAACCGACAATCGGTTAAACTTACTGTTGTTTGATTATTTGGTTTGAATAAATAAAAAAAAAAAATAGGATGACGTGTGAGAGTGAGATAGAAGACGAATGGCCGCGGACGATGAAAGACGTAAAGACGAGAAGTAGTTAAAAGAAGATTATTTAAATAGAAGAACTTGTACACCAAACCTGGTTTCCTTGCCCCACCATCCTACATGTATGTCAACAAACAAAATTCCATATTTTATGACCGCCTCCTTCATTAAAATTAACAGCCAATTAAACGCCATTTAAACTCCACAAATAAAACAAACAAAAGGACGAACGACCATAAATCAAACTAAGGACTCGACCTCATTCCAGATTGATAATTCCGGAAATATCCCGCAAGTTCCACAAGCAGTGTCGCCCTAAGTTTATTCATATCAGGGCGAGTGTCGCCGAGTCTATTTAAGCCAGTCTCGCGTTTGACGCCGTTTAGTCATTTCTCGATCTCCATAGCGAGTTGTCGTCTTCCAGATGGCAGCGATCGACATGCTCGCGTCGGAACCGCTGTTCTACGGCTGCAGTCCGCCAGCTGGTTTCCTAACTGATTACACGCCACCTAGAAGACCTACGAAGCTAACAGCTAGGGGATACTCCGCGCCATGTTTGACGGTCCTAAAACCAGTTCAGTTGACGCTGAAAAACGCCACGCGTTCGTGTATAAGGTTGTCGACAGAGAAGAAGAAGAAAAGAGTCGTTTTCGCTGATGATAGAGGATTTGCATTGGAGCAAGTTAAGTTCATGACAGAGCCGTCGCATGTGCCCCCGTATTGGGCTTTCAAAGTCGTCGCCAGTCCACCTTTGGAGAGGAAACCGCCGCCTCAAATAGTCGATTTGTGGGAGACCAGATTTGTACAACCAGCGTCTGATTATGTCGAATTTCGGAGACGGATTACAGAGGAGTGCGTTGCGTTGGAAAATGTGATTGTAAAGCAAAACGAGTGTGCGTTAGATGGGACTGTTAAAGTGAAAAATTTGGACTTTTCGAAGGAGGTTTTGGTGCGAGCCAGTTCGGATGGGTGGACGAGTAGCGAAGACACGTTTTGCGCGTTTGTTGAAACTGGGCCGTTGAATAAAAATGGATCTTCATTATATGATACCTTTGGGTTCAGATTGCAACTGCCGATCCATTCGAGGAGACTGGAGTTCTGTGTCTGTTTCAAATGTAAAGGCGAAGAATATTGGGATAACAACAAGGGACAGAATTATAGAATTGAAAAGTCATCTGTGAGAAATCTACCAGCAGTTTCGACGGCTAGAATCAACTTTGGGAACTCTTGGACGACTAGATCAGATGACAATGGAACTGTGCCGTATTGGTGAAAGTGTCGTTGAGAATTTTGTGCTAAATCAAGTGTAGTTGATTCTGTGATTTCTTGTGCCATAACGGAGCTTGTCTTGGATTATTCCAGAGGAGTAAGTCGATTTTTCTGTAAGGTGTCTCCAATCCATTGGTGCTGTAGAAAAGAAAGTTTCTAGAAAAAATCATGAGATAACGGACTTTTGAACCAATAGCCGAGATCTATTTAAAATTGGAATGTTAATGTTATCAAAATGGCGGTAGATTTTTTTCGTAAAAAAATATCCTAGCCGTTACAAAAAAGTTTATATTTTTCTTTTTTATGCTTAAAAAGTTAGTAACTTAATGGCGAATTAAAAAAAAAAGATTTTATATATTTTTATTGGCATGATAAATAATAATATTGTACAGAAAATAGAACGTGCTACATTTTGTAACCAATATAATTGCATGCCTATTATTATAAAATATAAGATTAATAATTTAAAGGCTATTATTATGATTATAGAGGTGCAATAATCAGAAAAATAATAATAGGTAGATAATGTAAATTAATAATGGTTTAGGTAGAGATTTTGTCAAAATGACGGTTTGAAAAGTATTTCTTATTATTTTTTGAGTTTTTACAAGTTGTTTAAGTTACTTACAATGTGTCTTTATTCATTCTGTGATCTTAGACGTATTTGTACAGACAGACACATATCAGTTTACAACAATCTGTCAAATTTCTTCAATTGATATTGAACCAAACGTTTGAACAAAAAAAAACCAAACGTTTGAAATAAAGATGAGAATTGATGAAAGCATTCTGGTACATTGGTATGTGGCTGTTTGTACCTACGTTATTAAATTGCGATGAATTAATAACACTGTAAGTAACTTGTTTGTTATGTTCTAGGCAAGTTTCTTAACACGTCGATGCATGCACTGCATCACATGTGATGCACAACTGAAACAAAAATGCATCACATGTGATGCATGGACTGTCGACGTGTTAACATAGTAACAGAGCAACAATTTCGTCTTATCATTACGTATTTATTTACATAATAATGTTCATATCTTGTACCTACACATCCGTCTGGTATGTATTTATTTACTAGAACATTTTACAAAGTAAGTAATGCAATTCATAATGGGGTAAACAAAATCTCTCTGTTGGTACGTTCTTCTTATAAAACATACATCCAGTTTATTTTTTAAACCTTCCTATTGCCCGGGAATTTAAATGAAAAAAAGAACAAAAAATAAGGAAGGCCACACATCAAAGTAAACATACTGTCAAATTCCTCCAATCAATTCTCATCCTACTGTCATAAACATTAGGTTGAATATCAATTGAGGAAATTCGACAGTTTGTGGTAACCTGATGTGTGGCTGTCTGTACACATAGGGTCTGTCAGTCCAAGTTAAGTCCAAGTCGCGCCAAGACCTAAGTATAACATGATTATAACTTGAGTATAACGACCGATCCGTTAAGTATCAATAGTTTATCTGTGCGTCTGTTGGTCGCTTGCCATTTGAGCACAGCTGTGTTGATAAAGAAGAGCAATGACCATAGAAGTCACAAGGTCAGTGGTATACGGGTGTTTGACTTTGTGAGAAAAGATTTTCAATTTACAAGTAAGACAAAGTGATACCACGGTTTCGGAATGCTGCGTTAAGAAGGCCCAGCGCTGTGATTCGCTGAGTGAAATATTCTACCCCCTTATTACAAAACGTGTTCTGAAGGTAGACTTGGTTTAAAAATGAAGCTGTCACTGTCATAAAAGTCACAGCATCGTTTTAAATCGTGCTTAACTTTAGTCTCCATTTTGTATTAAGGGGGCTAGAGGCCAACATTTTGGAGAAGGTTGGCAGCGCTCTTGGACGTCACTGGTGTTTGGGTGTCTATGAGCAGCGGAAATGGCTTACCATCAGGTGGTCGGTTCACCTGATGGTCACCTCCCTTCTGCCACCTATCTATAAGGCAACTGGGGTATTTAGGTACTTGTCAATTGATTTTTATTACAGTAATTGTAATATTTAATACATGAATCAATCAATAAATGAAATAAACGTTCAAAAAAGACCTGATTTTTTATGTCGTTTTATATTTTATAAGAGCACTTTTTAAATCGTCATTTTGGCAAAATTCGCTAGCAACTGACTATGCACCTATCTTTTATGAAACTGTATATTGTATGTAAGACTGAGTCCTATATATTTTATATTAATTTATATAATCTGAGATAGTGGGAACCAATATAATTATGATTCAAGAAAGAAAATTTTAATTTTGTGCTTACTTTTAATAATTATAATATTTTACTGATGCTTAAAAGCAGCGTGTAATTATACACACGTACTTGCTTAATACGTTAAAAATATAATATTAAGCGTCATTATTTATTTAATAAAGTTCAACAAAGATAAAATTCATACTAAAAATAGATTATAATTTTTATTGTTCCTACGACATTGTCGTTTTTGGCACCGTATCAATAAGTCTCGGATATTTTTACATTTGTTATGATTTCAGGAGCCATGTATCTCATTGACGTCAGAATGCGTGTATAATCTTATAATATAGGAACAGAGACATCAATATACGTCATATGACGCAAATATACGCGACATATGACGAGTTTGTGTCTTTATTAGTAGTGAGTTTGCGATTCTGACACGTGTCAGAATTATATTTCTATTTTTAATATAATTCTTATACGTAGAGAACGTTTACTATATTTTTATATGCAAATGTATTTGTTTCCTTTTGTCAAAATATAGGTAATGACGACATTAAAGCATTTAATAAATATATCACTACTATATAATTTTTTACCTAAGATATACCTAGAGTAATAAAAAATATAAATAGTAATATAATTAAAATATGTAAATCATTATATAGCCGTGATCTTTTTTGTTATGTACTTCTGTCATTATTCAAAGGGAAATAAGGAAATAATCTTGTACTAAAAACCCGTTACTCTCAATGTGCGTCATAAATGACGTGTCAGATGTGCTATGACGTGATTTAGGTTTATTTAAAATCAGTGAGATTGTGATGCTTCATATAAACGTATATGAGATTAAAATCGGATAATGCGTTTGTTATTTAATTCATTTAATTATTATTAATAATGTGAAGCAATAAAAATGTAAATAGTTACTGTAAACATTATCATCGTTATTTCAAAGTTTTTGCTATTGATTTTATTATTTTAACTTCATAGTGAAAATTTTGGTTGATTTTAAAATGGAGAATTTTTGAGAAAGTATATAAAGAAAACTATTTTTAAATAAACGTCTAGTCATTTGTAAAATAAAAAATAAGGTTTTATAGTAAAAGGGAAGAATGAAAACGAGACGTATGCGAATAATTATTTAAAAACACTGTAGTTACCTACTTAACATTAACTAAGTTTATAAAGTTCCTACATACAGGTAAATACTTATTATTATATAGGATGTGCGAGGTTACAGATGACACACCCTTAAAATAATAAGTAACTTTTAGAATATAACTTTTACTAAAATATTTTATCAGGCAACTTAATAGATTTTTTTGTAAAAAGTTGTCGAAATCTTTTAAATTTTATATATTTTCTCAAAATATTTCCTTTCATTTGAGATCTAAGGGCTGATTTATTCAGTTAACTTTAATTATAAATATTTTAATTATTTTGCGGATTCAAATATTGTGGTGATAATTTGTTAAACAAAATTTACTACCTATATTTGATTCGTAATATAATAATTGTAAGTAATATAGATCACGACATTTTTGTTCAAGCAAAAATGTGTCAGTGTACATATTTTTATGAATTATATTATTGTACTACATTAAATGTATTCACGAATCGTACTGGATTGAAAACATTTTTGATAACGACTGGGGTCTGGATGTTCTGGGAGGCGCCCCCAGACTATTCTAGCAGTCATACAGGGTGTAGTGCGAAAATGTTTTCTAATCCTTTAGTAATAAGTAAGCTGAGAATTTCTAGTAATTGTGAATAATAATAGTTGTATTATTATTATTAAATAATAATATTTGAAGAGATGATGTATGTGAGTAATTTATAAAGTAGCGAAAGATTACCATTATTATTTCTAATTAATAATTTTCGTTAATAATAGATAAATGTGGGGTTGTAAAATGATTTTAGTGAAAGAACTGATTAAGTAAGTGTAAATTGTATATTAGAAAATTGTAAATAGGGATGATATATGATTAATTATTATGAATTATTAGTCTATGAAGATTGTTTAGAATGACAGTTACATTATTTTTGCAATACATTTTTTTATTAATTATTATTTTGTTTTATTAACAATAATTACACCAGTTAGACGTCTTGGGGCTGTGGGTTCGGTTCCCAAGTCACGTTAAGATGAACCGACCAAAATGGAGGCAATGACGGTAGGTATCTTAACCCCCAAGGTTGTCTGGAAGAGATCGCTATTAGCGATAAGGCCGCCGAGATTTCACGTGACTTGTTCATCGTATGGGGAGTAAAAAAATCGTTAAAGTTTCAAAGACTGATTTAGGTAAGTAGAAGAAATATTATTTAGAATGTTTGATAGAAGCTGTGGTTAAGAGGCTATACGAATGAAACTAGCGCCGCCAACCACTGATTGTGGCGAAAATATGATGATATATTCGTATTAGAAATATTGTATTGCATCTTGAAAAATTCAATTTACTTTTACCTAAGTCTGTAATGTTTTGCTTTCTTAAAAAATATCGTATTTTCGTTACAATCAGTGTAAATAGGTTGGCGGGGCTAATTTAATTCGTGTAGCCCCTTAATGTTTCATAGAATATACATCCTGTATTTATTACACGTTTTCAATGGCATTGGACTAAAAATAACAAATACTTACTTCGGAAGAGATACAGTTAATCAGGAAATATTAATCATATTTATTATCATAGCAACACTCGTTTATAGTGTTATTACACTAGGTTGAAATTCGTCTGTCCGAATCTCGAGATGTGGTCGACCTTACTATTGACCTATGGTCAGACCTTGTAAGCTATTTCAGACCATATGGTGCATAAATTACAACTGTTGATTTTAATAATTATGTTTTACTTTGTTTCGGTAAATAGTTTTGCTGTTTCCGTAGTATTTCCAATAGATGCCGCTGGATGGATAAATCGCACCAGTATTTCGTGTTTAGAGATTATATAATAAGCCTTATGATTTTCTACAGACATTATCCTTCTATACTATTTATAAAGAGATAACTTCTATAGACAACGACAAGGCTTATAGGTGAACCGAAAACACGAAACGCTTGCGCGATGTAATTGGACACAGCGCCATCAATTGGTTCATTTCTGAATTACGGTCCCGAAGCGAAGTGAGGGCGGGCCACTAGTCTTTTTTATAACTGGTGTATTGAAGACATATCGGATAGCTATCTAGAGTTCCGTAGCCAAATGGAATAACACGGAACCTTCGTAGGTTCATCATGTCTGTCTGTAAGTATGTCACATCACAGGGCACTTTTTTAAGAAAATTTAAGAACTATAAATAATAAATAAATAAATTGAGACAACATCACATACATTGATAGTAAGCAATGGCCACCGCCCTAGAAACCTGCAACACCAGTAGAGTCACAAGTGCCAACCTTTAGCCCAATTTTTCCTCAATCGGGCCCCCGGTGCCCCTTTTTTTTGTTTTTCCTGGGGAAACCATCGTGGCCTTCGCCTTGCCACATGTGGGGGACAAGGTGGTGCGTGGGACTCTAACCCTAACCAAACCCCTGGGGTGTCCATTTCAGCGCAATCGCGGTCGGATACCCCACAGCCGGGACTGGACCGAACCGCAAATCGCGCTCGCCACTTTGAGTCAAATTGTTTGGTGCAATGCAGCCCTTCCCAAATGCGCGACCTACCAGGACACCCAGTAGGATTTTTTCCCTCGCGGAGTCGTGATACTGAGCAAGCCACTCCCCAGTAGTGTCATGCTCACGTACTCCGAAGCCCGATTAGTCGCCTCTTACGACAGGCCGGGAATACCTTGGCAGTATTCTTAACGCCCCTAGCCACAGGGCACACCCTTCGGTGCCCTCACTCAACCTCAACAGCACATTGATGGAGGCCTTTGCCCTGCAGTGGGACAGTAGGCTGATACTTTATTTTCGATGTGAGACTGGCTTTACAAAGACGCATCTGTGTCCAGGCTATAAACAGCGTGCGGCTCGTGCGCTCGCCACGTGCGCGCGCGCATCATCGGTGGCGCGACGGATGGCGCTTTGTTATAGGCTAGGGGGCATGGCCGCCCACTGGTACAATCTACTAAATATAGAGATAGAAACTCTCATATACCCTGTATTCATCATCATCATCCGACAGAGAACCAGAGTCACCGACATAGCCCACCGAATTAGCAAACTGAAGTAGGCAGTGGCTGGTCACATTAGCCGCAGAACTGACAACCGTTGGAGCCGTAAAGTCCTTAGAGTGGAGACCTGCGACTCGGTAAGCGTAGTGTTACGCCCTGCGACAAGATGGGATGATGACATTCGAAGGCTGGCTGGTGTGGGCTGGATGAGAGTGGCCGAAAATCGGGAGCGGTGGCGTGCATTAGGGGAGACATGTCCAGCAGTGAACGAGTGTGGGTTGCTGATGATTCATTATCATCATCATCATTTCAGCCAATAGACGTCCACTGCTGGACATAGGCCTCCCCCAAAGTTCTTCACACATATCGGTCCCGCATCCAAGGGACTCCCGCGACCTTCACTAGATCGTCGGTCCACCAGTAGGCCTAACATGCGCACCGCGACAAAATTTTGTCGACTCTCGTTCGCGACAGCGCATCCTTCTATCCCGCTCATCGCTCAGTCAGGTGATCGTGAAGCAACTTGCGCCAACACAATACGAGTGTCGACAAATTATCTCGTGGCGCGCATGTTAGACCCGCTGGTGGGAAGCCTGCCACGACTGCGGTCTTCCCTCAAAGACCTTTCCACTCCAACGGCCGTCTGTTCTCCCCGCAAAGTACCCTACCCATTGACACCCTGTATTATTCTGTGGCTACTTATAGTTGGCAATACGGGTAGTGCTACCATGAGTTGACATCTAAAACTGACATAACGTAAACTATTGCTCTGTCTCTTTCAAATGCATCACAATGAAAGAGACAAAGCGATAGTTTTCGATAGCGAGGATAGTATTTCAAATTCATGGTAAGGCTACGGTCACGTGTATGCGCATGCGTGATGGAAATAGGTGAGTGACTGAGACAGAGGGGCTTTGTCCGGGAGTCAATGAGAGGCCGAGTATCCATTTTACAATCAGCTATCTATACTCTCTATCATGGGCGTACCCAGGTTTTGGGCCAGAGAGGGGCAAATCAGATTTTGTACGGCTATACCCAAAACTGGAATTCAAGACGAAAAAATCTACTACAACGTTGCTACTGCAATAAAATGATCGTACCATAGTATAGGTACCCCTTTTTTCTAAAAACACTCGCTGATATAATTTATTTAATGGTAATTTTGATTCTATAATTTAAAAAAAGAATTTTATTTACTTTTTTTCACGTAAATACAAGACCCTTTAATTAAAACTTAACCATCCGTAATTTTAGGTTTCAAAGACGGTATTGCGCTTGTAACACTTCAGGTGTTAATAACATTTGGTATCTACCTACAACATTTTAACAATGCATGGAAACTTGACAGTTTAGTCTTCTTAATAAGAAAAATAATGCCAAAATGTTGGCGAAACCTAAAAACGTCACTTAAAAATGACATTAGTGACTTTAACAGATTTGTCAGTGACGTATCTGTCGTAGATTATTTGGTCTTGAATTCCAGTTTAGAGTATAGGTGCTTATAAAGAATAGAAAAACTTAAAAATAAAATAATAAATTCTTTAACTACCTTGGTCATTTTTGTGATAGGTGGCAGACAAGCAGACCGATCACCTGATGGTAAGCGAAACCTGATGGTAAAAAACCTATGATGGAAAGAAGGAGCAAACACTTGAACTGGAAGGACCATGACTTGAAATAATTTTAAATACATTCACAGTAAAATAAATTTGTATTTCGTCATAAAATATAATAGAAACTTCTGTCAACTAAATACATCTAATATTTATATAATGATAATAACTCCATTTACAATAAACAAAATTAAATTCGCTAATAATAATAGTAAATTAACTATTATTTTAATCTAGATTTATACGAAATAAGATATTTGTTTATAAATTACTAGTGGCCCGCCCTCACTTTGCTTCGGGACCGTAATTCAGAAACGAACCAATAGATGGCGCTGTGCTCAATTACATCGCACAAGCGTTTCGTGTTTTCGGTTTACCTATAAGCCTTGTGGTTATCTATAGAAGTTATCTCTTTATGAATAGTATAGATGTTATTGCCACGTGTCGTGCCAACCAAATAAGATTGGTCGCTATGAATGACATCTGCTCATAAGAGTCCAGTATAAAGCAATTAAGATATTGAATTGAATTGAATTGAATTATGTGTGAGTAAGGGGGCATTTACATTGGTCATTCCAAGCAAGGCCCACAGCGGTGGAGTGGGAAGAGTCGCGTTCGGGTTAGCGACCGACATTTCGACCAATGTAAATGCTTCACGACAGTTTATTTTATTTAAACTTTATTGCACAAAATTTGTAACAATAGGCGAACTTAATGCCCAGGGGCATTCTCTACCAGTTAACCTTTGGGTCATGCAGAAAAGACAGTTCATATCTCTTATTTCGTTTAAATCCACAATTTATTTTATTAAAATTTTAATAAACCATCTAATTTCCTATAAGGTCAAACGTTAACGAAAATCTATTTTATTCAAACTGGTAACAATTTATTTGCTAAACGAAGGTAACTTTCGTACAAATCAACCTAAGTCTTAGAACCTTACAGCGATACAAACGCTATACAGTCTCGACGCGTCGATACAGTCGCAACTGCAACTACCCGTTATTAAATCAGCGATACAGTCGCGATACAATCAGACGTGCGTTTGTATCGATGCAAGTGGTAATGTAAATAATAGTCCTTTAGAGCGATTTCACACGTCTGATCCGAATCCAGCAAATATACGGTCGGCATGTATACAGCAGGGATGTTACGAATATTCGCATTCGCTTATGCGAATGGTTCACATCGATTTTAACATTCGCATCGACATGTTATGCGAATGCGAATGTGTGCAGGTCGTGCGTGCGTGAACTAGTGACTCTTGATCTTGCTAGACTGACACCGGCTATATCGGCCTGCGCGGACCATGCAGCAGTATGTTTTTTGTCTTAAAAGGAATAAAAATGAATGATTTATAATGTTGTTTTTTTACATTTGATGTGATTGATGTCTTAAGTACTTAACATTCGCATTCGCACATTCGCGGCGTAAACATTCGTATTCGCGAATGTGAAAATTTTGACAATCGTAACATCCTTTTGAATACATCAGTTCGTAAAAGAAAAATAAAAAATAGAATAAGTTTTAACATATTTAAATGTAATTTAGGCTTGCGTTTGTAGCATACCTATTTTTTAAATGTGTTTTGGGAAATATCTACGTAATCTATCTCACTAATGCCACTAGGTTCATATAATATGCTATGGCATCAAATTTATATGTCAAATTGGTATGCTACAAACACTCACATTTTAGGCAACAATAATATACATATACAAATAGGGTCATTTGGCGATTAAATATACATAAATATTGTGCTTCGATCTTTACAGATACTTTCATGACGCATGAAAATGTTATATGACGCATGAAAAACTTTTTTGATGACTAATATTTTTAAGTAATAAGTTAAAAATAACTATCCAAAATGTGTTTCATTTTACCAAGTTGATAATTACGACAGACTTGTTCAGTTTTCCTTACGTTGACTTGATCGAATGTTTATTTTTAGCTAATTAAGAATTCAAAATGGTAATATTCTGCTAATTGCGTCAGGTTTTGGGCATTATAGTAAACCGTTGTCTCTTTTATTAGTCGACTTCAAATCAAAAGAAATATTTTTTGTATATATTCTATTTTATCCATGTTACTAGTGGCCCGCCCTCACTTCGCTTCGGGACCGTAATTCAGAAATGAAGCGTTCGCGCAAGCGTTTCGTGTTTTCGGTTTACCTATAAGCTTTGTCGTTGTCTATAGAAGTTATCTCTTTATAAATAGTATAGAAGATACTGTCGCACTGCAGCTGGGCCAAGGCCTCTATCATAGAAATCAAGTCATCGCTACTATGATGGTTCCATTCAAATAAAGAAATGACGACTAATTGACTTTTTTCAATTAACGTCGTGATAACTTCACGGAACACAATGAGAATGTGGTAATATATTCGCATGTTGACGTCATTTTCATGCGTCATAAAATTTTTATATTACAATAAAAAAGTATACTTAATTTTTATTGTTTTTTTTTTATTTCATAAGTTTTCACAGCTGTAATAGTAGATAAGTTAAAATAGCATTGTTAGATATTGTTTTAACTTATTTTCACCATTTTTTTTTTCATTTCATTTAGTGAAGTAATTTTTTTTTTTGCTTTGTTAATGATTTTTAATTTTTATATTTTTGTGGTGCAATAAATATCGGTTGGATATCGGTGAAAAAAAGTTAAAACATAAAAATGATTTCAAATGTAATTTTTCCAAAGATTTTTTTTATAAATTGATAGAGTTATTTGTCGTGCTATTGCTTATACCATTTAATTTATGATACAAGATATTGATATTGTTTGTACTGTTGATGTACGTACGTACAGCCACACATCAAAGTATACAAAACTGACAAGTTTCTTCAATCGACTTTCATATTACCGTCATACACATTAGGTTGAATATCAATTGAGGTAATTTGACAGGTTGTGGAAACCTGATGTGTGGCTGACTGTATCTAAGTATGTGATGTTTTATGATTTTTTTATTTATATTGGATATGTATCTGGGATATTTTTTGTTAGTCATACCTTAAAATTACATTACACCAGGTTGTCTTAAACTTGGTTCTGCTATAATCTCCATATTACCTTTTTTGTTGCCCACTTTATATGACGTTTAGCTAGGTTTTAAATTAACCTATTATAATTTTTAAAGTGTTTACCTTTGAACCAAAAATTACATTAGAAACCAAGTAGTTTTATCAGATTTTTATACAATTTTAGTTAGTATAAAATTCTCTATTTTTACCATAATTTAATATATTTTTCATTAAATATAAATTCAACTTGTGATAAATATGCCATTATTTGTAACACACACTAACTTACTAATAAACTATCCGCGATTTATTAGCGAGTCAGATTCGATGTTATAATTTCATATAATTTTTATGTCATACAGCTTTTTTATGTCAAATAACTTTATCGTCATATTTTTCAAATGTAATTTGAATACAATAATCAAAGATTATTGCGGCTCAATAATGATAATGACAGGGGAACTTTGTGGTGAAATAATTAATTTTGAGCATGTTTATTCCCAGTAGCGTCCTAATCCAACGATTCAGAGGCCGGGGTACGCTTGCTATGGACCGGGGCAAGATGAGGTATCGTGTTAATGCTACCATTGTCATCTTGAACACCTTTCACTCTGGATTGGGCCTCCAGTCCCCTCAATCGTTCAGCGAAACAGGGCAGCCGCTGTTTCTGAAAGCCCGTAGTATCACTCTGGTGAAGAAGGCCCATTCATGCCAAAATGTGCCTCTTTTACGGTCAAAGACTTTGTGACAATGATATGCTGAGACGAATGTAAGATTTATATTGAAATAATTTGTTTATTGTTATTAACATCGAATCTGCTACACTTTCAAATTGTATTATTATTAAAATTACAACTATTTTTATTAATTATCAAAAAATCTCACTATAATCGCAGCTCACTATATGTGACTGAAGGTATATCTCTTTTTTATTATATTTCCCTCCTAATTTTTTATGTTTTTTTTTCCGGTCAAAAATCATCATAAATATTTATGTACTATTATATCATCTATACAATATTCTGTATACTAAAGCTACATCGTTTTAACCACTTAATGATTTATATAGAACAATTTATAATTTTGAAAAATTACCAAAAAAGAGACTTTTGAAAAGTCAAACAAAGTCATATGTAACTTTAGAAAAGTCAAACATAATAACATTAAACTTTTCAAAAGTCAAAGTGTTTTTTTTAAGTCAAACTTTATGATTACAAGTCAGAGTAAAAGTTAAAAAAATAATTGTACCTACAGATCGGCTTTTATAAAAAGTGGTTAGAAAGATGTAGTAATTTTGTCAATAAAGTCATGAAATTAATTGATGGCGCCACTGCCGCTTACGTAATAGGGTATGGCAACCCCATTGGTTATAAAACGTGGGAACTCCTTTAGTTCCCCGAAAATCCGTTTCCAAGACTTTATTGACCCATTATACCCATATTTATTTTGTATAGATTTCTAATTTTCATACATAATTTTTAAGATTTTTCACTTTATTTTCATAAGATCCTTAAGATAGATGGTATATCTTTCAATGTGTCAGAGCCTAAAAAATGTATTGGATGTCACAATCGTTCTTAATACACTTACAATAAAATGCAATTTCGATTGCAGAGTATTTTTTGTCTATCCCGTCAGACGTATTGACTTCAAAATTGACCAATAGCAGATCTTATATCTCGAGACAATTTTGAAAAATTCGCTCAAAATTCTTGACTTTTCCAGTTCTGTGTCGAATCCGCTTTTCTACATTTTCATATTCTTAAAATTCCTTTAATTGATCTGGACTTATACAATCAACGTTTAGTATATTTTTTTAATCATTTAATGATAGTATATCTTATAATTCAACATTGTCAACATCTTCTTGTATATCCATCTTTTCTTCTTCCATTACTTCTTTGACTTCCACAGTGTTCTCTAAGCTATCTTCTTTCACTGTCTCTTTCTCACTTTCTCTAGAATCATCGACGTCTCCTTCTTTGACATTTGCTTGACTTTGACTCTCTTGCGTCTCTTTCTTATCGAGATCATCTTCTTCTTGCAAATCTTCAACGTCATCTAAACTAGCTTGACCTGCTTTGAATTCGTCACTTTTATTCGTTTCAGAGTCTAAATAAATCATTTTAGGACTTTTCACTTTCTCCCCATTTTCTTCAATAATTTCATCTATGATTTCTAATCTAGATTTTGAGAAGAATTTGTGCAAAGATTCTAATTTATCTAATGCTCTTTCACTTCTTTCCGAACTTGATGTTAGTGTTGTATCTTCTGTCATACACGCTGAATCGATTCTTTTCGATAGATCTGAAATCGAATCAGAAATTTCTGTCGTAGATGTCGATTTATCAACTTTTTTCACTTTTGGCTTTATTATCATACTTGGAGGCAAATCTGGTATGTTCCTCAAATCTATTAGGCTGATTGACGATCTTTTAAGACTCGAACTGATGTCAAATTCTCTACTATCTTCAGAGGAACTATCTTCTTCAAAGTGCTGTTTGATTTTTCTTTCAATATAATTAAGTAATTCTTCAGCACAACGCTTAGCGTATTCCATTCTATCATCATCGGATAATTTCCTTTCCATTCCCCTAGACGACGGTTCATCTTCTTCTAAAATATCTGATAATTCCACACTGTAAGGTAGATACTGAATATATTGCAATATTGGAGGCTTAGTATACGCATTAAAATTCTCTATATCCTCCTGCTCAGTCATTGTATCGTCTTCCTTATATACTTTTACATCATATATCCAGTCATCTTTATGTATATTCTTAATATCGTATATCTTATCAATAGCTTCAACAAATATGTCTTCTAAATCTTCTTTAACGTGACTCAAGTCGACTACCGTTTCTGATATACGACGACTCGCATTCTCTGACGTTTCGCCTCTATCTATAACCGTATCTTGAGTTTGTGTCAAAGTGGAATCTGATTTTGTCTTGATCATATCACTAAAAGTCTCCAATTTGCTTATAGTAACATCCGATTTAGACTTTTCAGACAAAGACGGAGTAACTGACATCGATTTGTTCTCTTTAAACTTTTCTTTACCGCTGTAGTTATCCATATATTTCAGCAACATTTCTACTAGAGTTTCATTGCCTTCTTCTTCGGGCGTTTCGTCAATATACGACAGATCTTTCACATTGATATTCGATTCAGATAGACTGATGCCTTTATTGAAATCTGGTTCTGTCTTAATTTGTATAATAGGCTTCTCCCATTTCGCCTCTTCCGGTCCAAAAAGGAATTCCATCAACGTTATCTTCTTATCATCTTTAGTAGTTATTTCCTCGTCTCTATCCATACACCCTGTAGATGCTAAAAACTCGATCAACGTTTCCATTTTCTGTTCCAACTCTGTATTAACCTTACAAGGGATATACGACTCTATTTTATCTTCCGTAGGACTATTTTCGCTTCTGAAGCAAGAGCCGCCACTGCCTTTACGTTCGTCTTTCTGACTTTTAACAATTGTAAAGAAGAAGTCTATTAAATTAGCTATTCTTTTATCGTTTCCATCATCTTCATCGGAGCTTAAATCGCTTTCTTCTTTAACTAAAGGGCATCTTTTAGGCATATCATCAAATCTCTTAAGCACAGTTTCTTGGACGACTTGGAGTAGGTCCCTGGCAAGTCTGACAGGGGATCTGGTGTCGCTATGTTGTATGGGTTCGTACGTTCCGGTGGCGGCCGGGGCGGACCGGCGGCGGTCCCTGTCTATCCTGATGAAGTCCCAGAGGGATCCCAGCTCGGAGGAGAGAGAGGCCCTGTGGTTGGCGAGACTGTTGCCGAGTCGCCGGAATACCTGGAACGGGTGAAATGGAGATTTGTAGTGATTGCTAGGATGTAACAAACATGATAAGGTTTGTATAGAAAATATCTTAAATCTTGTTAGCACATTTTACCTCAAGGAGGCATGTTATTTATTTTAACGAATAAACTGCATTTTGTGTTGTAATACTATATGCGTGTTGTGTTGTAGTGTGTATGTAATGCGTGTGTATTAATCGCGCGTATGTGGTGGGTGTGTATAACTGTGTGTGTGTGTTTATTTGTGTGTGTAGAATGCGTGTGTGTCAGGTGTTTTAGCATGGACGTTGTTTTGTCGGTGTCTGTACTTGTGTTTACATGCGCGTTTTGCTGTATGCATGTGTGCGTGAGTGTATTTAGTGTGTGTTTTTGTGTGTGTATTTGTGTGTCATGGTTGTGTGTGTGTATTTTGTGTGTGTGTGTGTGTGTGCGTGTGTGTATTTTGTGTGTGTGCGTGTGTGTATTTTGTGTGTGTGTGTGTGTGTGTGCGTGTGTGCCTTTTGTGTGTGAGCGTGTGTGTATTTTGTGTGTGTGTGTGTATTTCGTGTGTGCTGTCCACTAACCTGCCACACTCAGGATCGCCAAGCCCTGAGCTTCCGCAGCGAGACGCGCTTGAAGCGCGCCACCTGCGCCGCCAGCGCCTCCGCCCCCAGCGACCCGCCCATGGTGCCCCCCTCCCCCTCGGAATGGACCTGCCAATACAAATCTATCTATAAAATCTATAAACATACTAGCTTTTACCCGCGACTTCGTCCGCGTGGAATAGTATCTTTGGGTAGCATATTTAGTATTTAATAATTTTCAACCCCCCCCCCCCCTTTTATCCCCTTACAGACCCCTTTTCGTAATAAAAAGTCTTAGCCTATGTACTTTCTCAGGGTCTAGACCATCTGCTTGTATACCAAATTTCATCCAAATCCGTTTAGTAGTTTTGGCGTTTTTTTTTATGTGATAGGTAGCAGACGAGCAGGCGGATCCTGACCTGATGGTAAGCAATTGCCGCCGCTCATGGACACTTGCAACACCAGTGGAGTTACAAGTGCGCTGCCAACCTTTTATCCCCTTCCCCCCGGGTGGGCCTCCGGTACCCTCACTCACTCGGCGAAACACAGCACAGGGGCTGCTTCACGCCGGTTTTCTGTGAGGCAGTGGTATCACTCCGGTCGAGCCGGCCCATTCATAAATGGTATCCTGATTCTCACCTCTCTGGAGGCTGCCCTCTTCTGCATGTACGCTCTCATGTCTTTATCTGAGTGCCCTTTGGCCCTCTCTATGCCTTTACCTAAAGGCGTCGTAGAGACTCGCCTGGAAAAAAATAAGCAAAGTTTTTAAACTTTTCACACAATCACCTCTTGATAGATATGTTGATAAATTGAAAATCTAAAAAGCCCCCGACACTCATTTTCTGACGGCGGTCATCTTGGATTTGAAATTTGTCACAATATTATTCTGCTACTCAAGCCCTTTTATTTGATACCCATATTATAGGAGTTAACATACAATCCATATCTTTGTAACGGCCATCTTGGATAGATTTTTATCTAATATAGCTAAGAACACTCAACGTTTATTCATTTTGCTTACAAAAAACTTACTTGCAAATAATAAAAAAACAAAATCAAAATCGGTTCATTTGTTTGGGAGATACGATGCCATACATACACACACACACACACACGCATACACACACACACACACACACACACACACGCGCGCACACACACACGCACACAGACCCCCGTCGTTTTTGCGTCGGTTTTTAAAAATAAGTATATTTTATTGTACAGAATTGACCTCTCTATATTTATATTAATAAGTATTGATTAACCTGCAGTGTGTTGGGTCGCTGTAGGCAGCTTGTACCGGAGGCTTGCCCTCTGGAACTGGGGTGTCACAGCTGAAGCCTCCCAGAGGGAACGGTGATCCTCCTGGATAGATAAATTAATACAACATAATTTATCAAATTCAAGGAATCTATTAATTATAGAATCGAAGAAATTCAGCTTGAAAGTTTTGTCTTCCTAAGTCCTCGGTTATTAAAGGAATACGAATAAAAAAGTATTTTATAAAATAGTATTTATGTTTTTCCAATATACCTCTTAGTTCTTCGCAGTTTACCAAAATAAGATCGCGCAATGACCAATCACAATGTATCTTATTACACTTAAACTGATTCAGTGTCAGTCATTGGACACGCCGTGATCAAGGGATAATGCCCGATGTCGCTCATTTTTTGACGCCATAATATGAATAGTTCACATCTACAACGGCTTATTTCCAAATAAGCCCACAAATCCATTTACACAGTTACTAAAACAAAAGGCATAAAGTCGTATATCTGGAACCGTTTAACATTATTTAAAGGAATCTTAGAGGCATAATGTCGAAAGTTTACTTATGACGAATATTTTAAATCACTGTTTGAAACATAAAGGCGTGACTCCTTTTACGTAGCCTTTGGGTAAATATTTTATTTTAGGCATAAGGGCCAAATTTTGAATCCGCCCTGAGAAAGATTCGGCAATGTAGACGCAAAGAGATGGAAGCGTAAATTAGACCTTAAGGTTCGAATGATTTTAGAAAAGCTGTCAGAACCGATATTATGCACGAAATTATCTTAGCCCAGAAAAGGGATAGAAATACATCTCAAAGTGATATAGAAAGAGTAAGAAACGCTTATCTTCGTTATCAAATAAAAAAAAATTGCCCGATCTACACATCCGCCCATATGCTTCTGAGGTCTAGAAATATAGATGCAACAATATGATATTAGTAAAATGTTAATAACACTCTTAGGCCAGGCGTCTACCTGTGATAGCCCCCCGGGTCATGCTGAGGCCGCGCTGGATGCGCGCGATGGCGGCGCGGTGGCGCGGCAGCGGGGCGCTGCTGCCCTTCTCTTGCAGAACGAACCGGCCCAGGGTCTTCCAGCTTGCCTGGAATAAAATTATGTTCTTTTAATCTATTATGTGACAACCCTAAGTCATATGTATACTTTGGTTTTTAATCATGCGGAGTAAACTGACAGATGCAAAAGTCAAGTGTTTATACATTTTGACATTTTACTTTGTAAAATTAAATATGGGGAATTGGGGATGACACATATGATTATGAACCAGAGTTTATACTCTGATTCATAGTCATGTAAACTGACAGATGAAAATGTCAAGTTTCTATGCATTTTGACATTTTGCATGTGCCAAATTGAGTGTTAATGTATGGGGATGACACATTGACATCTGTCAGTTTACTTTACTTGATTATGAATCAGAGTAAAGCTGTTACCCACAATTTCGTCCGCGTGGAATAATATCTTTGGTAGATTTTTTAATTATTTAACCCTCCCCCCCCCTGTTTATTACCCCTTACAACCCCTTTTTCGGGTCCCATTTTATTTATTATTATTTAACCCCCCCCCTCTTTATTACTCCTTACAACCCCTTTTTCGGGTCCCATTTTTTTATTATTATTTAACCCCCCCCCCCCTCTTTATTACTCCTTACAACCCCCTTTTCGGGTCCCAGGTTCGATTCACGGTCAAGTCAATTCAGAAAACTACATTTTCTAAGTTTTCTTGGGTCTAAGTGTTTTGGGTTGACGCCCCCAGTTATTATCGTCACCCGGTAAGTAGGTATAATTCGAGGCAAGAAAGTGTAGTTATGACCTTGAGTGCGCAGAAACCAATTTTGATAGAAAGTCTTCTTTTTTACAAGTGCGGTGAAAATAACGGTCATCGCTATACTTTCGTGCCTCCAGCTATACTCAAAGTGCAGGGGTTGCCCTAGTTTGAGACCAGGTTAATTCAATACTCAATCCTAACTAATATTATAAATGCGAAAGTAACTCTGTCTGTCTGTCTGTCTGTCTGTCTGTCTGTCTGTTACTCTTTCACGCCAAAACTACTGAACAGATTTAAATGAAATTTGGTATGCAGATGATCTAGACCTTGAGAAAAAACATAGGCTACTTTTATTGCAAAAAGGGGTTAACCACACACACACACACCACACACACACCACCTCACACACAACACCACACACTCACACACACACACACACACCACAGACAGACACACACCCCGGCGTTTTTGCGTCGGTTTTTAAAAATAATAGGTGTATTTTCTTGTACAGAATCAACCTCACTACAGATTTATTATAAGTATAGATTAACCTGCAGTGTGTTGGGTCGCTGTCAGCTTGTACCGGAGCTTTCCCTCTGGAACTGGGTGTCACAGCTAAAGCCTCCCAGAGGGAACGTGATCCTCCTGGATAGATAAATTAATACAACATAATTATCAATTCAAGGAATCTATTAATTATAGAATCGAAGAAATTCAGCTTGAAAGTTTTGTCTTCATAGCTAAATCCTCGGTTATTAAAGGAATACGAATAAAAAAGTATACAGTTGTTATGTTTTTCCTATATACCTCTTAGTTAATATTGCACTTAAAAAATTCCTCGGAGGGTTCAGGTGGGACTCGAACCCACAACCTTCCGCAGACATGCTATCCACTTTACACTATCCGAACCCCTTACTAAGCCGACGAATTTCGTATCCGCATCCGCACTCCGCACTCCTTCTGGTGTAGCTGATGTCCATGGGCGGCGGTGATCGTTTACCATCAGGCGACCCAATTGCTCGTTTGCCTTCCTATAATATAAAAAAAAATGTTAATAACACTCTTAGCCCAGCGTTTACCTTTGATAGCCCCCCGGGTCATGCTCTGAGGCCCGCGCTGGATGCGCGCGATGGCGGCGCGGTGGCGCGGCAGCGGGGCGCTGCTGCCCTTCTCTTGCAGGACGAACCGGCCCAGGGTCTTCCAGCTTGCCTGACATAAAATACATATTTTATCGTATGTAGGTTCTATATTAAGGACATGACTAGCGCCGCCAATTGATTCATATTAATGCGGGTGTTTGTACAAGGCACCCTCAGTCCAGGCAGGGAGACGGTTGAATAGAAACACCAGTTCCGTCTGATTAGTCCTGAGTTTATTTTAAAACTGCCACCCTTAGGCAGGCGGCTTGGTGTCATTATTCCGGTGACACACAATGCTTGCGCGGTGTAAAAATGCATAGTGCCATCTACCGGAATAATGACAAACCGCCTGCTTGCGTGCTTTATACAGTGTTTGCAATTGCATAATCTGATAGATGGGGTTACGTTGACGTCAGGTCCAACAACGAGTGGATTGGTTACATTTGACGTATCATGTCAAAATTATGAAGCTAGTTTATGAAACAACCAATGTCGTCAAAGTTGGTCCAACTTCCGTGAGATCCTCACGTGAACGTAACACCATTTATCTATTTATTTTCCTCTGTTGTCTGATATCTGTAACACAAGTGCTTAAGCTACTCAGTACGGAGTCAGGTCAATGTATGAGATGTTGTGTGAATTTATTTATTTATTATTTATTTATCGGATTTTGCATTTGCAAACACCCTCTTTGTAAGGATTATTTCAGTTAAAAATATAACGTCTAGCAGGTTTTGTGAGCATTCAAAGTTTCATGGGCAAGTCCATTTTTAAAGTATGTATATTTTTTTTTTATAAAACCATTTACTTACTTAAACGAAACATTTGATAAAGCTACCCAACAAAATTTACTAGACGCGCATACAAAATACTAGCGTGTGACGTCACCCGACAGTAGCCATTTGTATAGAGCGTTTTTGGGCTTGCCCAAAACATGTGCTCTTAAAGTTGTAATATCTTAGTAATTCAAATCAGAATCAAGTAATTCTTTCAGCAATATTTCTTAAATTGAGTGGTATTCTGATTAAATACACAAAAAAAAATCAGACTCGGTACTGCTGTCGGCTTTACCTACAATTCATACCTACTTTTCTCATTCTTAGAGAACGAGAAAAGTATGAATTGTAGTAGGTAATGTCAACTTGCCCCCCCTGCGCCATCGGCTGGCGACGCCCTTGTTGTATATTTACCTGAGCCGTGTAGACCACTTCATCATCAGCCAGGGCCCTCTGCTGGGGCCCGGTGCCCGCCCTCCCTCCCCACTCCAGCTCCTCCACCAACACAAACCTGGAAACGTAGTTTCAGTTTATTTAACTACTAGTGGCCCGCACTCGCTTCGCTTCGGGACCGTAATTCAGAAATGAACTAATAGATGGCGCTGTGCTAAATTACATCGCGCAAGCGTTTCATGTTTTCGGTTTACCTATAAGCTTGTCGTTGTCTATAGATCTTATCTCTTTATAAATAGTAGGTATAGATATAGATTTTCTTATGTGAAAGGTGGCAAACGAGCGTTGGTCGAGACGCCCCCTTGGTCTCGTGGTTTAAGTACCGGGTCGTGATTTCGGGGTTCCGGGTTCGATTCCCGAGTCGAGTAAAAGTATTATGTTTCGAATTTTTAGACATAGCTCGGGTTTGTGATCACTAATCCGCATTAGGCAAGCGTGGTGAGTAAGCTTAATCCTCATATAGTAGTGATAATTTGATTTCTATGATGGAGGCCTTTGCCCTGCAGTGGGACAGTATATAGACTTATACTTTACTACTTTACTTCACTATTGGCAGATGAGCAGAAGGATCACTGATGGTAAGCGATTGCCGCCGCCATAGACACCTGGAACACCAGTAGAGTCACAAGTGCCAACCTTCATCCCCCTTTCCCCCAATTGAGCCTCCGGTACCCTCACTCACTCAATCATTCATTCATTCACTCAATCATTCACTCATTCATTCACTCATTCATTCACTCACTCACTCATTCATTCACTCAATCATTCATTCATTCACTCATTGATTTATTTTATTCAACAATCAATACCTCATTCACACTTACCTTCAATATGGCGTAAGGTATCTCATGCGACACGTTGTGGACGCACACTAGGAAGCTGTCTGGAGGCCGCCGCGGCTCGTCGTCCTGCGTGCTGGACTCCTCGTCCGAGGGGACGGAGCGGTCGCGGGACCTATTCATTCATTCACACTTACCTTCAATATGGCGTAAGGTATCTCATGCGACACGTTGTGGACGCACACTAGGAAGCTGTCTGGAGGCCGCCGCGGCTCGTCGTCCTGCGTGCTGGACTCCTCGTCCGAGGGGACGGAGCGGTCGCGGGACCTATTCATTCATTCACTCATTCATTCATTCATTCACTCAATCATTCATTCATTCATTCATTCATTCATTCATTCATTCACTCATTCATTGACTCATTTATCCACTCATCCATTCACTCATTCATTCACTCAATCATTCATTCATTCACTCATTCTTTCACTTACTCATTTATTCGTTAATTTATTTTCAACAGCAATCAATACTTCAGCAACACATACCTTCAATATAGCGTAATGTATCTCGTGGGACACGTTATGTATGGACACATATTCATTCATTCACTCACTCATTCATTCATTCATTCACTCAATCATTCACTCATTCATTCATTCATTCATTCATTCATTCATCCATTCACTCATTCATTCATCACTCATTCACTCATTCATTCACTTATTCATTCACTCATTCATTCACTCATTCATTCATTCGTTCGTTTACTCATTGATTTATTTTATTCAACAATCAATACCTCATTCACACTTACCTTCAATATGGCGTAAGGTATCTCATGCGACACGTTGTGGACGCACACTAGGAAGCTGTCTGGAGGCCGCCGCGGCTCGTCGTCCTGCGTGCTGGACTCCTCGTCCGAGGGGACGGAGCGGTCGCCGGACCTATTCATTCATTCACTCATTCATTGACTCATTTATTCACTCATCCATTCACTCACTCATTCATTCACACATGCATTTATCATTCATTTCCTCATTCACTCACTCACTCATTTATTAATTGATTTTATTCATCAATCAATACTTTAGCAACACATACCTTCAATATAGCGTAATGTATCTCGTGGGACACGTTATGTAATGACACTTTCATTCATCACTCAATCATTCATTCATTCACTCACTCACTCAATCATTCACTCATTTATTAATTTATTTAATCTTTCTCAAACCTCATTCATATTTACCTTCAATATGGCGTAAGGTATCTCATGCGACACGTTGTGGGACGCACACTAGGAAGCTGTCTGGAGGCCGCCGCGGCTCGTCGTCCTGCGTGCTGGACTCCTCGTCCGAGGGGACGGAGCGGTCGCCGGACTATTCATTCATTCACTCATTCATGACTCATTATGCACTCATCCATTTACTCATTTATTACACAATCATTCACTCATTCTTTCATTAATACACTCATCCATTCGTTCATTCATCCATTCACTCATGCATTCATTCACACGTTCATTGCTTCACTCATTTATACATTCACTCATTCATTCTTCTCTCATTCCGTCATTCACTTGTTCATTGCTTTACTCATTTATACATTCACTGATCATTTGTTCTCTCATTCATTAATTTACTCGTTTAATTGCCGTTCCTTCACGCACTCAATCATTCATTAATTAATTTACTCATTCATTCTTTCATTCACACTTACCTTCAATATGGCGTAAGGTATCTCATGCGACACGTTGTGGACGCACACTAGGAAGCTGTCTGGAGGCCGCCGCGGCTCGTCGTCCTGCGTGCTGGACTCCTCGTCCGAGGGGACGGAGCGGTCGCGGGACCTATCTGTGGAGGCCGATCTGGGAAAGAGAAAGAGAAAAAAAGTTAGTATTTAGCACAAGACTGAGGTAAATGGAGACAACTCATTGTTGGTCGTTGTCTCGTTGAGCCATCGGAGTAAGTAAGTAGGTAAGTTAGTAATTAAGGGGCTATACGAATAAAACTAGCGCCGCCAACCTATTTACACAGATTGTGGCGAAAATACGATATTTTTTAAGAAAGCAAAACATTACAGACTTAGATAAAAGTAAATTGAATTTTCCAAGATGCAATACAATTTAAAAAACACGCGACAAGTAACAATAAATCCAATTTACTTGGATCTAAGTATGTAATGTTTTATTTTCATTATTTCATTTTACCTACAAACCTTCAAAAAGCGAGCGTATTTCTTCTTAAGAGGTCGGCAGCGCATTTGCGACTCCTCTGGTGTTGCGGGTGTCCATGGGCGGCGGTAATCACTTACCATCAGGTGATCCGTCTGTTCGTCTGCCCCCCTATCTCATAAAAAAAAAGAAGCCGGTGCTTTGCAACCTCTAGCGTTACAGCGTCCTAACCATATTACATAAGGAAAAACGCGATTTTCGAGTGAATTTTTTTCACAAATTTTCTCAAAAACTTTTATATCTATCTACAACTTCTGCAAGTTTCATATAAAAGGGAGTATTTCTTTTTTTCTGGGGGAGGCAGGAGGTATGCACTTAAGTCTTCGAATCAACAGCTAAGGAGCGAGATACGGGCTCGCAGGGCGAATCCTTGCACTGCGTCCCAACCCTGGACAGCGAGGCACGCCAACACGGACGTATATATAGCTTTGACAAGGGGAGGGGGGGGTCCCCCTAGTAAACGGACATGTGCGAGTTGAAGATTTTTGCTAAAAGCGACCGACTGGCTTACTTACTAAATTCCAAGTTTTCTCTCAAAAGTAACTTACTTTTTTACGTCATCATGTAGGTATTATAATTGTCAAAAGACACATTTGACAGTTGTCTACGTCACGTGGCTACTTTTTGATAATTGACAAAAGTTAAATTTGTCATTCTTTTACGTCACGTGCCGTTTTACGTTTTGATAATTGTCAAAAGTATGTTACTTTTGACCATTTTCTACGTCACGTGGCGACATTTGACAATTTTCAATGACTAATTAATGATATTAACAGCACTTACCTAGGCTAGTAGTAGTTGACCGATTGCTAGGGTATAATTGACAAGCCTGCCAGAAGACTATCAACTTTCCAGCTACAAAATGACTCACCGTATGCTAGTAAGCCAGGCCCGGCTACTAGGATCATCGCCCACGCGCTTGAGCAGCAGCCGCGCCCCGGGCCGCGCGGCCGCCGCCCGCAGCACGCGCTCGTGCGGCGCTAACACACGCTGCGCCCGCGCGGGACCACAGCGCCGAGACTACCACACTCACCAAGTACTGTACTGGGATTGTTAGTTTTAAGAACTAAATGTGAGCAACCTATACTGTGATTCTTAGCTTTGCGAAGTAGACTGAGAGGAACTGTCACTTTCTCATACATTTTGTCATTTCACTTACTAGTAAAGAGTAAAACACAACACCCTTTTAACACACTTTTAGCAAAAATCTTTGTCAAAATACATTTGACAATGATTGTTGCTAAAAGCGACCGACTGGATTACCCTATACTAAATTCTGAGTTTTCTCTCAAAAGTAACTTACTTTTTTACGTCATCATGTATTATAATTGTCAAAAGACACATTTGACAGTTGTCTACGTCACGTTACTAATTTTTGATAATTGTCAAAAGTTACATTTGTCATTCTTTTACGTCACGTGGCTACGTTTTGATAATTGTCAAAAGTCGCTTTTATCAATTTTCTAAGTCACGTGGTTTCGTTGTGATAAATTGTCAAACCTTAAGTGACTAGCGTGACTGCTTTATGCTGTGAGGAGCCTGAGACTATAAATTTTTGACATTTTTTCTGACTCGATTATAAAGTGTTGGTTATAAGACACTCACCGTATGCTAGTAAGCCAGGCTCGGCTGCTGGGGTCGTCCCTTGTTTGTCGTTCCGGGTCAGATATGTTATTTTTGTCAATTTCCTATGAAAATCTCGACGAATCATTAGTTTATGCAACACTCACCGTATGCTAGTAAGCCAGGCCCGGCTACTAGGATCATCGCCCACGCGCTTGAGCAGCAGCCGCGCCCCGGGCCGCGCGGCCGCCGCCCGCAGCACGCGCTCGTGCGGGACCACAGCGCCGAGACTACGGTACTCACCAAGTACTGTACTGGGATTGTTAGCTTTGCGACTGTCACTTTGACATTTACTTTTTGATGACATTTGGCAAAGATTGTTGCTAAGAGCGACCGACTGGCTAGCCTTATACTAAACTTTGAGTTTTCTCTCAGTAACTTACTTTTTTACGTCATGTATTTTAAAAGCTACATTTGACAGTTTTCTGCGTCATGTCGCTATGTTTTGACAGTGTCTACATTCTGATAAAGTAACTTACTTTTGACAATTTTCAATGACTAATTATTGATATTAATAGGACTTAGCTTAAGCTAGTCTTCCAGGGCTGACTGCTAAAAGACGATATGACGATATTTTATTGATATTAGCACATACCTTAAGTGACTTGCGTGACTGCTTGAGTGGCCTGCTAAAACACTGTAAATTTTTGATGTTTTTAGCTATAAATGCTTGGTTATAAGACACTCACCGTATGCTAGTAAGCCAGGCCCGGCTACTAGGATCATCACCCACACGCTTGAGCAGCAGCCGCGCCCCGGGCCGCGCGGCCGCCGCCCGCAGCACGCGCTCGTGCGGCGCTAACACGCGCTGCGTGGGCGCGCGGGACGGTAGCTCCTCGACTACCATGCTCACCACGTACTGTACTGTCATTGTTAGTTTTGCGAACTAAAGTGAGAGCAACTGTCACTTTTTTATACGATTTGACGTTTTTCATCCGTCAAAACCTGTATATAGTCCCTTAGCACACACTAAGATTAGTGTGATTTTCGATATTTTTACATTTGGAATCAATAATTAGTCATTGAAAATTGTCAACTGTAAGTTACTTTATCAAAATGTAACCACGTGACGTAGAAAATTTACAAAAGAAACATACTTTTGACAATTATCAAAACGTTAGTCACACACATTACGTAAACTATAGTCAAAAGTAAGTTACTTTTGTCAATTTTCTTGTTTTTGACACCTCCCCATCCCACCTTTGATGCTTACAAGACAAGACATTTGGAATCGTAATTACTACTCTACAATTGTCAAAAGTAAATTACTTTTGTCAATTTTCTATGACAAATTTTATTTAGGTATATCAATAGCACTTACTTTAAGTGACTTACCTTAGTCTAGGCCAACTGCTTTATGCTTTGAGGAGCCTGCTAAAAGACTATCAACTTTTCAGCTACAAATGATTGTTTTTTTTTGTGGCTCTGATAAAACACTCACCGTATGCTAGTAAGCCAAGCCCGGCTACTAGGATCATCGCCCACGCGCTTGAGCAGCAGCCGCGCCCCGGGCCGCGCGGCCGCCGCCCGCAGCACGCGCTCGTGCGGCGCTAACACGCGCTGCGTGGGCGCGCGGGACGGTAGCTCCTCGACTAGCACGTAGTTGTCGCGAGAGGAGCGACAGACGCCTGTCTTTGTTAGGCATTGGGCTATAGCCTGGGGGATGGGAGGGGAATAAATAGATTCACACAACATCTCATACAAGGTGATGTTTAATCACCATCCAAATTTTTAAGATTGACTCAGTAATCGATCAAGATTTGGTCTTCAACATAAAGTAAAAACAGGTAAACGATTTATTACAATGGATTTATTGACTCTTGTCACGAGCACTGGTGGGCAAACTATACCCAAAACTGGAATTCAAGACCAAAAAATCTACGACAGATACGTCACTGTCAAATCTGTTAATGTCACTTAATGTCATTTTCAAGTGACGTTTTCAGGTTTCGCCAACCTTTTTGGCATTATTTTTCTTATTATGCAGACTAAACTGTCCAGACATAGACATTGTTAAAATATTGTGGGTAGATACCAAATGTTATTAACACCTGAAGTGTTACAAGCGCAATACCATCTTTGAAAACTGAAATTACGGATGGTTAAGTTTTTATTAGAGTGTCTTGTATTAAAATGAAAAAAAATAAAATAAAATTATATTTTTAAATTATAGAATCACAATTACCAATAAATAAATTACATCAGCGAGTGTTTTTAGAAAAAAGGGGTACCTATACTATGGTACGATCATTTTATTGCAGTAGCAACATTGTAGTAGATTTTTTGGTCTTGAATTCCAGTTTTGGGTATACTGAGTTTCTTGCTGATTTTTCTCGGTAGAAATCGACTTTCCGAATCAGCGGTAGCTTACACTTACCCTGGTTTTTAATCATGTGGAGTAAACTGACAGATGCAAACTGACAGATGCAAACGTCAAGTTTCTATACATTTTGACATTTTGCATCTGTCAGATTGAGTGATAATGTATGGGGATGACACATTGACATGTTTCAGTTTACCACATGATTATGAACCAGAGTATACATGTCATAATATTTAACATTCATAAATGTTCTATCATTAAATTGAATAAAGAATATTTCAATTACTTTTTTGCGAGCAGGCGGATCCCCTGATGGTAAGCAATTGCCGCCGCTCATGGACACATGCAACACCAGTGGAGTTACAAGTGCGCTGCCAACCTTTTATCCCCTTCCCCCCCGAGTGGGCATCCGGTACCCTCACTCCCGAAACACAGCACGGGGGCTGCTTCGAGCCGGTCGAGCCACCCCATTCGTGCCGAAGGCTCTACCACTATTTCTAAACCTAGTGTAGTACGAGTAGATCAATACTGTTAAGATTATGGAGGAAGAGCGAGGCTCTACCTACACAAGTATCATTTGATTACTTTCTGGGAGGCCCCGGCGATTTAAATGTAAATGATTTAAATGTAAATGATTTACTGAAATAAAGTTATTTTTTTTTATATTTCTAAAAACTCACCTCGTTCGCCGTAGTATCCTGCGTCACCTTCAATATCGAATACGGCTCGTGTCTCGCCACCGCGTATACGACCAAGAAGTGGATCTTCCTCCTCTCGTGGGGGGACGAGGGCTCGAGGTCCCCCCTACACGACTCCCCCGCCAGCTCCTCAGCGCAGCGGGAGAAGATTAGGAGAGACGCCATGTTGAGGGGCTGGTTGGTTGGGGACCTGGGGAAAGAGCGTTACTTTATAAGCGTGGCTTTTTTATTATTATTTTTTATTTTGTCAGTCGGTCGGTTCGGCTTATCGGAGAGATAGCTAACGCTAAAAGACCCATCGTCCGTCGGCCGTTGCTCCGATGAAAAGATTGCGTCAAGCGCGATATGCACGCGTTTGACATCCCTTTGACAGAGTGGGAGGAACTCGCTTCTGAACGCCTGTCCTGGAGGAGAACAGTGTCGGAGGGCATAGGAAAGCACGATGAAGCCTGGCTAAACCAACTTGCGGCCAAGCGTGCTAGGCGCCGTGCCTACAACCCCACCCGCAGCGGCGCTCGGTTCACCTGCTGCAAATGTGGACGAGTGGTTTACTCCCGTATAGGACTTTACAGCCACGAGCGCTACTGTAAGGTCACACCGCGTGATGCTGCTTAAATCATCTGTTAAAGATGCGAAGGCCTATGATGATGATGAGTCGGCCGGTTCTGTCAACCTACGTGTGTGGTTTTGTACACAGTCACCGGGCTTGTGGGGAGCGGAAGGCTCACACCCTAGATTAAATAATTAGTGGCCCGCCCCCACTTCGTTTCGGGACAGTCGTTCCACAGTCTACCAAGAGATGGCGCTGAGTGTTGATTGCATCGCGCTTGTGTTATACATATATTGGGTTTGCCAACATGGGCGTACCCAGATTCTGGGCCAGAGGGGGACAAATCAGATTTTTTACAAGCTAGGTGCTTTTATAGAATAAAAAAACTTAAATTAAAATATATCTATGTTTTTAAACAGGGTGTATCTGTGAACATTTATATCCCTTTAACCACGTGTTTCTGATATCTGTAACACAGGTGCTTGAGCTACCTATCTCAGAGTCAGATCAATGTATGTCATGTAGTGAAAAAAATATATATTAGTGTGTGCGTGTGTGTGTAGTAGTATGCTTTAGTATGCTTTTGTGATAAGTGGCAGACTAGCAGACGGATCACCTGATGGTAAGCGATAGACACCTGCAACACCAGTAGGGTACAAGTGCGCTGCCGACCTTTGACCTCTTTCCACCCAAATAGTTATTTTCTTACCGCAATCTGACGTGCCGATACCCCGGCCTCAAGCACTGCAGTGGTATCACCCTCTGCGACAACATGTAGTTGGTATCCGCGTCGTATACCTCGAAACGGACCAACGCCAATTCAGGAAAGTTTATCTGTAACAGAAATCGAAACTCCTTACAATCGAAAATGTCATTCCATAGTCTATACGTTGGCTCGATCGATCGTTTTGATAATTGTCAAAAGTCAACTTACTTTTTTTTATATTATAGGAAGGCGTTTGCCTGAGCAAGCGGGTCACCTGATGATAAGTGATCACCGCCGCCCATGGACATCAGCTACACCAGATGCGGATGCGTTACCGGCCTTTTAGGAAGGTTATAGGCTCGTTTCTTGAAGATTTGGATGTCGTACCGGTTCGGAAATACCGCTGCGGGAAGTTGATTCCACAATGAGGAGGTGCGCGGCAGAAAGTGTCGAGTAAAGCGCACGGTACTTGTGACTATTTTCTACGTCACGTGACTACGTTTTGATACATTTTCAATGACAAATCGAAAAATTATTGATATTAACAGCACTTACTTAAGCTTGAAATCAACTTTCCGAATCAGCGGTAGCTTAGGTACATAATTATTTGACATCATACATGTTTCATAAGGACTTAAATTGAATAAAGAATATTTCTATTTCTATTTCTTGATTTTTAATTAATCATGTGAACTAAATTGACAGATGTCAATGTGTCATCCCCATACATTATCACTCAATTTGAGAGATGCAAAATGTCTAAATTGTAAGTATAGATAAAACTGTAATAATAATGTATAAGATTCTCCCAAGTATTAACGTGTTGTCTATTGTGTATGTCAGTGTAAGTTTTGTTTCTTTTAGGTGATCAAAAACTCAATTAATTAAAGAGAACAAGCTCAGTCACCGACCAATTTCCAAAGAACGTGTCTCTTTAATCACTTGACATTGGCAAAATTAACTGTGTCCTGAACACAATACAGGCCAATAAACAAAAAAAAAAGATGCAAAATGTCAAATGTATAGAAACTTGACATTTGCATCTGTCAGTTTACTCCACACTAGTGGCCCGCCCTCACTTCGCTTCGGGAACGTAATTCAGAAATGAGCCAATAGATGGCGCTGTGTCCAATTACATCGCGCAAGCGTTTCGCGTTTTCGGTTTACCTATAAGTCTTGTCGTTGTCTATTGAAGTTATCTCTTTATAAATAGTAAAGCGATCCAAAGTCCAAGAGCTGCCGTATGAAATTTTAGTCCTAGAGCTAACTAAAAAAACCAACTTCACCAAATTAGACAAATAAAATTATAGTCCAAGAGCCAACAAAAAAAAACAACTTTACCAAAATAGTCCAAGAGCCTTACCTTAAAGTTAAAAGTCTCATTCCACATTGGGTTTAAGGCGTTTCTCCTAGCCACTTTGGTCCGGATCTTCCTGCAATCGGCTGGGACGCCGAGTATCTCCAACTCAACGAACGCGTTGTAGAATGAGTACACGTTTTCTGCTACGTATTGGCCAGAGATCACGGCTAGAGTAAGATGGGCTGCGTGGATGCCGTCGAATTCCTTGTCTATGGGGTTGAATCTGAGGAAGAAATACTAAATAAGTATACAGGGTGTATCTGTGAATATTTACATCCCTTTAACCACGAGTGTTCTATCAACCATTCTGAACAACATTTGTTCAACAACTTTTCTAAATTCTTTGAAAAAATTTTCGACTCCCCATACAAAATGACCGAGTCACGTGACCGACTTTGTATGGAAAGATGAAAAATTTTTATGCTAATTTTCAAAAGTCATAGAACAAAATTTGTTTAGAATGGTTGGTAGAACACGTGGTTAAAGGGATGTAAATGTTCACAGAATACACCCTGTAGTAGTGAGGAATAAAGTACTTAATATAAGTTAGGCATAATATACGGAAAGCACCAGTCATACTCAACCTGTGCTTAACTGTGGGAGAGCCACGCTTCGGCATGAATGGAACTGTGGGAGAGCCACGCTTCGGCATGAATGGAACTATGGGAGAGCCACGCTTCGGCATGAATGGCACTGTGGGAGAGCCACGCTTCGGCAAGAATGGGCCGGCTCGACCGGAGTTATACCACTGCCTCACAGATAACCGGCGTGAAGCAGCCCCTGTGCTGTGTTTCGCCGAGTGAGTGAGGGTACCGGAGGCCCACCCGGGGTGGAAGGGGATTAAAGGTTGGCAGCGCACTTGTAGCTCCACTGGTGTTGCAAGTGTTTATGGGCGGCGGCAATGGCTTACCATCAGGTGATCCGTCTGCTCGCCTGCTACCTATCACATAAAAAAAAACCACCGAAATAACAACTGTATGTAATCCATCTAATATTATAAATGGGAAAGTGTGTCTGTCTATCTGTCCATCCCTTCCATCACTTCAACTATCTCCACTTAAAAATCACGTCAATTTGTTGCTCCGTTTTGCCATGACAGAAAGACAAACATACGGACAGATACACTCTCCCATTTATAATATTAGATACTAGTGGCCCGCCCTCACTTCGCTACGGGACCGTAAATCAGAAATGAACCAATAGATGGCGCTGTGCTAAATTACATCGCGCAAGCGTTTCGTGTTTTCGGTTTACCTATAAGCCTTGTCATTGTCTATTGCAGTTATCTCTTTATAAATAGTATAGAAGATGGATTTACTAGTCAAAACATTTACCTTCTATACGCTATATGCGTCGGGTCCCACATCACGGCCGGTTTCCTCACGTACCCCGCGCAGCCGTTACTCTCAAACATTGCCGCGTTGACGGCCATCGCTGCGTCTTCTGTCTGGTAGTTCAGTGCTACCAGTTGGACTCCACATGACCAGAAGACTACTGGGTCGAAGTTTGATGAGTCTATTCTTAGGCTGTAGAGAAGAGATAAAAAATGTATAATTTATAGTATAGGGCCCAAGAGTCACCCCTGCGTAACTCCAATAAAATATATGTGTTATTTATAGTATAGGACCCAAGTGAATGCCTTGTGTAACTCCAAATGGAAACAAAAATTTGAAGAATATCAATAACATATTCTTTAAATTTTTGTTTCATAGAAAGAAATTGAATCTTGCATAGTACTAATTAAATATTTTATTTAAGATTACAAGAAGTACACTTACAAGGTATAATATAGGCCCTAAGAATGTACCTGACGCGATTCCGGCTTTAAGTAGATTTCAATAACATAGATATATTCTTGAAAAAGGTGGTTTTACCTACATATATTCACAAGACAAGTGGTGTTTCAATATGCGCTATTAACTCTCTCAGATGCTTCCTACAGATCTTTTTGTAAACCACGAACGAGACAAGATATAATATGGCACATAAGAGTTGTACCTTGCGCGACTCCAGATTTGAGTATACAAAGTTAACAATGTTGACACCTAAGAGTGTATCTTAAACGATTTCAGATTTAATAATTTTGGACCTAATATACAACCCTGTGGAACACCTCATAAACTACTTACCCGGCGGGATATGTCCTCACAAGTTGAGTCTCAGTATGCGCTATCAACGCTCTCGGATGCTTCCTACAAATCTTCTTGCCTATAGCCTCGTTGACCGACGAGCATCGGTAGCAGGGGTGATGAATCGCCGGCGAGTTTAGGCATCTCGCTCTAGACGCTGATGATTGTGATTGTTGGGCCAGTTGCTGAAATCACAAATCATTTATTTGGAAAAAAGTGGTATAACACCTCTTGTTATTAATTAATAATATCATCACCATCATCAGCCTGTATCAGTCCACTGCTGGATATAGGCCTCCCCTAATGTTCGCCATTTCTCTCTGTTTTCGGCGAGACGTGGATGGGTCTATACCAACGGCTTTTCGCAGATCGTCACTCCATCTAGCCGGAGGCCGTCCTATACTTCACTTTCCGAGTCACGGTCTCCGCTCAAGAACTTTTCTACCCCATTGGTTATCTGTTCTTCGACAGATAAGATCCATTGCTGCCATGCTGATTAGATACACTATGTCGATCACTTTAGTCTTATGTCGGATAACCTCGTTACGGATATTATTATTCAAAGAGAATAGCATTAGTAAGTAATATAGCTTGCACAAAATGCACAATTTTCCAGAAACAGGCAAGCAAATTACAACATGTGGCAACAACTTAAAGAAGAAAATAATTATTACAATAGCCTTTACGAGCAGTGAAAAAGATATACCTAGATATGAAAGATAGGCTACAATTTATAAAAATGTATTGTGTGGATTACTAACTCAACGCGTAGTTTTTTTTTATATTGAGGACAATCAAGATGACCTCACTCCGCCTGATGGTAAGCGGCCGTGAGATCCAAATATGAGATTGACAGGCACAAAAGAGCAGACAAAATGTCCATTGAGTCTGTCACTCTCAACCCCGAAGGCCTGCTGAGATGCCGTTTTACGCCCCGTCTAAAAAACCCAGGGTTGTAAGAAGGAGGAAACACTTGAACTGGAAGGGCATCTTGGGAACTGGAAGTTAAATCTAAAAAACATATTTCTTACCGTCCCAGCGCTGTCACTGCTTTCAGAAGACTCGAAGCTACTGCAGGGAGCGCTGTCTTTAGCTACCACTGTGTTTGGCTGCTTCACAGAGCTTCGCGGAGACAGGGGGTTCAGACCCCGGAATTTAATCGCCTGGGAAAATATGATACGTCAAAATGGAACCAACCCACTCATTGTTAGACCTGACGTTAACGTACCGCCATCTTTAATTGTGGAAAAGCCACGCTTCGGCATGAATGGGCCGGCTCGACCGTAGTGATACCACTGCCTCACAGAAAACCGGCGTGAAACAGCCCTTGTGCTGTGTTTCGCCCAGTGAGTGAGGGTACCGGAAGCCCACCCGGGGGGGGGGATAAAAGGTTGGCAGCGCAGTTGTAACTAACTCCACTGGTGTTGCAAGTGTCCATGAGCGGCGGCAATTGCTTACCATCAGGTGATCCGCCTGCTCGTCTGCTACCTATCACATAAAAAAAAATCTATCGGATTTTACATTTGCAAAAGCCCTTATTGGGCCCCCGGTACACTCACTCGACGAAACACAGAGACGCTTCTTCACGCTGGTCTTCTGTGACCTGATACTCCGATCAAACCTGCCCATTCATGCCGAAGCGTGACTCTCCCACGATATTTAACTCACCTGAACATAAGTGACCATGTCACTCAACTCCCGCGCAATCTGATTGCTTCTCTTTCTAGTCGTCGCGTGCTTCACGCTGCCTGAGGCGGTCTCGCCGTCCCCCTCACTCCTGCGGAAGCTCTGGTAGAGGGACAGAGAGGTCCGACCGCACTTGTCTTCCATCGAGTTCAGAATCTTGTGCAGTTCTTTTTCTGTAATTGTTATTATTCATTTTAAATTACAAGTACATACTCCTTATTATAATCTGTACTAATGTTGAAACAGCTGTTTTTTTTATATTAAGGACACTTAGATGACCCCACTCCGCCTGTCGGTAAGCGGCCGTGAGATCCAAGTATGAGATTGACAGGCACAAAAGAACAGACAAAGTGTCCATTGAGTCTGTCACTCTCACCCTGAAGGCCTGCTGAGATGCCGTTTCACGCCCCGCCTGAAAAACCCAGGATTGTAAGAAGGAGGAAACACTTGAACTGGAAGGGCATTCCATGACTTGATGGTTCGGGGCAGGAACGAGGAGCTAAACCTCTTGGTGCGCGCCGGCATGGTCTGGAAGGTATGTGGATGGCCACGCTGCACTGTCCAGCACGTGTTGTCGGGAATGGAAAGGGGAGGATGGGATTAGTAGGAATAACTTGTGGCGACATCTACTATCGCCCGAAGAAAGAAATTAGCCACTACAGTACCATCTAACTGACAGCTGATGACGCTAATGACAATGACAGTTCCATATATATTCGACGACCCGTTTGGTTCAGTGGTAGTGAATGCTGCGTCTGAGCCAAGGGTTGCGGGTTCGATCCCCGCACAGTACAAACATTTGTGTGCATGAACATGTCTGTTTGTATTGGTCTGGGTGTTTTCTATGTATTATAAATATGTATTTACAAAAGAAAAGTATGTATATGTATATATTTGTAATTGCACTGTTGGTTCTGATATCTGTACCACAGGTGCTTGAGCTACCTATCTCAGAGTCAGACCAATGTATGTGATGTAGTGAAATATTTATTTATTTATTTATATATATCATCATCGGACCTTGGTCCCCGAGCCAATACCACGGAAGATCTTCCCTTTTCATGGGAAACATTCCATCCCCATAAAGTCATCAGAGCATTCCCCATTATAGAGGCGATAGAACACTAAGACTGAATACTCAAAAAGCTCACCATCCAACTCCTCATCATCTTCGTCGTAGTCCTCGTCGGAGAAGTACTCCGTGAGGGAGCTGCCGGCCGACTGGTTGGACATGATCGAGCTGGTCCGGTTGCTCTGCTCCGGCAGGGAGGTGGACGTCTGACGGATGCGGTTGGAGCTGAAGAAATTAAATACAAAATCCTTTATTCGCCATAAATAGGGTGTTACATATTGTAAGTATTAATACATAAAGGTTTCTAATGCCTATTTAGCTATTTAGAATAGCACAATTCACTAGCTTCGGTCGTGCCCCCCACTTCCCTAAAATGGGGGGATAGAAAGTTTTGCCGTGAAAGAAAAACAAACATACAGACAGACAGACACGCTTTCCCATTTATAATATAAGTATGGATACAACATTTCATACTTGGAACCATAGAGGTGTACCCAGGATCTGGGCCAGAGAGGCAAACCAGATTTTTTTCAAGATAGGTGCTTATAAAGTATAAAAAATAACTTAAATTAAAATAGGTATGTTTTCAAATAAATTCTTTAACTAAGTACCTAGATCTTTTTTGTGGTAGGTGGCAGACTAGCAGACGGATCACCTGGTGGTAAGCGAAAGACATAGGCAACACCAGTAGAGTACAAATGCGCTGCCGACATTTGACCCCTTTCCCACAAATAGTTTTTAATTTCTATCGATAAAAGTACTAGATACTTAAGTTAAATAAGGAAGGATGTCAACATGATCCAGGGGAGCAGCTGCCCTCCCCTGACCCCACCCCCTGGGTACGCCCATGGTTGGAACCCTTCAACCGTAGGAGCCCTTAAGTCGTTCAGTGGAGACCGCGACGCGGAAAGCGTAGTGTTGGACGCCCTGCTACAAGATGGGATGACGACATTCGAAGCCTGGCTGGAGTGGGCTGGATGAGAGTGGCCGAAAATTGGGAGCAGCGAAAATGAGATGTTGTGTGAATTATTTAAAAGTTGATAGCAAAGTAGAGGATAGCAAAATATATACTCACCGAAACGCACTGGCAAGCACACCTCCATATCCCTGCGCAGAGCTAGCACCCGTTAGCCCAATAGTGGGACTGGACTCGATTGGTAACAACTTCTTATTCTTTATTAGCACCTAAAAGACAAAAAAACTATTAGTATTTTTTTTTTTAAATTGTCTATATTATGCAACTTCTGAGTAAAGGCCTCCCCCAAATCTCTCCATTGATCTATCGTCATCTGTGGCGAGCCAAGTGCAAAGCAGTTAAGATCATTAAAATGATTACATTAAATTTAGCTAATGGGTTTCATCAGATATAATTTAATGAAGATATAAATCAAAACTGTATATTGTAAGAACTTTTTGATAGTATTATATGGATATTAAAATGCATTATGGGATAACAGATGCGCATCACTCGTAATATACTGCGATAAGGCTGTTTTATTTTTTATCACATTTTATTAATAAATAGTGCTGCACGTCGATTGCATCGCGCTGGTGTTTCGAATTTTGTTTGTATTAAATGTTATGACTATGTGGCCCTGCATGCGGAAATAGAGTTTATCTCTAATGGATAAGGTCTTTTATTCCGTTGTGCAATCGGTCACTCACAGTCGACAAGCTACGCGTTGGCAATGGAAAGTTATCGAAGGTTCGAGGTAGGTTCGTTGACTGTCTCGTATGCGGTCCTCCTTGCCAGACCCTACAACAGGGTCCTATATATTTATTATATTGTTATGAAGGTTATAACTTAACGTAATATATTTTATGGTCAAAATAAATCAATACTTATATTAAAGTAGGATTTTACAATGTCAAAATTTTCACATTCGTGATGCGAATGCAATATTTACCGGCCGCGAATGTGCTAATGCGAATGTTAAGTACGTAAGGCGTTAGTCCCATCAATGTAAAAAATATAATCCAATCATTTTTGTTACTTAGACAAAAACTACAAATGTCCTAACTTGACGACCATTTAGTGTAAAGTTTAATACAGGGAAATTATTTTAAAAACACAGTTTTGCTGCTTCTCACTCATAAGTCTTAAGTCAGCACGCACGACCTGCCACACATTCGACATATCGCATAACATTCGCATTGATAAGCGAATGCTAATGTCGATGCGAAGGTTGACAACGATCGAACCATTCGCTTGCGAATGCGAATGCCTAAATATTTCGGTAAATTCCCGGTTATAGTTAACCTGTGGCTATATTACCTACCTTGTATTTCAGCTGTTCAGGACTGGGCAGCCGCGGCTCATCCGTGTAATCGGCCTCGAATAGGAACGACGTAACCAGCTTGTCTCCGAATACTGCCTGGATGAAGACAAAACAAGTTAAGCACTAACAAAGATAATGACTATCATCATCATCATCATCATCAGCCTGTTGCAGTCCACTGCTGGACATAGGCCTCTCCAAATGCTCGCCACTTTGATCGATCTTCGGCTACTCTCATCCAGCTCTATGACTAGATAATGACTATGCTACAGCCTATAGCTTTAACCGTGGGAGAGCCACGCTTCGGCATGAAAGGGCCAGCACGACCGTAGTTATACCATGGCCTCACAGAAGACTGGTGTGAAGTAGCAAGAGTCACAAGTGCGCTGCCAACCGTGTCACTCCGGTCGAGCCGACCCATTCATGACGAAGCGTGGCTCTCCCACATTTTAATGCTATGAAAGGTGACCAAACACGATCAGTCAATCGTGTTGGAGGCTCTAATTAAAATATAATAGAATTAATAGAATGGAATAGACTGGACAAGAATGAAATAGAAATAGGATTGAATAGAATGAATAGAATTGAAAAGAATTGAAAATAATTGAAAATAATTGAAAAAAATGAAAAGAATTGAAAAGAATTGTAAAGAATAGAAAAGAATAGAATAGACTTGAATTTGATCGAATAGAATTGAATATAATTGAATAGAATGGAATAGAATCGAATAGGACAGAATATAACAGAATAAAATGTTTTATTTGCTTTTTGAACAGGGCCATTTTCAGAAGGTCCACCTTCGATTGTAACCTAGTCAGATAGATAGCTATTTAATAAAACATAGTGACCTCAAACGTGCTGGCCATGACCTGCTGCTGCGGCAGGCTGCAGTGGTTCTCGATGCTGAGGATCAGCGGGTACGGAGATGCCACGAACGCGCTCCTGTTGGCAAACAAGATAACTACAGTACCTTCAGGCAGTGGCGGGGCTAGATCTAATATTGATCTGGGCAAGACTGATTCCGCGAGGCCCTCTTCTTTTCTGTCGATTTTACTACGATGATGACCGATAAAGCTGCAAATTTTTTTGAGGCGCGAGGCCCCTTGTTCTGCGAGGCCGTGGGCGGCCCACATCGCCTACGACTTGCACCGCCTCTGCCTTCAGGGTGTATCCGTGAACATACATCCCTTCTATACTGTGTCAATAAAATTGTGAAAATTCTTGAGGAACTATTACGAAGTTCCATAGTATTACAACCAATGGGGCTACCATACTCTATGACGTAAGCAGCAGTGGCGCCATCAATTAATTTCATGACTTTCTTGTACAGTCAACTTCAAAAATATGTATACACTTTAAGACCTTGTCACAATGCCTAATGTAGAAAGTAGAAGTCGTTATTATAAATATGTATTGTGACAAGGTCCTAAATAAGTGTATACATATTTTTGGAGTAGGTATACTGTATCATCCATTTTGTTCTACGACTTTTGAAAATTTGGAGATTATTTTTGACTCCACATACAAAATGAATAAGTCAAATGACCACCTTTGCGTGTGAAGTTGGAATTATTAATGCAATTTTCCAAAAGTCAAACAACAAGATGTCTGCATGAAGAATGATGAGTAGAAGACGTGGTTAAAAGGATGTTAATGTTCTCAAAAGTTGTGACAAGGGCTTTTTGGAGAATTAGCTAAGTTCTCATGTTAAAGTTTTTTAATCCAATTGGGGTACCGATGTGACCATGCCTTATGAAATATGCGGCAGTGGCGCCATCAATTAATTTTAAATTTTTTCGACACATTGTATAATCGTTATTCAGTAGACGAAAATAACGATTAAAGAACGATAATTGACAACGCACAACACTAACCTGGCTATCGTTTCCACGACTCTTCTGAACGGAATTTTCGTCGTAAACGTATGCCCGTGGTATATGACTGGGCTTCCGTCGTCTCCGTCCCAGCAATCTAGCTCTACACAACGGCATCCTGTTAGCAATACCTGTAGAAAACGAGCAAAAATTCAGAAAACACAATTTTGTTTTGAAAATTGACAAGTGACAATCGGTTTCAATGACAGTTGTAGTGGTGTGAACGTTGCTATAATTTTTATTCTAGACCAATTGAACACCTTTATCGATTAAAGTATAAAAATATTTTAATATATTTTTAATATTAGTCAACCAATAATGGCAAAATTATTATTAAATCAGAAAGTATGTATAAAAGTTTTGTATTGCTATAAATCGATACGTGCGCGTAGAAAACCCAGTTGAAAATTCAGGTCAATGAACTTTAGTGTCCAGACTTCGCAAAAACACCTAACGCGCATGTCTAGCTGTATTGATCGACGCTTTGAGTTAGACTGAAGGGCGCTTGCTTAGTTCAATACGTGATTATTAACGCAAAAGTCTGTTCCAGAATAAGTTTAATCGATTAAAACATTCAATTGCTTAGAAATAATCGCACTCACAAGCCGCACCTAAAAAAGTAATAGCCATAGACAATAGACTAACGTCAATTTGTTGTCAAACATAGCAAAAATATTGTTGGCTTTTTCGCCGGTTTTCGTGTTTTAGTTGTATAATTTAAGTGAATTTCTTGAAAATGAAGGAAAATAACGGTGATGTTGATACTAGAAATGTTGTGAAGAACCGCGAGCTGTTGTATCGCATGATAATAAGGTAAATTTTACGATAATAGTTCACATGACATCCTGTGGTTTTCAACCCTTGATTTTTCTATTTTCTTACATTAATTCTTGTAATACCCATTGAATTTTGATAGCTATAACTATTTTTGAGCCTAAACAAATAGCAGCACTAAGTTTTCGCGAAAGATTTATTATAAACACGCAGAGTTTATAGGTTAAGTTTTTCGTCTTCAGTGCAGAATAAATCACCACTTTTATCATAATTTGTTGTAAATATCTTTCTTTGTCGGTAAAACTATAGAATATTTAGATATTTATATCGTTAGGTAGGTTATTAGCGTAGCGATCTTTAACTAATATTTGTTTTAATGTAATGGTTTTTATTATTTAGTCAGCTCTTCTACGATGGCTTCCAACCTATTGCAGCCACTCTGGCTGCCGCCGTCCATGCAGACCCTCCATGTCCTCCTAGTGATAGGTAAGTTTTAAATTTTAAGGATTTATATTGACTCTTAAAATGTATGTCTGCACTATGATAGTGCAGACATACATTTTAAGCCATTTAGCATTCATTTACACATGCCAAGTATACCAAGAAATACCAGGAAAAGCTTAGAAGCAAATGTATCTATTAATTTAGTTTGTGTTAGCTATGCCCAAGAGGGTAACATGATGTACTGGATTATGATTTACCACCTGTATTGTAACATTCATGAAAGCAATAAACACCTTTGACTTTGACTTCGAAGGATGGGGCTCGCTCGCATTGCATTGCTGTCAAGCGGATTACCTGCAAGCCTTACCGTGGACTACAAGATTTACCCTTTGTAATGTAAAGTGGACTCCTTTCCGCATTTAGACTCTCTTTCCGTCCATTGTATGTGATGTTGAGATTAACCTCATCATATTAGTATAGTTTTTAGGCAACATGATTTACCTGGTGTCTTTACTTTCAAGGCTCCTGAATCTGATGATGGTGGGTCTTCAACATGAGCCTGATCGTAAAGACCGTCTCGCAGCATCAAGTGGTGCTGAGCATCTACTCGGAACCACTGGTTTTGGTGAGTGGAATTGTTTTTTTATGTGATAGGTGGCAGACGAGCAGACAGGTCATGTGATGGTTAGCGATTCTCATTGGCCATTAATTAATCAATCAAATATTATTTGAATTCAAATAAGACGGAAATCTATTACATAAGTTTAATTTAATTTATTTATATTCAAATTTTCTTTTTATTTAAAAATAACACTTTCACATCTTTTTTTGCTGAATTATCAATTTTTATATTTTCTTTGCAATAAAAGAAAGCTTTATCCTTGTCTTTTTTTATTGATTACTAGGGGCCCGCCCTCACTTCGTTTCGGTCACACTAGTTCTACTGTCTATTAATAGATGGCGCTGGGGGTCGATTGTTTCGCGCTAATGTTTCGTGTTTTTGTTAATACAAAAACACTATAAACCTATAAGCCCTGCCATGGGATATGAGATTAACCTCTTTTTATTTAATAGTATATTAGAAGATAAACTATCCTACTGCTCATTGGTCCAATCAGACCTGGAGTTCGAGATGGACGCGTCGTCGTTGGCCCCGGAGCCGGCCACCTACGAGACGGCGTACGTGACGTCGCACAAGATGGCGTGTCGAGCGGGCGCGTTCAGCGCCTGCGGACAGCTCGTAGCTACGGGCAGTGTTGATGCTAGTATTAAGGTTTGTATTGTTTTTTTAACAAGTAACGTTTACAGAAGAAACTCTTAACAGCTGCGACACAGTTGTTAAACTAATGTGGCTGTTTTCGAACACTTATTGTAATTGCACCCTGTATAACTTTGACATTTGAAGTATGGCTCAACTCTCAAAGTTTGTACACTTCAAATTCTCAATTCAGAGACCGGCTATTAGATTATATAGTAAGCGACATAAAGGAGCTACATGACCCAAAAATCCTCTACACTGATCGATATAATTACACCAGGATGGTGTAATTATATCGACTTGGATGTGCTGGCCCAAGTCCAAGTTACTACAATCTGTCAAATTTCTTCAATCGAACCTCACTTTTATGTCAAACGTGTTTGGTTCAATATCAACTGAGGAAATTTGACAGATTGTAGTAGCTTGATGTGCTGGCCACTGTACATGAAGCAATTGAAATTGAGAATATATAAAATTAAATCGGGATTACAGATTTGTTCAGTGTCTGGGTGTTATATGTATTTAAGTATACTGTGACTTTGTTGTCTGATATCTGTAACACAAGTGCATAAGCTACTTCGTACGGAGTACGGTCAATGTTTGAGATGTTGTGGGATTTTTATTTTGTTTGTTTTAGATTTTGGACGTAGAGCGAATGTTAGCGAAATCGGCTCCCGAGGAAGTGGACCCAGGGAGGGAGCAGCAGGGCCACCCCGTCATCAGGACCTTGTAAGTGTTTCTATTATAATTACTTTTTTATCTCGGGCTCCCGGGTTCGAATCCCGGGTCGAGCAAAAGTATGTTTCGTATTTTTCGAACATAGCTCGGGTTTGTGATCACCGCACCGCATTAGGCAAGCGTAGTGATTAAGCCTAATCCCATCATAGTAGCGATGACTTGATTTCTATGATGGAGGCCTTTGCCCTGCAGTGGGACAGTATATTATAGGCTGATACTTGACTTGATGACTGCTTCGGTGGTATGACCGGGAACTTTGCTGATAGTACAAAAATGGGGTACAAAAATTTGTACCAGAGTTTTTCTGTTGAGAGGTTCGACGTGCGGCGATTGATCGCTTAATTTAAAGGAACATTTAGCCGCAATCAAAAATCGACAAGCGAATAAAACATCTTCTAGAAATGGTTGTTAATCACGGGATGGAGCTAGATGACGAACAAAGTACATAATTTGCTTCTTCCGCAGAACAAAGTCCAATCTTCTATATTAAATATATTGTACATCGGACTTTATTCTTTGGAACAGTCGAATTAAATATTAAAAACTAACGTCGCCTTAATTCCCATCTATACTCTATACTATTTATAAAGAGATAACTTCTATAGACAACGCCTTGTCGTAAACCGAAAACACGAAACGCTTGCACGATGTAATTGAGCACAGCGCCATCTATTAGTTCATTTCGGAATTACGGTCCCGAAGCGAAGTGAGGGCGAGCCACTATCTGATACAGTCGTGCTTTGGTGGTGCAGTGGGTCTAGATTAAGATGCATTTGGGTGTCCAGTACCAGCCAAAAAAAAATTGTTTTTTTTTTATGTGATAGGTGACAGACGAGCAGGCGGACACCTGTAAGCAATTGCCGCCGCTCATGGACGCCTGACACCAGTGGCGTCACAAGCGCTCTACTAACGTTTTAATCCCCTTCCCCCCGGGTTGGGCCTCCGTACCCTCACTCACTGCGCGAAACCAGCACAAGTATTTGTAGGTGATTTAGAGGGTTTTTGCAAATGCAAAATCCGATAGATGGCGTTACGTAGACGCCTGGTCCAACTTTGACGACATTGGTTGTTTCATAACATAACTTCATAATTTTGACATGATACGTCAAAATTTAACCAATCCACTCGTTGGACCAGTCGTCAACATAACGCCATCTATCGGATTTTGCATTTGTAAATACCCTCATTCTCAATGTCAGAAAGTCTGGAAGTGGGCGGCCTCACAGAATCCGGCGTGAAGCAGCGCCTGTGCTTTGTTTTGTCGAGTGAATGAGGGTAAAGGTTGGCAGCGCAAATGAATCTACTTGTATTGCAGGTGTCTAGGGCTGTCTGCTTTTCTGCAACCTATCTCATATGTGTGAATTTTATTTATTTTTTTATTCCTAATGCGGATTGTATTATAATTTTATTGTGATCCTCTGTTGTCTGATATCTGTAACACAAGTGCTTGAGCTACTTAGTACGGAGTCAGGTCAGTGTGTCAGATGTGTGAATTTTATTTATTTTTATTGGTGATCACAAACTCGAGCCTCGTTCGATAAATTCCAAACATAATCCTATCATAGTAGCGATGACTTGATTTCTATTATGCCTTTGCCCTGCAGGACAGTATATAGACTGTTACTTTTTTATTCCAGATACGACCACACGGATGAGATCACAGCCCTGGACTTCCACCCCCGCGAGCAGATCCTGGTGTCAGCCTCCCGGGACTGCTGCATCAAACTCTTCGACATCACCAAAGCATCCGCCAAGAAAGCTTACAAGTCTATAACGGTATGTATACTCTGATTCATAATCATGTAAAGTAAACAGACAGATGTCAATGTGTCATCCCCATTATCACTCAATTTGACACATGCAAAATGTCAAAATGCATAGAAACTTGTCATTTTCATCTGTCAGTTTACTTTACATGATTATGAATCAGAGTATAAGACATACAAGTTGTATGTTAAACTAGCTTTTGCCTGCCGCTTCGCTAGCGTTAAATTTGGAGTAGCACGGAGGGGCAAAAAGTAGCCTATGTTACTCTCCATCCCTTCAACTATCTCCACTTTAAAAATCACGTCAATTCGTCGCTCCGTTTTGCCGTGAAAGAAAGACAAACATACAGACAGACTGACACACTTTCCCATTTATAATATTAGTATGGATTAATTCACACAACACCTTAGACTTTTAATGTGATAAGTGGCAGACTAGCAAACGGGTTACCTGATGGTAAGCGATTACCGCCGCCCATAGACACCAGCAATACCAGTAGTCACAAGTGCGGTGCCAACATTTAACCCCCTTTCCCTTCAATTAGGCCTCCGTTACCCTCACTCATTCGGTCTTCTGTGAGGCCGTGGTATTCGTGCGACTCTTGCCACCGGCCTATAATTCAAGCCGAAGCGTGACCCTACCAGTGTTTTCAGTTGTGTCTTTCATTGCTGTTGTTTTTATATTCAGTGAAGTTTTTAAAATCTGTTTTTTTTCCTACCAGGACGCAGAACCAGTCCTCTGCGTGGCATTCCACCCTCTCGGAGACCACATCATCGCGTCCACCACGCACCCGGTGATCCGGCTGTATGACGTCACCACGAGCCAGTGTTTCGTCTGCCCGATAGCCAGCCACCACCATAAGAAACAAGTTAATTCCATCAGGTGAGTGCGAATGTCATATTGTGAGGCAAAATACACTTTCGGGGTCAAACGACACTTATTACACGTTTGGGGACAATTGCCACTTTTTGAATCAAATGACACTTTCGGGGACAAATGACCCTTTTGGGGACAATTGCCACTTTTTGAATCAAATGACACTTTCGGGGACAAAATACACTTTTGGGGACAAATTACACTTTCGGGGATAAATGACACTTTCGGGGACAAATGACACTTTTTGAGTCAAATGACACTTTTGGGGATAAATTACACTTTTGGGGACAAATGACACTTTCGGGGACAAATGGCACTTTTAGGGACAAATGGCACTTTTGGGGACAAATGACACTTTGGGATCACATGACACGTTGTGGGGTCAAATGACACTAGTGGCACATCATCGCGTCCACCACGCACCCGGTGATCCGGCTGTATGACGTCACCACGAGCCAGTGCTTCGTCTGCCCGATAGCCAGCCACCACCATAAGAAACAAGTTAATTCCATCAGGTGAGCGCGAATATCATATTGTGGGGTCAAATGACACTTTTGGGGACAAATTACACTTTTGGGGACAAATTACACTTTCGGGGATAAATTACACTTTTGGGGACAAATGACACTTTGGGGTCAAATGACACTTTGGGGACAAATTACACCATTTGGGGACAAATGACACTTTTTGAGTCAAATGACACTTTTTGAGTCAAATGACACTGTGTTGTCAAAAGTCGCCTTGGAGTGAAATGACACATTGTGGGACACTTTTAAGGACGAATGCCACTTTGGAGACAAATGACATTTTTTCGGGTGAAATAACACGTAAGGATGAAGTGACACATTGTTGGGACAAATTACACATTGTGGGGTCAAATGACACTTTGGGGTCATATTGTGACACTTAGGGGTCAAATAGCACTGTAGTACCAAATGACATTACTTTTTTCTACCCACAGATTCTCCCCAAACGGCAAGTACTTCGCCAGCGGAAGCGCGGACGGCACAGTCAAGCTGTGGGACACGGTGTCCAACCGCTGCTTCAACACGTTCGTCAACGCACACGACGGCTCCGAGGTCTGCTCGGTCGCTTTCACCAGGAATAGCAAGGTAACGTTATGGTAACTGGTAACGCAATGGTAACGCCATGGTAACGCAATGGTAAAGTGACTTCACCAGGAATAGTAAAGTAACGCATTGGTAACGCAGCGGTAACACAGTGGTATCGCAACGGTAACGCAGTGGTAACGCAACGGTAACGCAACGGTAACGCAATGGTACCGCAACGGTAACAGTGGTAACGTAACGGTAACAGTCAAGCTGTGGGACACGGTCTCCAACCGATGCTTCAACACGTTCGTCAACGCGCACGACGGCTCCGAGGTCTGCTCGGTCGCTTTTACCAGGAATAGCAAGGTAACGTTATGGTAACGCAACGGTAACAGTGGTAACGTAACGGTAACAGTCAAGCTGTGGGACACGGTCTCCAACCGCTGTTTCAACACGTTCTCCAACCGCTGTTTCAACACGTTCGTCAACGCGCACGACGGCTCCGAGGTCTGCTCGGTCGCTTTCACCAGGAATAGCAAGGTAACGTTATGGTAACCTAACGGTAACGCAGTGGTAATGATATGATAACGAAGCCGTAATGCAACGGTAACGCAACAGCACGAGGAATAGCAAGGTAACTCTTATGGTAACGCAATGGTATCGTGACATCACCAGGAATGTTAAGGTAACGCATTGGTAACGCAGCGGTAATAGTGGCAACGAAACGGTAACGCAGTGGTAACGCAATGGTAACGCCATGGTAATGCAGTGGCGTCACATTTTAACGCAACAGTAACGCTATGGTACCGCAACGGTATAACAACGGTAACGCAACGGTAGCAGCAGTAACGCAACGTTAACGCAACGGTAATGCAATGATATCGCAAAGGTAGCAGCAGTAACGCAATGGTAACGCAACGGTAACGAACCGGTAGCGCAACGGTAATACAGGAGTAACGCAGTGGTAACTCAAAGTTAACGCAACGGTAACGCAGCGGTAACCCAGTGGTAGCACAAATTTAACGCAGTGATAACGCCATGTTAACGCAGTGGTAACGCAAATATTGTAACTTTTGGAAAATAAACGCGTATTTACCCCCGAAAGTTAGTTTTTTGGTTGTGTAATCCGCAAGACCTTGCTCATATTTATTATTTGATTTCAGTACCTCATGACATCTGGCATGGATTCTTCCATCAAGTTGTGGGAGTTGTCCAGCAGCCGATGCCTGATACAGTACACCGGAGCGGGGACTACGGGTAAGATAGTAACATAAAAGTAGGGGATACTAATCATAATATAAGGGGGTTTAAACATCCAACCGATATTTCGCATTAAAAAAACATCTTTTTATACAAAGTCAGTCACGTGACTTGATCATTGTGGGGTTAATTAGGTTAAGGGGCTATACGAATGAAACTAGCGCCGCCAACCTATCTACACTGATTGTGGCGAAAATACGATATTTTTGAAGAAAGCAAAACATTACAGACTTAGATAAAAGTAAATTGAATTTTTCAAGATGCAATACAATAAATAATATATAAAACACGCGACAAGTAATAATAACGTCAATTATTGCTAAAAGTGGCCGTTTTTCAATTGTTTTATGCTTTTTAAAAGGCTTATGGGCCTTACGACTTTATCTGTATTTTATTTGGATAAGATTTTGTTGATAATATTTAAAAATTTTAATGTTTTAAGTGTAGTTATTTTTTTTTTTATATATTTTTGTTATAATTTGTAATGTTTTAAATGTATATGAAAAGGTAAAATTTTGCTAGTTTTTCCACTAAAGCAAATGTAACTGCTAATTTAGTACCTTAGTTTGTAGACAATGAATTTCAACTTGATACGAAAAAATTTTTGATGAATTTTCATCAGTCAAATAGAACAAATTATGTTGCTCAGTTTGGTTGGATTTCTTAATATTTTTTTTACCAGGCAAGCAAGAACATCACGCCCAAGCGGTCTTCAACCACACAGAGGACTACGTGATGTTCCCCGACGAAGCCACCACGTCCCTCTGTACCTGGCACTCTAGGAGTGCTAGCAGATGTCAGCTCATGTCTTTGGGGCATAACGGCGCTGTTAGGTGAGTTAAATCTAGTTAAATGTCGTTAAATGGAGGAAACGTTCGTTAAACGAATATAAATTTCGTTAAATTGAGGTATAGTCTGTTAAAATTAAGTACTGCTCGTTAAAGTTCGTTAAATTAAGGTATAGTTTTGTTAAATGATGTACTGGTCGTTAAAATTCATTAAATTAAGGCATATTTAAATTGAGTACTGATATTTAAAGTTTGTTAAATAAGGCACAGTGTGCTAAATTGAGGTGCAGTTCGTTAAACGAAGATATCGTTCGTAAAATTAACTTATTGTGGGTTAAAGGTAGGCACAGTTTGTTAAATGAAGGTACGGTTCAGTAAATAAAAGTACTCTTCGTTAAATGAAGATACAGTTCGTTAAATGCAGCCGCGTTCGTTAAATGCAGGTATAGTTCTAATGTACATAGATGCAGTACGTTAACCTCAAAAAATGAAGAACAAGTTATAATGCGTCAAAAAAGTCATGACAACGGAATTTTGAAGAACTAACGGAGTTCCCATGTTATATGTATAACAAATGGGGCTACCATACTCTATGACGTAAGCGGCAGTGGCGGCGTAAAAGAATTTAAAGGTTAAAATTAAGTGTTTAGTTGTTTTTGATACCAGCTCAATAAAAACATTGATACTGATATTTTTATATTATTTCCTTATTCCCAGGTTCATAGTCCACTCTGGCACTGCCCCGGCGTTCCTCACCTGCAGCGACGACTACCGGGCGAGATTTTGGTTCCGACGTAACACACACTAAAGAAGTGTGTGCGAAAATTTAGTTTAAGTTATGTAAGATGATTAATAAATATGTAAGGCTGATAGAATGTTGTTTTATTCCTTTTTAGGGTTCCGTAGCCAAATGGCAAAAAAAAATAAGCTTTTATAGATTTACTAGCGGCCGCCGCGACTTCGTACGCGTGGAGTTAATATGACACTTACCGCCATATTTGGACAATCCACACAATAT
>CM026303.1:2010154-2106053 GCA_014851415.1 Cnaphalocrocis medinalis
CGCTGGCCGAGGGTGTACACTCGAGGGCAGCGTGAGTGAACTTCGTCCCTTTGTCTCAAATTTGTTCTTTCTCAACTAATGTATGTACTTAGGGACCATTCAATATTACGTAAGCAACGATGGAGGAGGGGGGGGGGGGTCTTGTCTATGCTAGGAAGAAAAATTATATTTTATCGCCAATTTTTGCTGACAAGGGGGGGAGGGGGGGTAAATTTCCCAAAAAAATCTGCTTAAGTATACTTGAATGGCCCCTTATAATTATGTTTTTAAGAGAATAAAACGATTTTTTTTTATGATGTAATGAGCTTACCGGTCGTCGGAGCAGGCGTCGGACACGCGGCGGTACGCCGTACACACGCACGCCGCGCGCCGCCGCCGCCGACACGCGCACTCGCGCCCGCTCCATCTGGAACAAACGAGCAAACTTGTTGCCTAACCATATATAGATGTCGCAGCCGGATCGTATAATCGCGAATAGGGTATTTGACAAAAACAAATATGTGTTAATCAAAAGACCTCTCAATTTAAGAAACATATTGAAGATTGCTCGATTCTGGTGTTTATAACGAAGACGTAGAAATAGAAAAAATCTTTATTCAAGTTAGGTCCATACAGAACACTTATGAATGTCAAAACATAATATAATCTACCACTGGTTCGGAACGTCGATTTCTACTGACATGCCGAAGTGTGGCTCTCCCACTGTTAATCTATACCTACCTTGCTCATAAATATATAGGTACACTACTTACATTTTGGACAGATGTGTATAGTCTTTCAATAAAGTCGTGAAATTAATTCTTTATGGGAACTATTTACGTAGTTCCATAGCATTATTAAAGGCTTTTGAGTATTATAACCAATGTGGTTACCATGCGTTATGACATAAGCGGCAGTGGCGCCATCGATGAATATCATGACTTTCTTGATGCATTATATTATGATGAGTCACATTTTCCCCCGAGCGAAGCCGGGTTTGCATCTAGTATAGTTATAATTTGCATCATTTCATTCCTTGACCTCCACTGACCTCGTATTCGTATAGATCTGAGGCACTTTGGCGCCAAAACAGAGCGCCGTCGATACAAATGACACATGTCAAAAAAAACCTTATTTCTATGAGATTAAGGTCTAAATTGCATAGCAAATCGTTGTTCCGAACATCCAATATGTCTCTGATCTAATGTCATCTCTTTCAGTTGAGCATTATAAGAGAAAGAAAGTATTAGACCACGCGCGTAAGTAATGTGTTCTTATAAAAGCGGCTTTAACCACTATGAAATACGGGCGTAAATTATCTATTTCATATTCTTATTTTGATACGATGTAATGAGTAATGTTTCGAGTGATGGTGTGATGATTCGTATCCCGTAATAAGTAATGCAATATTACCGGCGCGGATGAGCGATGTCTCTGATCTAATGTCATCTCTTTCACTCGAGGATTATAAGAGAAAGAAAGTAATAGACCGCGCGCGTAAGTAATGTGTTCTTATAGAAACGGCTTTAACCACTATGAAATACGGGCGTAAATTATTTATTTCATATTAATTTTGATACGAAGTACCGAGTAATGTTTCGAGTAATGGTGTGATGGTTCGTATTGCCGGGTAATAAGTAATGCAATATTACTTGGCCGCGTGATATCACCCGCGTCATATTACAAGCATTACTTACACATCTCTATTGGTGTGTTAGTTGACTTGTTTTCGAGGATTTTTAAAAGAAGATCGGCAAAATGGACGCGAATTGGGCGATGGACGCGAACAGGCGAAATGACCCTATAGCAAATAAATTATTTTGTATTTTGTATTTTGTATGGAATCGATACAAAATAATCGATTTGGTGTTCTATCCGATTGTCGAAACTGACTAAACAAACGAAACGCAATGGCTCAGAAAATTAGGAATCCGTGAATGTTTTGTTTAGTTAGTTACCTAACAAAAACAAAACGCACTCATTTAATAACAAGTGTCAAAATTAACCCCCTCCCATTTAGGTCATAATTTATTTATTTTCGATTTTCTAACCTAAATTAAACAAACAAAACACGAACGAACGAGTAAAATGTTTATAAAGACATTTTATTTCATCCTAAATAGTTTTTATTACGTTTTCAATTCAGTTTATGTGATGATTTCGATGTTGCACACAGTTTTGCCATTTGGGCTTGATGTTGGCATTCTGGGCGTTGGAGCGTATTATCTGACGAGGTTGAAGAGGCCGAAGCAGAGTAATGTCAACAGCATATTCGGGCCGGAGCCCGGGAGCAAGGAGAGCGAGCTACACCCTGAGAAAGTGGTGAGATGTATCGCCCATAGAGGTGCAGGCCTGGATGCGCCAGAGAACACTTTGGAGGCTTTCAAATATGTGAGTTTTTGTCTTTTTCTTAGAGTAAAGAGTTTTAATGCAATTTGACACTTATAATCTTGTCGTAAAAGTTTATAACGTTGGCACTAGCAAAGAGATTGAATAACATTTTAAAGTTTTTAGTTTAAGAGAAGTTGTCGAGTGCCAAGATGTTTTTATTTTTTGTCAGTAGCAACGAAGTTGAACAAGATTCTAAGTTTAATGTTGTTACGATATATTTGTGTGGAAACAGTGTTTTAACAGAACAAATGTAATTTTGTTTACACAGAAAAATAAGCTTTGTAAAAGGTTGAATGCAACGGGAGTTTTTTCAAGACTATGAAAATATTATTATCTTTTTGACGTCAAAATTTGCAGAACCAACAAATTAACTCAATGTAACCATTTTCAAACATTTTTAGTGTGTGGAACGTGACTGCAACTTCGTTGAGCTCGATGTCAGGTCCTCTCGCGATGGGCAACTGGTGCTGCTCCACGACCAAGGGCTGGAGAGACTTGCTGGGACGAGCATCCCGGATGTGAGGGTCATGGACTGGGACGCCATTAAGAATATTGATGTGGGTGCTACTCATCCAAACAGGTACAGCCAAGTCAACAACACGAGTCGACGGGTCCCAAGAACAAAATCGTATCTGCTAAGTAAAAATATAGCATTACTCCTTTAATAACTAGATTTTAAGTTTTATACCTCTGTTTTGTGTGCAATTAAAAGCATATTCATTCATTCATAGCGGATAGGATTTTGTTCTTGGGACCTGTCAATATCCAATCTCAGTCTAAGCCAAATTAATTATGTTTTAATTTAAGTACTTAGTGAAAAAAACAGTTAATAATTATTTTTCTAATCTTCATAACTTCATTTTGTCAGTGTTAAATGGTAAAATTGTCATTTAAAATTTTGTTTGTTAACTACACTATTATAATAGTAAATGTCGAACCATCACCTACCATGGAACAAAAGCGAGTCTCAAGTGCGGAAAATGGTTGTGGTGTGTGTAGGTATATTACAAGTGTTTGTCGATGTAACAGCGAAAATATAATATTTTCAGGCACCACTTCAAAGAAGTCCACCTCTGCTTGCTAGACAATGCATTGGAGTACTTGCTGGAGAACCGCGTGCGCATGATCATCGACATAAAAGGGGAGGACAAGCAGGTGAGCTGGATGACTTACGTAGATTGCTTACGTTCCGTAATAGTATCAGCTTATATACTGTCCCACTGCAGTGTCATCACTACTATGATGGGATTAGGCTTAATCACCACGCTTGCCTAATACGGACTGGTGATCACAAACCCGAGCTATGTTCGAAAAACTCGAAACATACTTTTGTCATGGGGGTGATTCTATGCCAAATTTACTTTGGCCGGAGTCTGGAAGTAGCCGTGCTGGCGGGCCTCTGCCCCCGGGAGGGTCGCGGAAGAATAGTAAAGTATACCTATATACAAGGCCACTGCAGGGCAAAGGCCTCTGTCATAGAAATGAATTCAACGTTATCTATCATGATATTTAAATTTTTTTTGCAGGTGATCAGTGGCATATTGAAGACTTTCTCTGAGCGGCCGCAGCTGTACGAGTATGCGGCAATTACGTGTTTCAATCCGTTTGTATTGTATCAGGTGAGATAAGAGATAAATCTGTAGATTTTTTTAAATTTGAAAATGGACTTGATTGATTTCATAAAAGTATCAGCCCATATACTGTCCCACTGCAGGGCAAAGGCCTCCATCATAGAAATCATGTTATTACTACCATGATGGGATTAGGCTTAATCACCACGCTTGCCTAATGCGGATTGGTGATCACAAACCCGAGCTATGTTCGAAAAATTCGTGACATACTTTTGCTCGACCCGGGAATTGAACCCGCAACCCCGAGATTACGGCCCGGTACTTAAACCTCTAGACCAACGGGGCGTTCATACTGAAATTGGTTTCATACTGAACTCAATAATTGAGAATAAGTCTACGATAGAGCGGGCTTTAGGGAAGTGGGGGGCGCGAGCGAAATGTGTTTCTAGTTAAATTGGACTCTGTCGCGAATGATATAAAGCTGATATTCCCTGTACAGATCCGCAAGAAGGACCCGCAGATCGTCGGCGCGGTCAGCTACCGGCCTTACTGCTTTAGTGCGCACGAGTTCGACGCCGAGAACGGACCCAACCGACCCAGGTAAATTTTACCATACCTACTATACCCAAAACTGGAATTCAAGACCAAAAAATCTACTACAATGTTGCTACTGCAATAAAATGATCGCACCATAGTATTCCCCTTTTTTCTAAAAACACTCGCTGATGTAATTTATTTATTGGTAATTTTGATTCTATAATTTAAAAAAATAATTTTATTTACTTTTTTTCACATAAATACAAGACACTTTAATAAAAACTCAACCATCCGTAATTTTAGTTTTCAAAAATGTTATTGCGCTTGTAACACTTCAGGTGTTAATAACATTTGGTATCTACCCACAACATTTTAACAATGTATGGAAACTTGACAGTTTAGTCTGCATAATAAGAAAAATAATGCCAAAAAGGTTGGCGAAACCTAAAAACGTCACTTGAAAATGACATAAGTGACTTTAACAGATTTGACAGTGGCGTATCTGTCGTAGATTTTTTGGTCTTGAATTCCAGTTTTGAGTATAGTCTCACTAGTTTTGGGTGCACCCAAAAACGATGGGAAGATGCCATCGTTGCTGTAGCTGGAAAAAACTGGAAAAAGGACGCCATTAACAAGGGAAGGTGGAAGGAAATGGAGGAGGCTTTTACCCAGTCAGGGACTAAGGAATCAGAAGTCTAAATTAAACATTATTGTAACAAATTTGGTCTTTAGAAAAATAAAGCTGTTATTATTATATTGTTGTTTTGTTTTTGGTATAGCAATTCTTTGCAATTTATTCTTAAGTAAATATTGCACATAAAAAATTCTCGGGGGGTTCAGGTGGGACTCGAACCCTCAACCTTCCACATTCCGGGTGGCTGTACTACCAATTATACTAACCGAACCCCTTACTAAGCCGACGAATTTCGTAAGTGCTTAACTCGCCATGAGCTGACGATAGTCTCATCAATATTGTAGGTATACATATACAATATCCAAAGTATCGGAATGTGGAAGGTTGTGGGTTCGAGTCCCACCTGAACCCCCCGAGAATTTTTAAGTGCAATATTTACTTAATTGTTGTTTTGGTTCAGATACGGCGAGAACCTCCCCGTACACGCGCTGCTCCGCTTGGCCGACGTCCTCCACGCGCTGGTGTGGCGCTGGTCGGCGCGCTGGTGCGGCGTCAGCGCGGTGCTGCTGCACAAGGACATCGTCAGCCCGTGAGTACTCTGAAGTACTCTGAACAGACACAAGTGTTCATCACACAAATGTTTGTCCAGTAGGCCTAACATGCGCACCGCGACAAAACTTCGTCGACTCTCGTTCGCGAGAGCGCATCCTTCTATCCCGCTCATCGCTCAGTCAAGTAAGCGAGACGCAACTTGCGCCGACAAAATACGAGTGTCGACAAATTATCTCGCGGTGCGCATGTTAGCCCGGCTGGGTGGGTATTGAACCCACGACATTTGGCGTATGAGGCAGGGACACTACCAAATTAGCCATAAAAGTAAAGGCCTATAATTGAGACATGCAATCATATTTTGATACATTATTCACTGAATATAGAGCTTCTTATATACTCTGTCAATAGTTGTAAAATTTGTTCTTGAGGAACTATTAAGGAGTTGGAACTCCGTATAGTTCCTGTAATAATAATATGGATAGTATTATAACCAACTATACTCCAAACTGGAATTCAAGACCAAAAAATCTACGACAGATGCGTCACTGTAAAATTTGTTAATGTCACTTATGTCATTTTCAAGTGACATTTTCAGGTTTCGCCAACCTTTTTGGCATTATTTTTCTTATTATGCAGACTAAACTGTCAAGTTTCCATACATTGTTAAAATGTTGTGGGTAGATACCAAATGTTATTAACACCTGAAGTGTTACAAGCGCAATACCATCTTTGAAGACTAAAATTACGGATGGTTAAGTTTTTATTAAAGTGTCTTGTATTTAAATGAAATAAAGTTAATAATATATTTTTTTTAAATTATAGAATCACAATTACCAATACATAAATTACATCAGCGAATCTTTTTAGAAAAAAAAGGGTATACTATGGTTCGATCATTTTATTGCTGTAGCAACATTGTAGTAGATTTTTTGGTCCTGAATTCCAGTTTTGGGAATAGCTTTAGCCCGCGGCTTCGCTCGCGCTCCCCCACTTCCCTAAAGAATGGGGGGTTAGAAAGGGGCAAAAATGCTAATCTCCATCCCTTCAACTATCTCCATATAAAAAAAACATTAATTCGTCGCTCCGTTTTGCTATGAAAGAAAGACAAACATACAGACAGACAGACACACTGTCTCATTTATAATTTAGTATTTATGGGGCTACCTTACTCTATGACAAGCGGCAGTGGCGCCATTAATAAATTTTACGACTTTATTGACGCATTATTATACAATTAATTTTTAATCACCATCCAAATTTTTCCAAAAACTAAAACTGGCTGGAATCATCCGAAAACTGTACCGAAGATAACTGTTGGTAGCAACTCGCTAGAGGCGGCCAATGATTACATTTATCTTGGACATAATTTATCTTTCGGCCAGGGGCCACAAGTGAAAGAGGTAACAAGGAGTATTCAGCTGGGATGGGCTGCTAAAGGTTCACAAAGACCAAAGGTCGAATTTTGATCACGCGTTCGATATAGCATGGGAAGATCAAATTTTTTTTCGTATTTCGACTAATGTTTCTTGGAGAGTAGTTACACTTACAGATTCTGGGTAGAGCTTAAAAATTTGGATAGTGATGAAAAATTCACCTTGTATAGGCTTTGTCCATAGCCTTTACCTTTTTTTTAACATTATACTGGACAAACGAGCAGACGGCTCACCTGATGGTAAGTGATCACCGCCGCCCAGAGGCATCACAAATGCGTTACCGGCTTCTGAAGAAGGAATAAGCCCTTTTCTTTTGACCTTTTTATAAACAGTATAGAAGATAGTAATACTTATTTCTCATCCCCCAGGGCTGAAGTCCAGTACTGGCGCTCGCTTGGCGTCCGCTGCGCAGGATGGTGCGTCAACCGTCCCCTAGAGAAGTTGTACTGGCGGGGGGTCCTTAAGGCCCCGTACCTAGCCAACACTCTGCTGGGAGAGCCCGACGTGAGTAGACATTGTTTTATGTGGGAGAGCCACGCTTCGGCATGAATGGGCCACGACCGGAGTGATACCACGGCCTCACAGAAGACCGGCGTGAAGCAGTGCCTACGCTGTGTTTCGTCGAGTGAGTGAGGGTACCGGAGACCCAACTGGGGGGAAAGAGACGGTTGAGGTTGGCAGCGCACTTGTGACCTACTGGCGTTGCAGGTGTTTAAGGGCGGCGGCAATCGCTTACCATCAGGTGATCCGTCTGCTCGTCTGCCACCATATCAAAAACCACATAAAAAAAGATATAGCAGCAAATAAAGGTTTTATGAATTAAAGAAAGACAAAGATTACTAAAAAACTTCAATTACCTAGGCGTGGCAAACGAGCTAGCGGGTCGCATGCTGGTAAGTAATCACCGCCGCTAAGAACATCTGCGAGATCAGAGAGGTCGCTGTTGCGTTGTTGTAAATTACTATGCCTGATTAAGGTATAGATAAAAAAAATACTTCAAAAATTTCAGGTCGAGAAGGCACGTTCGGACCGTAGCAGAGACGAGGATTCGGACCGGCCCGGGCCGCTCGTGGACCGCCTGCTTGAAGAGCGGAGAATGTCCTCGGGACAGAATTAGAAAAAAAATGTCAAAGTGTTAGGCTGCAAATTGTTTCCTTGGGCTGGTCGTGAAAAAGTAAACTGTCAAAATTGTGGCGGGAATTTGATTTAAAAAAGAAAATGTCAAGGTTGGCGGGAATATCTATGGCCATGACGTAGGGTCAGCTGATTTTAGTTAAAATTATCTGCCAAACTGTTTTTTTCTTTGTGTTGGCACTGTTTCAAGTTTTCAGCCGCTGATTTTAAACAAATGGGCCGATTCGAAATAAAATTACAATTGTTTTACATACATATGCGTAGCCAAATATCTCTGTAAGCTTTGCTGTTGACGAAAGCTTAGTAAAGATTTAGGATTTTTTTTTTTTTTGAACTCGGTCAATGAGGATCGAATGAAGTATGACAGATTGTAGTAACCCATTGTGTGGTTCTCTGTACGAATTGCTTCGATTACTTTTGTATGGCGGCTACTTATTTGGACAGCTATTAGTATTATTGAGTAAATAAGTATTTATTTTAAAATTTATATAATAATGTCCAAACTCATTAATCTTTGATATTACCAAATACAGCGCATTTAATTAAAATGTGTCAAGAAAGTCTTGAAAACGGATTTTTGGGGAACTAAACGAATTCTCATACCCAATGGGGCTACTATACCCAATGACACAAGCGGCAGTGGCGCCACTAATTATTAATTTCGCGACTTTACTGACACATTATAGGTTGACAGATCAAAAATGGCGCGAAAATTATTGATGTTACTGAGAAGATTATTTTTATTATTATTTCCCACATTTTACGCTTTATGTTAGCAAATATTATTTATTATTTTTTAAGATTACTTTAGGCTTTAATTTAAGTAAGGACCGACATTCCTTATTATAAGTATTCGGAATATAATAAGTTATGTCGGTCCGAAATTGAACCAAATTGTCTACTAAGTAGGGTTGATATTTGAAAGACGCTTACTCTTAAATGAAACGGGTAATTTTTCATTCGTAGATGGATAACAACCAGCGCGAGTATGGCCGGACCAAAGAGAAAGAGTTGGATTAACAAGATCATAGACCAAAGAGGTCAGTTCGATTTTATTTGAATTTGAAAATATAAATAAAAGTTAAGAAATTACTTTGACAGGACCGCCGCCATTTTGGTTTGTCTTTTTGCTAATGTCATTATTTTAATCTCAAAAACTCTGATGCATCTTCATAAATATGTTTAATTATAATTTAAAATTTTACAACTGTACAATAATAAGATTTTAAATTAGTTTAGTTCGGATCCAGTTGATATCTAAAATGCATTGTCTAAAATTTTTATTGGATTTAATGTCCAATAATAGCTAAAATTTCTGCTTCCAGACATGACGATGACATGATGAATGGGAAATATTGGATTATCCAAGTGAAGATGATGCATACGGATTCGCTAGATGGCGTTCTTTTGTACTGAAGTCAAACTTTAATAGCATTGGTTGTTATTACAGTTGCTTGATGCTTGATCACGTTCAAAAATATCCAATCACCTTGTAAATGGATCTCAGTTTTACATTAGTACGCCATCTAGCGGATTTTTTGTACATGTGCCTCGACGTTGGTATGTTGGCAACACCAGTACCCACTTTCCTTCGAATACTAAACCCTTTTAAACTTTTAAAGCTATTCAAACGTCGTGCTATTTCTTTCTAAGTCAAATAAATGACACAGACAACAAATTTGAGCAGTTTTAAAGTAAAGTTTATGAGCGTTTGGGTATTTTGACTTTTATTATTGCGGGTGCGCATGCGACGTAGTGTGGGACAGATTATCGACCTTATCTATTAGGGATAAGCTCTGATTCCGCTTGCAGGTGGATTATTAACGTATATTCTATAATAGGTATAGGTCTATAGATTCTTTGTATCTATAAAAGACTGCTTCTTGTTTAACTTTATACAAATAGAACCAAATACGCAATATTTAGAGATTACGAAATACACTGGGGGGCAAAAATATTGAATCTTCAATGCTAGATTTGTGCAAGATAATTCTTATTTTATTCTATAATGATTCTGGGAATTTGCTATACCCAAAAGTGGAGTTCAAGACCAAAAAATCTACTATAATGTTGCTACTGCAATAAAATGATCGTACCATAGTATACCCCTTTTTTCTAAAAACACTCGCTGATATAATTTATTTATTGGTAATTTTGATTCTATCTAATAATATCTAAGAAAATAATTTTATTTACTTTTTTCACGTAAATACAAGACCCTTTAATAAAAACTTAACCATCCGTAATTTTAGTTTTCAAAGATGGTATTGCGCTAGTAACACTTCAGGTGTTAATAACATTTGGTATCTACCCACAACATTTTAACAATGTATGGAAACTTGACAGTTTAGTCTTCTTAATAAGAAAAATAATGCCAAAAAGGTTGGCGAAACCTAAAACGTCACTTAAAAATGACTTAAGTGACTTTATCAGATTTAACAGTGACGTATCTGTCGTATATTTTATGGTCTTGAATTCCAGTTTAGAGTATAGTTGTTGAAAGTATTGTATGACTTTTGGATGTTAAAGAAGTAACGGCCAATAGTAATATTAATAAGTAGATCGATATCTTTGCTCGCCAGTTTAGTGTAAGTCATATACATATCGGAGTAAGCGTCTGTGGCGTCAAATGTTATTGAAACTTTAATTTTATTTTATTTATAATGTTATTTTTCGGCACGCAGTGTGCCGGTGATTTTATTTTGTTTTCCCAGTTTTTATTACAGTGACGTTATGAGGTTTCCGCTAAATGACAGATAGGTGGCGCTCGCTGTACCTATACAGGGTGTATCTGTGAACATTTACATCCCTTTAACCACGTGTTCTACCAACCATTCTGAACAACATTTGTTCTATGACTTTTGAAAATTCGCATAAAAAAAAATATCTTTCCATGCAAAGTCGGTAACGTGACTTGGTCATTTTGTAAGGGAAGTCGAAAAATTTTTCGAAGAATTTGGAAAAGTGGTTGAGCAAATGTTGTTCAGAATGGTTGATAGAACACGTAGTTAAAGGGATGTAAATGTTCACAGATACACCTTGTATAGATATGCTTTATTGCACAAAATTCACAACTTAACTAGACACAAAAATACTACTTTTAAGTCCCGAAAGGTGTGTGAGGGTGTAAAGAGAGGTATAAAATTATTATTATTTACTTTACAAATTATTACCCTCACTTGAAGGCACTGTTCACATTAGAGTAGTATATAACGCCATCTATTGGAACTTTTAGGTAACCATCAATAAGGAATGTTTTGTTGACGAATAATTATATTTGTTTTTGGTGCTCTATTATTAGTTAAGAATTTTTTTTCTAAAACCTAACCAGAAATATAGAAAATTACGCATAGTGGAGCGGAGCCGTTCGTTCAATGGGGAGAAAAACTAACTTTTTATCACGACAGGGGGCGCATAACCGACTGTACCTACATTTGACATAACATCTGTCATATTGTATGGATAATTTTAAATTTATTAATTGTCAATTATTATTTTCAATCAAATTATTAATTTTCAATGCAAAACCGACACCTACGAATAAATTTACAATGAAAAAACACCAAATCGCAAAAAATCACAACATTAAACTTGTCAATAAACAGCAAAAAACCAGTTGGCATTGACTTTGACACTGATAGTAGTGACAGTAAACAAAGTGCAGTCGGAGATCACGCCATCTACAAAAAGCTTTGTGTTTTCGCCCCCATTGACATACTCCATTAAAAATCGAGAGTATAAATATACTCTAGATTCATAATCATGTAAAGTAAACTGACAGATGTCATTGTGTCATTCCCATACATTATCACTCAATTTGACACATGCAAAATGTCAAAATGCATAGAAACTTGTCATTTTCATCTGTCAGTTTACTTTACATGATTATGAATCAGAGTATAACTGCAAACGTTAGTTTGAAGAAATTCCGAACTAAATCGTCTTTTTCTATTTTTGTAGTCAGTTTATGGTTATTATTACTAATATTTTATTGTAAAATGTACTACCAGGAAACTACCACAATGAAATTATTTGTTTGCTTAAAATATACCAAACCTATCATGGCTATGATCGAGTAGGATTGTTAAAAATATTGTAAACTCCGATTTTTAATTTTATTGTGCGAACTAAAGTGACAGTTGCAAATGTTAAGCTTCCGTGCAGTTTTTTTAATGCAAAAATTAATATTTTATACCAAAGTTGGTATAAAATCTTTCGGATGGCTGCCTTCAATAATATTACTTAAACAATATTATGTACAAAATAATGTGTACAAATTTTAATTATCATTAAATTGAAGTTTATTTTGATGATAGCCATTATTATAAAACAGATTGCGTATAATTTTATGTATCTATTGTAAAACGATTTAAGTGCTTACAATAGGGTATTTGACAATTTTTTTTTATGTGTTTAATCAAAAGACCTCTCAATTTAAGAAACATTATTGTAAGAATTACTCGATTCTGATTTGAATTACCTGAGATATCATAACTTTTTTGCACATATTTTGGGCAAGCCCAAAAACGCTCTATACAAAATGACTACAGGCAAGTGACGTCACATGCTCGTATCCTGTATGCGCGATTAGTAAATTTTGTTTGGTAGCTATATCAAATGTTACGTTTTAGTAAATGGTTTTATAATAAAAGTTGGTGGAAAATGTACGGGTAGTTCAATGATATAATTATTTTTTTAAATTGTGATACTTTAAAAATGGACTTGCCCATGAAACTTTGAATGCTCATAAAACCAGTTAGACGTTATATTTTTAACTGAAAATTTTGGCCATTGGTTCTTATTTACCAGTATTTTGGAAAAGTATAAATATTTTTTACTAAATCGAGATTAGTCAAATACCCTATTAATATTTTCTAGTTAATCAATTTGAAATACTTAGTGCGAAGAAATCTTTTACAAAAATTAAATTAGACGATGTTTAAGTAAGGGCGTGTCAGAGTATTACGTAAGCATCGACGGGTTCAATATATTCTTAGAATATTGTACTCTATACTCTGATTTTTAATCATGTGGAGTAAACTGACAGATGCCAATGTCATCCTCATACATTATCACTCAATTTGACAGATGCAAAATGTCAAAATGTATAGTCTAAACTTGTCATTTGTATATGTCAGTCTACTCCACATGATTAAAAACCAGAGTATAGCTTGGCCTAATACTACTTTATTTTGGACCTAATATACCTATGATAGTGTCCAATGTCCAAAAATAAAAATTACCCGCGCCTGGTTAACTGTCTTATGCTACTTGTTTGTTGGTGCTTACGTAATTCTTGAACGTAAGGCGAGGCACTGGACTCGCAAGTTATTTTATTTTCGTAAACAAATAGTATTATTACCACCAAACGGTATTTTTAAGTCGTTATTTATTTATTTTTATTCATGTTTTTTGCACACAAATTTTTGTATTTAATGACTCTGAATGTACAAATTATATTTTATGATTATTTAAGCACCAAATATTTCGTAAATGTAATAAGTAAATTGTAATGCAATTTTAATAAAATGTGTGTGTGATGAATGAATTTTCTACTTGCGATTATTTGAGAGGCTCTTTTGTCTATATTGGACAATTAGACATTGGTCCACAACTTGTGAAATTGTAAGTCATTTTCTGATTTTAATGAGGTGAACTCATAAAGAAAGTATTAATAGAGTGGCCAAGCGCGTATCACCTTAAGGGACAGATATCTTTATGATCCGGCCAAATGAAAAATAACTACAAAATGGCGGATCGATGTGAATCTTCAGTACGGTAGCCTGTTATCTCTTACTAAGACTGAATTTGGTTGGTTATTTATTACGGTAGTAATAATACGAACAAAAATCGCACTTGGGTTACCATCGCAACTAGCTTTGTTGGGCACATTTTGAAGTGTGCCCAACAAAACAATCATGATTCTGTCTCTTTTACTCTTAGCGATTTCTGTATATGTAGTTGTTCCGTTTACACGAGTCTTATTTGAGTGTCCTCTCTATTGATACTTTCTTTAAGGGTGAACTAAACTGACAGATGTCAATGTCAAGTTATCAGTTGACGTCTTAACATTATGCAAAATGAAAATTTTTAACAACTTGAAATTGACATCTGACAGGGATTAAAATTAAAAATCAGATATATGTCAGCTACATTATAAAGCCAAGCTAAACAATGAAACGCAACAGTTATTGTGAAACTTGCTATGTTGCTGATTGTACCTTCTGTGCAATATTAGTGTAGAAGCGCCTGATGACGTATGTCTTGATGAATGATGATAATAATTTTTACCTTGTTTAAAATAATAAATATTTGTATACACTAGAACATTGTTTCATTTCCTTCTCTGAAATAGGGCAAGCAAGTACAATATACAGTAGTCTGCGGCAAGAAAGTGTAGTTATGACCTTGAGTGCGCAGAAACTAATTTTCATAGAAAGTCTTCTGTTTTACAAGTGCGCTAAATAACGGTCATCGCTATTCTTTCGTGCCGCAAGCTATAACTAAGGTAAGGAAGCATTTTATATTGACTAACAGGATTAAATGATGTTAATCTACATAGGGAAAGCTAGCTATATAGTGGGGGACATGATAGATAGGGAGAGCCACGCTTCGGCATGAATGGGCCGGCTCGGTCGGAGTGATCCACGACCTCACAGAAGACCGGCGTGAAGCAGCACCTACGCTTTGTGTGAGGGTAACAGGGGGCTAAAGGTTGGCAGCGCATTTTTTTTTATGTGATAGGTAGCAGACGAGCAGGCGAATCACCTGATCACAAGTGCGCTGCTAACCTTTTATCCCCTTCCCCCCGATGGGCCTCCGGTACCGTCACTCACTCGGCGAAACACAGCACAGGAGCTGCTTCACGCCGGTTTTCTGTGAGGCAGTGGTATCACTCCGGTGGTATTTGTGAATCCACTGTTGCGGGTGCCTATGGGTGGTGTCAATGGCTTTCCATCAGGTGAACAGTGTTCTACCACCTATCTTATATAAAAAAAAGTTCAAATTGATGGCACCAGTTGGCAGCAGTAGGAGGCAAATTAAATTTAAATAGATGACGCACCAGTTGGGACTTGGGATTGACATCATTCTGTAGTACTAACATCCGTACTATTATTCTATGACTAACATCCAGACAGAACAACACAGCCAATCCAGCCCACAACCTTTTTGGCGTAAGATGCAAGGTCACTTCGAAATGCCCCAATCGGACCAGTCGTGAAAATAAAAGATGGCGCCACTGCTGCTTAAGTAATAGAGTATGGTATCTAACTTTACTCTACGGGGTATGGTGATCCCCTTTGCACGACAATCGAACTTCGTTATCCTCAAAAATTTAATTTTACGACTTTCATGATTTATTTAAAAAAAGTGAAATATTTCAACGACTATCTTCCGTTCAGAAACGCAACATATCAGCATACATTATCGCGGTGAAACGAAACGCCACATCAACTTTGACAGGTGCCACCAACTTGAAAAAGCCAAAGAAAGGCGAATCGAAATAAATGTAGGTCTTTGGGCCACACCACCTGTAATAGAAAGAAAGCAGCGTCGAAAACAAAGTGAAGTATTAGTCCAATAATTCTACGGCACTGTGTAATTCAGCTATGCATTGATAACGCTTGAAGTTGCGAAATTTTAAACACTCGTCGTGGTACGAAACTGTCATGAGACCCAGACTTATGTAACCTTTTTGCCCGTGAATATATCTGTTAAGTTCACTGATAGTGCTTGTTTATCTACTCCAGAAGGTAAGGGTGTGTATTTATCTCTACTAACTCAGATTGTGTTTCGTGCGAAAGTGATTACTGCACTAACCTTGAACCGAATGCATGTAGGCGTGCACCGGCTGCTTCTGCCTGTAAATCGCCACCAATTCACTTTTCATCCATAATTTCCTGTAGTTTTACTCATTTGTCGTCATTTAAGGCTAAAAATTACATTATTAACATACATTTATGTCATTCTTTCTAGCCCCTAATTTTCTGATCATGTGCTAGAAAAGACATAATTTTTTAAATCTCTGTGTTCCATTTTTAAAATTTGAGTGACTTACTTTTAATTTTCAATGAAGAAACAAATCTGCCAACTTATTTCTTTTTCTATAAAAAGGTTTGCCATTATTTTGTTATTTTTAGTGAATTTTGTTTATTTATTTATCATGTGTTTTAGATAAGCATTTGATTATGGAAACCAATTTAATCCTCTTGTGTGAATACATTTTTATCTTAATTTGCTATAATAGCATTCTTATTGAACTTTGATTTAAAACTTGAAGTGGCATGATAAGATTAATGTATATTTGATGGATATCTATTTCCTTTGAAGTTGAAGAATAAAATAGTAAATGAGATATTTTATTATCTAACCACAATAAATACATAATTAGCGCATCTACACTAATGCTAGGTAGTTAGGTATAGGTAATGGTAGGCAGATGTTTTATATTTTTAAAAGTTTGCTATACGGGTCTTTCTAAGTTAAGAGGTACTTTCGATGGCAACGACAAAAAATACCTTTTTTATGCCATAAACTTTATAAATAATCTATTTATCACTTAAAACTAAATGTTTCCTACGTGGTCACTTAAATTTATTGCAGAAATGTACGTAATTAAGTCACAATAAGCCCTAATATAAGAAAAAGATCTCTCCCCTGGTCTGTCCCCAAACCGACTTTTTATATAAATCAGTAATTATGAATCTATTAAAATTCAATAATTATTTTAAATTCTTTAATTTTATAAGGACAGTAAACTTAGTAATAGTATCTTCCATGTAAAAATGCTTTTATTCCAATTCTTTAAATAAAATATTAACACTGAAATTTGTCCTAAGAATCTCGTGTCTCGTCCCCTGGTCTTTTGTTTTCGTTCAAAAATCGGTTTTGCTGTTCTAGTCTGTAGAAGTCGTGACCTTGAATGCATAGTGTGGAGCGTGAAGTTAGCATTAAGCGGCGCATAAGCAACTGCGCCGCCCATATTGCCGGCCATTTCGATCACGCCACTCGCTGAGTAGAGAAGTGTTGAGTGAATGCAGTCTTTCCTCTGGTTAGTTTTAAATGGCAAATTTTCGTTAAAATACTACCATGTGCTTAAATATTTACTATGAATTAGTGTGTTTATTGTTACGTTTGTGTGTGAATTACGTGCGCGAAATACTTTTACGGCTATTTTAGATTTCTATCGAAAATATATCTCCCCTGGCGTATTTACCCTGGCTCTTTTGATGGCAGGGGAGATGCTTAATGTCCAGGGGAGATACATTTTTACTTGTTTCCATTAATACTTCTAGTTTTCTCTAAACCTTTACTAGGTTTTATGCTTATCTTAGCTTTAAAATGCAATACTACGGTTCTTTAAAGAAAATTGGCACCTCGCAAAATAATTATCTCTGGCTGAGGCTCTGAATAAGTCCATCTCCAAGCTCGTGAAGACGTGACCTCTGAAGTTCCAATATAATCTCAATACAGAGAACAATTGAGCAGAACCGGGGCTTTAAAGTCTTCGTACAACAGCTTGGAAGGAGCCACCTGTCGAAGTTGACCAAAACAAACGAAGAAGTCGTCACGTCAAAGCCAGAGGTTCTATCGGAAGTTTACACCTTCTATAGCCAGTTATACGCGTTGCACTCACCCCACCCTACACCGGATGAGAAGGATTCATGAGCCACATTGACCTGCCATACGACAGAGGATCTTCCCGACATCAGCTTGGAGGAGATCGAGGCAGCTCTTGTGGGCGACTTAAAAATGGAAAAGCCCCGGAAGAAGACGGAGTCACAACCGAGCTTTTGAAAGCAGCCGGCAAGCCGGTGCTGAAGGAACTTCGGCGTATACTCAGTTCCTTTCTCCGGGAGAACTTCTAGGGGGTGGCAGCGGAGCTTGGTCGTATTGTTCTTCAAGAAAGGCGACAAAATTGGTGGACTATGAAAAAGCTTTTAACTCCGTCGAGACCTGCTCTGTTCTAGAGGCCTTGTAGAGGTGCCAAGTCGATTGGCGATATATCGAGGTGTTGAGGTGTCTGTATGACGCCGCTAATATGTCCGTAGTATTCTAAAATGGCCAAACCGGGCCTGTCCTGCTGCGAAGTGGTGTGAGACAAGGAGATGTTATATCTCCGAAACTCTTCTCCGCTGCGCTATAGGACATGTTCGGAACGCTTAACTGGAAAAGGCGTGGAATCAATATTAATGGCGAGTATATGTCACACCTACGATTTGTAGACGACATCGTCATCTTGGCGGAAAAACTACAAGACTTACAAGAGATAGTGAGCAGCCTGGCTGAATCTTCCAAACAAATCGGTCTTCGGATGAACTTGGATAAAACCAAGGTCAATGAGCTCGTTGATCCGGGACCAGTCGCTGTTAATAGAGTACCTCTCGAAGTTGTTCAGGAATATGTCTATCTAGGACAAACGCTCCAATTAGGCAGAAACAACTACGAGAGAGAAGCCAATACAATAATTCAGCTAGACTGGGCAGCATTTGGTAAGCTCCGTCAAGTCTTCTCCGTCACCAATCCCTCAAAGTCTTATGTCGCAAATCTTCGACCAGTGCGTCCTCCTGGTAATGACTTACGACGCCGAGACGTGGATACTCACAGCTGGACTAGTCCACCGGTTTAAAGTCGCTCAATGAGCTATGGAAAGGGAGGGAGGGGGACTCGGAGTATCTCTGAAAGACCGCATCAAAAATTATGTAATCCGACAGAGAGTTTAGTTTTTGTTGCTTTTTATAATTGTTTTTCAAGTTTTGTACCTAGCATATAGGAAACAATAATTTTATAAGTATAGAAGACTGCTAAGAAATGAAGTCTGATTATGAATAACTCATAATTAAAATAAATAAATATGATTCTTAAAAATAACCTCGTTTTTTATGTCTTCAATGTTCATAAAGTATCCTCCCCTGTACACCTTGTATCTCCCCTGTATCGTGTATTTCCCCTGGTCACTTATAAAACGAGATAAAACCAACAAATTGACTGGCCACTTTGTAAACGTGTTTACCGAAGCAGTTTACATAAAAATAATGTAAACTTAAGTAAAAAAATTAAAAAAAAACCCGTGCCGCCTTTTCATACAACGAGTTACCTCTTAACTTAGAATGACCCATACTTTAATTTATAAAAATAAAACAAATGAAAATAATTTCTTAAATTTTGAATTTTCTTCAAGTTTAAAAGTGGAACAGGCTTCCCTAGAATTGTTTTTCTGCCCTGTATCACAAAATATCTGATTTTGCTTTTTGAACCATTGTATTTTTTTTTCTTCTGATGCTGTGTTGGAGGTTTAAGTTGTGGGTCAAGTGAATTTATTAACACTAAAGTGAATTGAATAGGCTACTCTTTGGTAATCTTGCCTCAATATAGGCTCAAATCGATGGTTAAGTTGGAAGCCAAAAGCAAGCCTATCTTCTTTAAAAAAAAAAGAAAAAGTATACTTACTTAATCTTTGGTTCGTTGGGGGGCCACTCTGGTTGGCAACAAGCCATAGTGAAAGCAATTAATAGACATTGTAAATACATTTCAACATTCAAGGTTATTTCTTATCAAAACACAATTGCCAATTGGCTTATCAATATCATAATATCTTTAAAAGTATAAGTTAAATATACTAAATATTATGATTAAAATCGCTTCGAGTAGGGTTGCCAGGTGGCTGGATAAAGCTGGACAAATGAGACGGTCTGACCTGCCTATCCATATGTTTGGTCACAGAATAAATAGATATAGAATGCTCGTGCTGACGATAATATTGAATCTTTTATTAACCTATACACTGCAGTATATTTTATCACATCTCACCCGTATCCCTTTCAAATAGCCTTTTCTATTTGCACATGTCACCGTAACGTAATCTGAATCAAATCATAAGCTCATCAATTTAAATTTTTGTTAATAGCAATTCTTTGCAATTTATTCTTAATCAATTTTGGAAGGAAGTTGAATAAGTTTTGGGAAATAATAAAAAAAAAAATATTTTTCGAAAATACGTTTGAATGGGTGTCCACACATCTCGTCAGCCAATGATGTATTTTCGAAAGTAAAATTAGCATTAAGTTCTTTATTATTTTTAGCACCTTTTGCTCGGACAGTTTTACCACAAAATATAAAGGACACAGAAAGGAGACTCAGCCATAATTTTGAATTTAGAAGAGTTCGTTGACATATACTAGGGTTGTTGCCCGGCATTAGTACATAAGCGCGCGGCCTCTACCACAGGCCTCGACAGTTCGACAATCTTATGTCATAAGTTAGGTAGGATTAATGTGGTCGAAAAGGCGTATTTGCCCGTTAGTGCGCATGCGTAAGTACATGACATGTTTTTAGCTCTTAGTAGGCAATCTACTTTCTGTGTCCTTTATATTTTGTGGTTTTACGGTGACAGGTCTTCAGAATGGGTTAAGTCCCTGCCCAGTTTGAACATAATTGCTTCATACATTTTAAATTTATGAACAATATGTACTTACAGAAGATTTATGATTAATTGATCATATTTTACCACAAAGTTATAGATTACTTGAATATAGTCTACAATAAATAGTACAGTGTATACCAGAACAAGACAATAACTTTGGATTGACTGAGCTAATACCACAAACAAAGGCAAAAAAGAACTTCAAATTCATAAAATAAATGGGACTTTGACACTAGCGTGTTATCCCAAAAATCGGGACAATCCCACCAAATACGATACGGGTGGCGACAACGCTGATGTTTATACAAATTGTTTGTTTCATTATCGTGTTATTTCATGCCGCGACTTTAAATTAGTGTAGACACAGTATAAGAAATATACAGTACTTTACTTAATTATTAACTAAGGCCACTTGGCGAGTTTCTCGCTTACTCTTGCGTTTGATTGGGCTGTCACGTTTGAACGTGCGCGCGTCATACACCGTTAATTTTTTTGTTTTAATCCCGAAGCCCTTATTACGAATAAAGCCCTTTTACCATGTCAGATCATTAAAATAAGCGAAATAAAAAACAGCTGTCCCATACAATAAAAAATAACCAATAGCCTTATTATGTAACCCGAAAAGACGAAACACAAGCGCGGTGTAATCGACACCCAGCGCCATCTATTGGCAGAGGTTGAAACTAATAACCAAAGTAAGAAACAAACTACTAACTATACTATTGCAGTGACGTAATGACGTGACGAAAGTTTTAAGTAGAACAAGTCATGTTAAAAACTACAAGTAGGTAACATGCTATGAATACAATAGACTATTACGTAATCGTAAATATTAAATACCTTTTTTCAACCTCGTACGTAAGATCAGTAAGAAACCAATGTTGACAATCTGTTCGTAATTTTAAGGGCGATATACGGTACGATTTATCGTTACGATGGATCCGTTGCGATATCGTATGGTTCGTAAACGATTGATCGCATGATGAATCAAGCCCATATAACAATCGATTGTTAATGTTTTATTCTTGTTGTTTTCCGTTTCCTTACGTCATTCGGTATGAGATAAAATCGAATCGATTATCGTAAAAGCCGTTGAAGAAAATACTAGTGATGCGCCGAATAGTGGTTTCACCGAATAACCGAATACCGAATAATATTCGGTTCAATCTTTACCGAACCGGATATTCGGCCGAATTATTCGGTTTACCATTTTCTATTTTGTTTCCGATCTCTCTTCTATACTAGACTAGCGGCCGCCCGCGACTTCGTCCGCGTGGAAAAGTAATGTTATTTAGCCTATAGCCTTCCTCGATAAATGGACTATCCAACAAAAAAAGAATTATTCAAATCGCACCAGTAGTTTCGGAGATTAGCGCGTTCAAACAAAACAAACAAACAAACAAACAAACAAACAAACTCTTCAGCTTTATTATATTAGTATAGATACGGTGACCATAAAGCACTTAAGTGAATTCGTACTGAGATATAACTAAAGTGTTTATTCCTTCCGTGTCAGAAATTTTCTTAACGTATCTCTGTTATAGTGTCTTTTAAGCAAATAATGCACTTAATAAAATCATCGCAGGGTTCAAGTGGGACTCAAACCCACAACCCTCTACATACTGGGTGGCTGTTCTGGTATGCAGTGGGTGGTGAGGTCGAGTACCAGCTGGACTCTTGGATGTTTTTTTAAGAGCACCTACTTAAAAATAAAATTATTTATTGTTGATTCATATTTTTATTTTAATAATTTGCCACATACATAGGTAAGTGTTTTTATTAAAAAATAAATAAATTATAATTTTGATCTGAGTTCGAAAACAAAGCTTTATAATTATTATTTATTTAAATTTAAAAAAAAGGCCAGATATTTTTAAGTATAAAAATAAATAGTAAAATTAATATTGATTGATCTGGCTTAAAAATAAATGAATTAGGTATTTTTTTAAAGTTAATGTTAGCTACATATATACTAATAGGGCAGGAAATAAATATGTGGACTCTAGATGTTAACATACACGTTGATTTCAAGATTACTTGATTTCATTTATTAGCTTTTTAACACATTCCTCGCCAGTTTTATTTAATTTACAAAAACATAAATATTACATAAAGAAACTTGTCCTTTTAAATTCCATGTTATATAGCCAGGAAAATAGAAATACTCTAACCGAATAATCTAACCGAATACCAGCACTAATACCGAATAATTCGGCCGAATACGAATAGTGGAAAAAGTGCCGAATATGCCGAATACCGAATACCAACCGAATATTCGGCGCATCTCTACAAAATACTTAGATGTGTCGTACGTTTCCCATAGTGCGACCGTATTTCTTATAAAGTCAGACAATGATTGTGTGTGGCCTTGGTCTTTAAATAGCACTTTTTTACATACTTATTTGATATTTTTAACTACTATCTGCTTTCGTCTAGCGCTATATCCCGTTTGGGACGGGCAGTGACAACCTACGAAAAAAGAAGACTGAATGCGGATTGTTATCTCATTCACACATAGACTAAACGTCATAATGTCAGATGAGTAAGATAGCTGGCGCCAAGCTCTTATTTTAGCCAGGTTTCTAGGCTTGTTCTTGTTTTTAGGAACGGGCGCTCACGTTTTGATTCTATCCATTCTGACGTTTGTGCTGTCAATCAATTTAGTTATGCTTACGTACGATAGACGGAGAAATCCAATAGATGGCGCTGGGTAACGATTCCTTCGCGCTAGTGTTTTGTCTTTTCGGAATACATTTAAGCCTTGTAGTTTCTTTAGAAGTTATCTCTTTATAAATGGTATAGATATATAGATTATGATAATAGTAGTAGCGCGCGCTCACTTCGCTTCGGGACCGTACCTAGTTCAAAAATTACATCGCGCAAGCGTTTCGTGTTTTCGGTTTACCTATAAGCCTTGTCGTTGTCTATAGAAGTTATATTTTTATAAATAGTATAGATTAAAGCGAATAAAAAAAATATACTTATTTCACTTTTTTTATCGTCAGGGTAACCCCGTATCAAGCTATACAAGATGCTCCGGCGCTGCTCGAAGCACCTGCAGGCCCTGTACCGGCGGCAGGGCCAGGCCGTCCGTCTGCGATCCACACAGGTACCTACGTATACATAACTATACTCTAAACTGGAATTCGAGAACAAAAAATCTACTACAATGTTGCTACCAATAAAATGATCGTACCATAGTATACCCCTTTTTTCTAAAAACACTCGCTGATGTAATTTATTTATTGGTAATTGTGATTCTATAATTTCAAAAAAATATCTTATTAACTTTTTTCCATTTAAATACAAGACACTTTAATAAAAACTTAACCATCCGTAATTTTAGTTTTCAAAGATGGTATTGCGCTTGTAACACTTCAGGTGTTAATAACAATTGGTATCTACCCACAACATTTTAACAATAAATTGAATAAATAAATAAATAGAAACGGCTGAACTTGAAAATGACATAAGTGACATTAACAGATTTGACAGTGACGTATCTGTCGTAGATTTTTTGGTCTTGAATTCCAGTTTGGAGTATAGCTGTTCCCCGTGACTTCGTCTGGGAGGAATAGCATCTTTGGGTAGCATTTTAAATTATTTAATCACTAGCGGCCGCCCGCGACTTCGTACGCGTGGAGTTAATTATTGACACTTACCGTCATATTTTGGACAATCCACACAATATATTTTTATAAATTGTAGCCTATGTGTTATTCTGATGTATAAGCTATATTGTGGTAAAGTTTCATTCAAATCCATTCAGTAGTTTTTACGTGAAATAGTAACAAACATCCATACATCCATACTTACAAACTTTCGCCTTTATTTTTTTTTTTATGTGATAGATAGCAGACGAGCAGGCGGATCACCTGATGGTAAGCAATTGCCGCCGCCAATGGACACATGCAACACCAGTGTATATGCAACAGCAGTTATAATAGTAGTAGGATTTTCATCAATATTTACTTTACCTTCTTGATAGCCAACACTAAATTAACCAAGTGTTTCCCCATAGGCGCCCAAAGTCCTGATACCATCGAGCAAGCAACTGTTACATCCGCGAGAGCTGGTCCCCCGCAGCCAGGCGGCCGCGCTGCACGTCACCCGCGCGCTGCGGGACCAGCAGGATGTTATGACTCCAAGCTTCCCGGACTCCGTGTCCGAGGGAGACGTCAAGCTCGACAAGAAGGTGACGTGCTTTTATATTAGTTTCGAGCAGCCCGCCCTTACTTGTTACTTAGACCAACCAATAGATGGCGCTGTGAGTAGATTAGAGAGCGGAGCGAGACGTCAAGCTGGACAAGTAGGTACATATGTGCCTTTTCATAACTACATTTAACTCTCGCACGCTTGTCAGTGTCATGGCGTCGCGTGTGACGTCACGTCTAAGGCTGCTATTCCACCAAAGCTGAGCGAGGTAGCTGAGCGGTGTGCCAGGAATAAATCCACCAATAGAATCACTTCTAGACAGAAATGAAGTAATTCTATTGGTGGTACTTTTCCTCGCAGACCGCTTAGCGACCTCAAACAACTTTGGTAGAAAAGCAGCCTAAGATTTGTCGACGTAAACATAATGTGACGTTGATTATGTGTCGACTTAGAAGTGACGTCATGTGTGTGTGAGAGATACTTATACTACTGATGGGAGAGCCAGCCCAAGAATGGGCTGGCTCGACTAGAGTGACACTACGGTCTCTCAAAAGACGGCGTGAAGCAGCGCTTGCGCTGTGTTTCGTCGAGTAAGTGACAGTATTGGAGGCCCAATTGTGGGTAAGAGAGAGCTAAAGTCCTGCTAGCATCGAGCGCGGAGGTCCAATTGGTGGTAAAAGGGCCCAAAGTCCTGCTAGCACCTCGCAAGCAACTGCTGCACCCGCGCGCGCCGGTCCCCGGCAGGCGGCCGCGCTGCACCTCACCCGCGCGCTGCGGGACCAGCAGGACGTCGCGACCCCGGGCTTCCCGGACTCCGTGTCCGAGGGAGACGTCAAGCTCGACAAGAAGGTGCGTGCCTTACATAACTATGACGTCACTTCTTCCACAGTGTGAAACACAGTGCTTTTACATTAGTTTCAAGCAGCCCGCCCTTACTTGTTACTTAGACCAACCAATAGATGGCGCTGTGAGTAGATTAGAGATTTGACTGTAAGATTAGATCGCGTCGGAGCGAGACGTCAAGCTGGACAAGAAGGTATATACCTTATCATAACTATGTAAGTGTTTATGCGTCGACTTAGAAGTGACGTCATGCGCTCTGATTAGTGGGAGATACTGACGCTGCTGATGCGAGGCGAGAAGCAGCCCGCCCTTACTTGTTACTTAGACCAACCAATAGATGGCGCTGTGAGTAGATTAGAGATTTGACTATAAGATTAGATCGCGTCGGAGCGAAACGTCAAGCTGGACAACAAGGTATGTGCCTTTTCATAACTACATTTAACTCCCGCACGCGTGTCAGTGTCATGGCGTCGCGTGTGACGTCACGTCTAACGTTTGCCGAAGTAAACATTCCTAGTTGCCCCAGTGGGGGCGATGCCGATGGGGGCAACTGGGAATAACCCAAGCAGCACATGCGCCGTACTGCTGTGTTTCGCCGAGTGCTGAGCCACGGGGACCCTTCTTTATAATAGGAGTGGCCCCAAAATTTTATGAAATTGGGTATTTGACTAAAAATTTTTTATGTGTGTAATCAATAGACGCCTTAATTTTAGAAACATCGTTGAAAGAATCACTTGATTCTCATTTGAACTTCCTGAGATATCACAACTTTAAGAGCACATATTTTGGGCAAGCCCTAAAACGCTCTATACAAAAGGCTATTGAATTTTGACGTCACAACTCAAATTATTGTGTGCGCGTCTAGTAAATTTTGTTTGGTAGGTATATCAAATGTTTCGTTTAAGTAAATGGTTTCATAATAAAAGCTGGTGGAAAATGTACGGGTAGTTCAATGATATAATTATTTTTTAAAAATTTTATACTTTAAAAATGGACTTGCCCATGAAACTTTGAATGCTCATAAAACCAGCTAGACGTTATATTTTTAACTGAAAATGTTGGCCATTGGTTCTTATTTACTAATATTTTGATAGAGTATCAATATTTTTCACTATACCGAGATTAGTCAAATACCCAAATGAACTGTGATTTTCAAATCGTGATATCTCGGAAAATCAAAGAAAATTGTACCATTGTTTTTGTGATTGAGAAACAAATTAAAAATAATAGGCATAGTCAAAAAGCATTATTTTTTCGCTCACTCCCGCCTTTGTTTCCAGGTCGGAGACAGCGTAGCGGCTGACGAGGTGGTCCTTGAAATCGAGACGGACAAGACCGCCATCCCTGTGATGGCGCCGGGACACGGCGTCATCGTCGAGCTGTACGTCAAAGACGGGGACACGGTGAAGGCGGGACAGAAGCTGTTCCGTATGGACGTCACTGGTGAGTGTCTAGTTGACTGGGATATATTTAAGGTACATTTTTCATCATCATCTAAATTTTTAAGGTTAATATAGAATCTGTAAGTGAACAGCTTTCTCCTAGAAACATGGGTCGAATAGGGTATTTGAGTAATCTCGATATAGTAAAAAATATTGATACTTTACCAAAATATTAGTAAATAAGAACCAATAGCCTAAATTTTCAGTTAAAAATATAACGTCTGGTTTTGTGAGCATTCAAAGTTTCATGGGCAAGTCCATTTTTACAGTTTCTCTTCACAAGTTTTATTCGATTCTGATTTGAATCACCTGAGATATAACTTTAAGAGCACGTCATATTTTGGGCAAGCCCAAAAACGCTCTTTACAAATGGCTACAGGCAAGTGACGTCACACGCTCGTAGGTATCTTGTATGCGCGTCTAGTAAATTTTGTATGGTAGCTATATCAAATGTTTCGTTTAAGTAAATGGTTTCATAATAAAAGTTGGTGAAAAATGTACGGGAAGTTCAATGTTTTTTTTTTAATTTTATACTTTAAAAATGGACTTGCCCATGAAACTTTGAATGCTCATAAAACCAGCTAGACGTTATATTTTTAACTGAAAATGTTGGCCATTGGTTCTCATTTACCAGTATCAAAGTATAAATATTTTTTACTATATCGAACCCTATTATATTATTATTATAATATACTGATCTTCATCGTATCTGTTCTTCATCTTTACAGAAAATTAATGTCCACATTTTATTTCCAGGCCAAGCCCCCGCAGCAAAAGCCGCCGCCCCCGCCGCGGCTCCAGAGCCCCCCGCGGCCGCGGCGCCGCCCCCGCCGCCCCCGCCGCCCGCCGCCGCCCCGCCGCCCGCAGCCCCCGCGCCGCCCCCGCCGCCGCCGCCGCCCCGCGCGGCCCGCCCCGCCGGCTGCCGCCCCGATATCTTCTATACCTGTAGCTGCTATCCGACATGCTCAGGTAGGATGGTGTTTCATTATGTACAGTGGTCAGCACATCAAGTTACTACAATCTGTCAAATTTCCTCAGTTGATATTGAACCAAACACGTTTGACATAAAAGTGAGGTTCGATTGAAGAAATTTGACAGATTGTAGTAACTTGATGTGCAGGCCACCGTACTTAACTAGTGGCCAGTCCTCACTTCGTTTCAGGACGATTATTCCAGTCAAGCTGCAGTCACTGGTGTAGACGAGGAAACTGCCAAACTGAAATGGGAATGGCCGGACCTCATCTGATGACTGGACCCCAAAAGACTTAACATCGTCATCTGACGAACGCCGACAACGGGCACCCAAAAGCGATGGAGTGTTTTCTGTGAGGCCATTTTTAATCTCCGACGCAAAAACGACGGGGTGTTATAAGTTTGACGCGTCTGTGGTGTGTGTCTATATGTCTGTCTATGGCATCATAGCTCCCAAACAAATAAACCGATTTTGATTGCTTTTTTTGTTTTAAAGAAGAATAAAGGGAGTGTAGTGTAGAGTGTAGCTACGTTGGATAAAAAATCGATCCAAGATGGCCGCCGTCACAAAGATATGAATTGTATGTTTTAATACAACTCCCACAATACCCATAAAAGGGCTTGAGTAGCAGAATATATCTACCGTAAAATGTGGTGAGATCCATGTTTTGCCAAGTCGGTTATGCATTTATTGACTTGGCTATCACATTAAAACACAATATATCTCACAAGTAATGCATTAAATTGATTCGGTTGTTTAATGTGATTGCCAAGTCAATAAATGAATAACCGACTTGGCAAAACATGAATCTCACCACTTTTTACGGTAGTTGCGAGACTTGGTTTTTTTACAAGGATTGTTTTTGATGGGATCTCATTCCTTTTTGTAGAAAGTTTTTTTGTAAAATAAATATCTTTATCTTTTTTATCAGGCAATCGAGACAGCGACCGTAAAGGTCCCCCCTACGGACTACAGCAAGGAGATCGCCGGCACCCGCTCCGAACAGAGAGTGAAGATGAACCGCATGCGCCAGCGCATCGCGCAGCGGCTGAAGGACGCGCAGAACACCAACGCGATGCTCACCACCTTCAACGAGCTGGACATGTCGCACATCATGGCCTTCCGCAAGAAGCACCTCGACGCCTTCACCAAGAAGCACGGGATCAAGCTGGGTGAGTGACGATGGGACCAAAAAAAACTCGGTAAAGTTACCTAGAATGGGACAAAAACTACCATAAAAGCGACGCAATCTACTAAAAACAACTAAAAAGCGCGCAAAACTACTAAAAAGTAACTATAACTGACAAAAAAACCGGAAAAACTACCTTAAAACTGACTAACCTTATTTAAAATGGGACAAAACTACCATAAGTAACTAAAACGTCACGCAAACTACTAAAAAAGCAAGCAAAACTACTAAAAAGCAATCAAAATGAGCTCAAAACTACTAAAAAGCGAACAAAACTACTAAAAAGTAACTATAACTGACCAAAAAATCGGAAAAACTAACATAAAACCGACTAACACTATTTAAAATGTGATAAAAATTAACAAAAAGCAATCAAAATGCGACCAAAGCTACTAAAAGTCGACCAAAACCAGCACAAATCAATCTAAACGCGACTGAACCTGCTAAAATGCAATCAAAATTACCAGAAAATTACCAAAACTGGCATCAACTTAGTGTATTAGTGTATTACAAAGCAGAATGTACTTATTGTTAAAATCAACATAGCCTGTGATAACTATGGTGGAAAATGTTTAAGGCAAATGTGTTACCTATTATACTTAACTTTATGTATTTGTGTTACAATGATGCTGTTTTTTTCCTAAATAAATAAATATAAAATAAATAAATCAACCAATAGAAACACGACAAAAAATACCAATAAGCATTCAAAATGCGGCATAAACTGTTACAAAGCAACCAAAACTAGTGATTAAAATTTCCAGAAAGCGAGCAAACCTACCAAGAAGCTACCAATACTACCATAATGTAGCTTAAATTAAAAGCGATAGAAAACGCGATCAATCTAAACGCGACTGAACCTGCTAAAATACAATCAAAATTACCAGAAAATTACCAAAACTGGCATCAACTTAGTGTATTAGTGTATTACAAAGCAGAATGTACTTATTGTTAAAATCAACATAGCCTGTGATAACTATGGTGGAAAATGTTTAAGGCAAATGTGTTACCTATTATACTTAACTTTATGTATTTGTGTTACAATGATGCTGTTTTTTTCCTAAATAAATAAATATAAAATAAATAAATCAACCAATAGAAACACGACAAAAAATACCAATAAGCATTCAAAATGCGGCATAAACTGTTACAAAGCAACCAAAACTAGTGATTAAAATTTCCAGAAAGCGAGCAAACCTACCAAGAAGCTACCAATACTACCATAATGTAGCTTAAATTAAAAGCGATAGAAAACGCGATCAAATCTAAACGCGACTGAACCTGCTAAAATACAATCAAAATTACCAGAAAACTACTAAAACTAGCATAATATACACACGGCAGAAACTACTGCTCGACCCGGCTTTTGTTTTAGTTTTGTCTCAATCTAATAATTGTGGGAGAGCCATGCTTCGGCATGAATGGGCCGGCTCGACCGGAGTGATACCACTGCCTCACAGAAAACCGGCGTGAAGCAGCCCCTGTGCTGTGTTTCGCTGAGTGAGTGAGGGTACCGGAGGCCCATCGGGGGGGAAGGGGATAAAAGGTTGGCAGCGCACGTGTAACTCCACTGGTGTTGCATGTGTCCAAGGGCGGCGGCAATTGCTTACCATCAGGTGATCTGCCTGCTCGTCTGCTACCTATCACATTCTACTACATCACCCTAATTGCGGTAGAAAAATACTAAAAGCTCTCAAGAACGAACAAAACTAACGAGTAGGTACAGTGTACATGAGCGCACCTAGGTTCTGAACAAGAAAAGCTAGGTGCTTATAAAGAATGAAAAAACTTAAATTGAAATGGCAGATGTCCTGGACCTCAGGCCAGATGGAGTGATGATCTGCGCAAGAGGGCTGGCTGGAGCTGGATGCGAGTAGCCGAAGATCGATCAAAGTGGCGAGCATTTGGAGAGGCCTATGTCCAGCAGTGGACTGCAACAGGCTGATGATGATGATGATGATGATGTCCTGGACCCCCTGGGTAAGCTCATGACAATGTATGTGATGTTGTCTCAATTTATTTATTGATTCCAGGTCTGATGTCCCCATTCGTGAAGGCGGCCGCCAACGCACTAATGGACCAGCCGGTGGTGAACGCGGTAATCGAGGACAACGAGATCATCTACCGCGACTACGTGGACATCTCGGTGGCAGTCGCCACGCCCAAGGGCCTGGTGGTGCCCGTGCTAAGGAATGTGCAGAATATGAACTATGCTGACATAGGTAAGACATTTGCCACTGCTCCAAAGAATAAAGTTCGTTTTGTAATATTTTTAATAAAGAAGATCGGACTTTCTGCTCCAAACAATCCACTGGAGAGGAGACCTATTTTTGAATTGTCGTCTCACTAAAAAACGTGTAACTCGCATGATTTTGGAGATCTGCATTTTTGAATCATTCGAAAACGAGCGTTTTGCAACGAGTGGTATAAACCACTCGTTTCCGTGAAGCGAGTGGACGTCAACGTGAAACGAGTTAAAACTATACTTTGTCAAGCTTGGCAATACCCTAAGCAAGTGATTTTAAAAATAGCGAAACTTTTGAATCATGCTATTTACGAGACGACGTGACTTGCAAAACGAGTAGTTTTGTTCGGACGAAGCGAAAATTCAAAAATAGGTCTCCTGATCATCTACCGCGACTACGTGGACATCTCGGTGGCAGTCGCCACGCCCAAGGGCCTGGTGGTGCCCGTGCTAAGGAACGTGCAGAATATGAACTATGCTGACATAGGTAATATATTTTATTAATTTTAAGTGAGTGGCTATGCAGATCTTATTTAGACCAGTATCAGTAGTTACAATTAAAACCTGCACTTTTAAGAAAGCGAATTACTTATTTGGGCCAGGATCGACTCGACATGGAGGGCGAAAACCGAGAATTGGCCTCCAGGGGGACTATTCTTGCGCACTAGACATTGAAGTCGAATTTAGAAATTTCATACATTCGTCTCTCCTTCCATGTCGAGTCGACTTCATAGAACGCATAGACCAATAGAAGAACAAGATAAGGAATGTCGACTGTAATCTGTGTCATCCTATTGGTTGTGCGTTCCATGAAGTCGACTCGACATGGAAGGCAAAAACCGAGAATTGGCCTCCTGAGATCCCTAGCTTCATTAGAAATAGAAATATTTTTTAAGACCCTATAAAACATTTATGAATGTCAAATATTTGTAAGCTTCCGCTTCTAAATAAGTAGGGCGACTTTATTTCTTTTTACCCGACTGCCAAAGAAGGAGGGTAATGTTTTTCGAGTGTATGTAAGTATGTATGTATGTCTTTTCCTTTGTGACCTCCTGTAGCCTAAACGGCTTGATGGATTTTGATGTATGAGGTATCGTTAGATTTGTCTTGATTACGGGAGTGTCATAGGATACATTTTATCCTAAAAGTCCCACGGGATAAAGACATAATAATATTTTTTCTAAATTTCCCTTTAAAAAAATATGTATGCGGTATCATTAGATTCATTTCAATCACGGGAGTAATTAATATAGGATACGTTTTTTCTCAAAATTCCCACGGGAACATGTTAATTCTGCGTCAACGCAAAGCAACTCATGCGTTAGCAAGCAAAAAGATAGGGCGTGGCCTGGCATGCGGCGCGCGGCGTCTACATCTACAACATTTTCGTTAAATAAAAACAGCTAAAAAGTTATAAATAAAAAAAATATTATTAAAAAAACAAAATACCCGACTGCACACTAAAAAAAGAGTAAAACAAGCCCCACAATAATATTGATCAATCAAATGCTAAAAACTAATTATGTAATACCGTTTAAACAATACCTATATTAAAATACACTACAATATGTGTTCGTAATCGATAGTTAAATAAACAGAAACTTATTTTGAATACAAATTTACTGAATATAATTTATAAATGTTGATGGAAAGCATCGCAGGCGGGGACCACCTTGACCGCCACCAACGAAAATTCTGCTAAATGGTGCACAACCGAAATGACTATAAATAAGCCTCTGTTGGTACATATATACACATATTGTAGTGTATTTTAATATAGGTATTGTTTAAACGGTATTACATAATTAGTTTTTAGCATTTGATTGATCAATATTATTAAGGAATATTCTTTTCAATTTGCCAGAGCTAACCATCGCCGGCCTCGCCGAGAAAGCAAAGAACGGCAAGCTAACCATCGAAGAGATGGACGGCGGCACCTTCACCATCAGCAACGGGGGGGTCTTCGGCTCGCTCCTGGGCACGCCCATCATCAACCCGCCGCAGTCCGCCATCCTGGGCATGCACGGCATCTTCGAGCGGCCTATAGCCTTGAATGGACAGGTCGTGATCCGGCCCATGATGTATATAGCGTTGACTTATGACCACAGGTAAGACCTATCTACAGATAAGACATTTCTACTATCTAAAGGATATAACAAAATTGTTCAATTCTTCGAGCGCCTTGTAGCCCTCAAAGGACAGGTCGTGGTGCGGCCCATGATGTATATAGCGTTGACTTATGACCACAGGTAAGACACATTGATATACCATTTATAACACGATCACACAGTTTTATTCGCTCACACAGACACAGGCCTATAGGCCTGATATACACACAGGACAGGTCGTGGTGCGGCCCATGATGTATATAGCGTTGACTTATGACCACAGGTAACTAAGTCACTTCATTCTCTCATTGACCATCCATCATCAACCCGCCGCAGTCCGCCATCCTGGGGATGCACGGCATCTTCGAGCGGCCTATAGCCTTGAATGGACAGGTCGTGATCCGGCCCATGATGTATATAGCGTTGACTTATGACCACAGGTAAGACCTATCTACAGATAAGACATTTCTTCTATCTACAGGATATTACCAAAATTGATCAATTCTTTGAGCGCCTTGTAGTCCTCAATGGACAGGTCGTGATCCGGCCAATGATGTATATAGCGTTGACTTATGACCACAGGTAAGACATTGCTTCCATCTACAGGATATACCCTGATAAAGAACAAAAATTGTTCAATTCTGCGAGCGGCCTGTAGCCCTCAAAGGACAGGTCGTGATCCGGCCTATGATCCAGGCTGACACTTTACTTTACTTACAGGCTGATACTTTACTTACAGGCTGACACTTTACTTACAGGCTGACTTTTACCTACAGGGATACTTTACATACAGGCTGATACTTTACTTTACATACAGGCTGATAAGAATAAGAATAAGTTTACTTACAGGCTGACACTTTACTTACAGTCTGATACTTTACTTACAGCCTGATACTTTACTTTACTTAGGGCCCCGTTCACCATCTCTGAGTAAAGTTCCAAGTAGTTTTCTTGTCAATCAAAGTAGGTTCGGAGAAAATTGGCCCCTGGTCTTTGTATTGAATAAATTATTTAAATTGTTAACTAGGCCGCGGACCAGGGGCCTAGTTTCCTCCAAACCCACTTAAATTGAGGGGTAAATTACTTGACACTTTACTAGGAGATGGTGAACGAGGCCCTTACAGTCTGATACTTTACTTACAGGCTGATACTTTACTTACATGCTGATACTTTACTTACAGTCTTACACTTTACTTACAGGCTAATTGACGGACGTGAAGCGGTAATGTTCCTGAGGAAGATCAAGCAAGGAGTGGAGGACCCAGCGACCATCGTCGCGGGGTTGTAGATTAGTTAATACGCTTCCGGGTGTAGAGTTGATCTTCTCTTCAAATCGCTTAGGTAATGTCAAGACGGGGCACTTTCGTTGGCGTAATCTATACTATACTCTAAACTGGAATTCGAGACCAAAAAATCTACGACAGATACGTCACTGTCAAATCTGTTAAAGTCACTTATGTCATTCTCAAGTGACGTTTTTAGGTTTCGCCAACCTTTTGGCATTATTTTTCTTATTATGCAGACTAAACTGTCAAGTTTCCATACATTGTTAAAATGTTGTGGGTAGATACCAAATGTTATTAACACCTGAAGTGTTACAAGCGCAATACCATCTTTGAAAACTAAAATTACGGATGGTTAAGTTTTTATTAAAGTGTCTTATATTTACGTGAAAAAAAAGTAAGTCAAATATTTTTTTAAATAATAGAATCAAAATTACCAATAAATAAATTACATCAGCGAGTGTTTTTAGAAAAAAGGGTTATACTATGGTACGATCATTTTATTGCAGTAGCAACATTGTAGTAGATTTTTTGGTCTTGAATTCCAGTTTTGGGTATATTTATAAAAAAAATTATAATCAAACACTTGCGCGATGTAATCGACGCTCAGCGCCATCTATGGTCACGTTATTTCGAGCAAGTGTTGAAGTTATGTTCAAATGGAAACTAAAACGAAAGTATCTCAGCTTAATTGATTTTAAGTGTCACTATACTAAAAAATATGTAATTTGATTGCACAGTTAATGATATTTTAATCATAGGCATCTTAAGAGCTGTCGTGTACATATAAAATTATTAATACATACCTATATTATATCCATGTAGTATAGATATTTAAGGTTCTCATATACTGTTGAGTATACGTAAAGATTTTTTACGTAGATGTATATAATTAGTTATGTAACGAACGTTTCAAAATTCTTAATATTATTAGTAAAATAAAATACCTAATATATTCGAATATATGGAATTATTATGTTCGTTATATCACTAATATTTAATATTTGTCATTTTTTATTGTTTAATTGTGTACAAGTAACTTTTTTTAATACTTTTTTTTAACTTTAAGCAACATTTTTGTTTCTAAGTTGTAACTTTTTTTATGTATATTTTTGATGTTTCCTACATCCTTTTACCTCCATATCGTATTTAGCTACACTTCTAAATACATAGTGGGGTGTTTAAGAGATATTAAATGCTATATTTGGTATAGTGATACTTAATTATAAAAAGCGATTTTTGTCAAACGCAGCGCGAATTTTGAGGACTTTTGAGATAGATAAATAAGCCATAGATATAGAGGAATAAGCAATGCCCAATCAAAATTCACTTCTCTAGACGGAGACAAGGCGATTTTGCAGCCAATAAGCTTGATTGAGAGATCGCTTCGTCTCTCTCACACTTAAAATATTTATTTCTGTTTGTATAGGGAACGCTTCAGTCCATACTTTGTCTATGGTTAGCTAAAGATATAATGTGTCAAGAAAGTGGTGACAACAAATTTTTGAGGTCTCATGTTTTTATAATGACGTAATGCGGATGACGTTAGCGACAGTGGTGCTATCTGCATAATTGATTTTCACGACTTTATTGACAAATTATAGCTATTATTTGTATTTCACTGCCACAAAATCCTCACAGCTGCCGCAGTTATGAATCTACCCCCATTCCACCTAGATTAGCGTGTAAAAGTTACCAATGAGAAGAGATTCCAATTTCGATATTCCTTCGCCGACCGGAAGCGTGAAAATTAAAAAATAAAATGTGGATTTTGGATCAGTAGCGTGTTAGACGCCGCGCGAGACACATCTCGTTATGTTTGTATTTATTGATACGCCCGTACGTATTGTGTATTGTATTATTTATCGTGTTAAGTGATAATGATAGAAGCAAGTACATTTCCTTAAGTGACTACCTTGAAACTGTTGTTTTATTTTTGAGTTATTTATTAAGTTTCGAACAATATTTGCATTATTTTTATTATTTTTTTAGTCACAACGAGATCAAAATTGCACTATATTTACTTAAAAATTAAACAATTGATGATAAAAAATGGTTTCGTGTTATTATTGGTAGTTTAGCAAAACAGCCCATGAGGTTTTTGCAAATGAAAAATTCGACAGATGAAGTTACTTAGAAGACTTTCTCCCCAGGGGAAACCATCATGGCTTTCACCTTGTCATATGTGGGAGACAAGGTGGTGTGTGGGACTCTACCTAACCGGAACCCCTGGGGAGTCCATCCCAGCGCAATCGCGGTCGGATACCCTACAACCGGGTCTGGACTGTACCGCTAATAGCGCTCGCCGCTTCACGCCAATTATTTGGCGCTAATTGCAGCCTCCTGATTGCACGACTACCAGGAACAGCCGGACAAATCCCGGGTTCCCGAAGCGTCCTTTTTATAGTCAGGTGGCAGAGAGCTTGGACGGATCAATAGATGGCGACAAATCCAGGCCGATGTAGCCGGCAGGAACCAGATGTAATGTATCTTTTTAAGCGGCAAGATACAGGTCCGTGTACTTCGTGATAGCTATAAAAACGGCGCCATGGACATGTAAAACCAGTGGTTTCCACAAGTGCGCTGCTTATCTTTCCCCCTTCCCCGGATGGGCCTGCGTACGCACCACGCTGCGAAACAAGCGCAATGCATTTTCACGCCGTTTTCTGTGGTGAGGTGTATTCGATGAGCCCCCAGATTCATGCCGAAGCGTGGCCTTATGAGATGTATGTGTGAATTTGTGTGATTAGCTGATACGGGTTTTGACGGGAGAATGTTACGTATTTTATTTTTAATTGAAAGGTGCCAAACGAGGAGACGGATCACCTGATGGTAAGCAGGCAGGTTTGTGAGAGAGCACGACCGGATTGATACTACGGGCAGAAGAGCTGTGGTTTCGCCGAGTGAGGGTACCGGAGGCCCAATTTGGGGAAACCCTTTTCCCCAAATTGGGCCTGTAACACAAGTGCTTAAGCTACTTAAAAGGAGTCAGAGGTCAATATATGAGGTGTTGTGAATTTTTTAATATTTTTCGTATGTAGGTAGGCAAGCAACATGATTTAGGTTTTAAATAAAACAACATTTAATTTATTTCAAAATTGTATAATTAAATTAACATCTATAATTTTGAATTAAGTCAAAAAGTGAATTTACAGATTCCATACAAATCGAATACCCAAAAAATTATTGGGCAATGGGGATTTTTGAAAATAAAAATTCGATAGATGGCGTTACTGGGCAACTGGTCAAATGAGTTTCTACAATGTATAATAGTCTGCTGCAAGAAAGTGTAGTTATGACCTTGAGTGCGCAGAAACCAATTTTCATAGAAAGTCTTCTTTTTTACAAGTGCGCAAAATAACGGTCATCGCTATACTTTCGTGTCTCCAGCTATATCATGTTCACCTTTTTTTTTCAAGGAAAGTTAGCAATAACTTATAAAAATTGTTCTAGAACCGGAAATATAATAATCTACAAATGGGTTTCTTCTTTAGGATTTTATAATGTCAATAATAAAGTTTGTGGCAGGCCCCCTACAAGTTGGACCGACGATCTAGTGAAGGTCGCGAGTCCCTTGGATGCGGGTGGCACAGGACCGATCTGTGGGGAGAAGGTTGGGGGAGGCCTATGTCCAACAGTGGACGTCTATTGGCTGAAATGATGATGGTGATGAAAAAAAGTTTAGATTTCCTACATTATAATGGGTCAAGAGTCTTAAAAATGGGTTTTTGGGGAACGAACAGAGTTCCTATGTTTGATTTTCAATGGGGTTACCATAAGCTATGACAACAACGGCAGTGGCGCCATCATTTAATTTCATGACTTTATTGGCTCATAAAACGATGCATCAATTGATTCCTGATAAAGAATAATGGCGCCACTTTTGCTTATGTCATTGTAGTATGGCAGCCCCATTGGCATGGCAACTCTGTTAGGTCCTCAAGAATACATTTCAAGACATGCTATGAGCTACACTTATCATTAAATAATTACATATTTACAACTCGCCTGAGAGTAAGCAGTAAGGCCGGTGTTTATTTTCCAGTAGCTCAAAATATTACTGTTAACGTAAAGTTACACTGAGGTAAAGTTACACTAAGGTAAACTTACACTGAGATGAAGTTACATTAAGGTAAAGTTACACTAAGGTAAAGTTACACTAAGGTAAAGTTACACTAAGTAAAGTTACACTAAGGTAAACTTACACTGAGATGAAGTTACATTAAGGTAAAGTTACACTAAGGCAAAGTTACATTCAGGTAAAGTTACACTAAGTAAAGTTGCCACTAAGGTAAAATTACACTGGAGTAACGTTACACTAAGATAAACTTACACTGAGGTAAAGTTACATTAAGGTAGACTTACAATCAGATAAAGTTACACCAAGGTAAAGTTACACTAAGGCAAAGTTACAATCAGGTAAAGTTACATTAAGGTGAAGTTACAATAAGGTAAAATTGCATTACACTAGTTACAACAAGATACGATCGGGGCAGGGTACAGTTCTCATGGGACACTGAACGCGGACAAAGAAAGTGGACTTATGTTTGCGTACACACTTTTCCACTAAAGTATGCCCTGCGTATTGAGTAATCGTTCAGCTTGGCCACCATAGCCGGAGTATGAGGACATTATATTGCTTATGAAAGGGGTTTGGCATTTTTCTATGGACCCCTACAAAATCCGCCATTTTGATTTTTCTTATCGAGAAACAAAAGGCAAGAAGTAAGCCAAAATAGGTACTTTTATGTGTTTTATGTGATAGATGGTAGACGGATCACCTTATAGTAGGTACGCGATTGACGCCGCCCTTAAGAAACCCGCAACACCATTGGATTTAAGTGCGCTGCCAACCTTTTAACGCCATTCCCCCAATTTTGCCTCCGATATCCTCACACGCTGTTTAAAACACAGAGGCAGTTATTGCTTCACTCTGGCCTTCGCTTTTCTTATTGTAGTTGGATTATTCAAGAATTTGGAACATATCTTGCAGATGGTAATCTTGCGCACACGGCGCCAAACACAGCGGAACATTGCACTCCGGACAATAAGTGTTCACCGGAGACTCACACAGGGTACAAGCCACGGCCCCTTGCTCTAAAGACCCATCCGGGTACGGAACAGTGAAGTGCCTCACTTGCTCTGTCGTAAACAGGGGCGTGAGAACCGGCGAAGGCGACTCCTGCCCTCTTATGGTGAAGACTCAACAACAACTTTACTAAAGCTTGCCGGAAAATTCTATGAGTCTGCCTACCCCGCTGAGCCTCCGTTGAAAGACTCTCCCTAAAAATTATATACGCATTCAAAATGCTTGCATTTAGCAATCTTCTGAAGAACTTCTTATACCAAATTCGAGTCATCTTCCTCTCTATAGGAAATATTGATAGCTGCTGATCTTTCCGATCCATACCACTCATACACACATTAAAGTCTCTTATTACTATAGGCTTCCTCGTCTGATCAAAATGACAATATCCAATGTTAGTGCCATGAAACGTTGACACAAAAGCAACATTCTTCGTATCTTTACACACAACCACATCAACGTCCCCGGTGGTACAACCAAATATTTGTGCTTTCTGCAACGGTAGCTTCTTCTTCTCATTCATTTCTCGTGGTACGAACTGTCTATTCGTCTTCAACGTCCCAACGCAGTCGAACCCGTGTGTTTTTAATATCCTTGCCAGAGCCGGACTGCTGTAGTAACTATCCATCCAGACGCAGTGACCACGATGCTCCATTCCGTTTAACAATCTTAACACCGTTGGGATCGGATGTGTTAAAGCCACTGGCATGACCGGTGTTTGCATTTCATCGGAGCCAGTGATCAAATCAAACTTATATAGGTAACCAGATTGGGAGTCACAAAGCTCCAAGCTTTTAATACTATTGAAGTTTTTATTCTGAGTACTCTGCTTCAGTCGAAATCCTTTCCATTGGGTCAGCGACTCATCCAAACATATATTTTGCCCCAGCTGATACAACTGAGGAAACCTCTCATTCAAATGCTCCACAATTGGGGCTATCTTAAAAACTTTTGCTTCTGCCCGAGAAACATTCAAATCTAGAAAGTCATTGTTATTGAAATGTAAGAATTTGTCGAGTAACAAAAATCTGTTTCTTGACATTGCAATATTAAAGCCGGGTGTCTGAAATATAGTGTCATCTTTCTTCCAAAACTCCTGCATATCAGATTTAATAACAACACCAATAGCTATACTTATAGCGAAATAAGTATACAATTCATCTACGTTCGTTGGTTTCCATAGATTGACCCTGCTTTTTCTAGCTAAAGTGTCTTTCTCCATAGATTTCTCAATTGTTTGGTCAGCATATCGGTTGGTTTCTCTTGCTATATGTTCCATAATTGGTCGATCCCAGATAGCAGTGAAGGCATCGTATGGATTGGATAAAGGGTAGGTCAGGCTACGAGTCTGCGTGAACTTCTCTCGTCTCAAATGTGGTGCGATTGGGGGTTTCGGGTTAGGTTTCCAGTGGAACTCGAAGAGGTCTGTGGGGGCGTAGGTCCCGTCGCTGCGGCGGGGCTCCGCCCGGGGGGCGTCGTCGTCCTCGTCGGGGTCGAACAGGTGTCGGAGCGTGCGCGGGACCATCAGGCCCGTGTCGTCGTCGTCGCCGGGGCTTCGGTCTTCGTTTTCTTCGTCGTCGCTGCCTGTGGGTGACAATATTTTTATTAGTAATAGTGGCCCGCCCTCACTTCGCTTCGGGACCGTAATTCAAAAATGAACTAATAGATGGCGCTGTATATAATAACATCGCGCAAGCGTTTCGTGTTTTCGGTTTACCTATAAGCCTTGTCGTTGTCTATAGAAGTTATCTCTTTATAAATAGTATAGATATAGATAGATAGTGGCCCGCCCTCACTTCGTTTCAGGACACTAGTTCTGTCTACCAATAGATGACGCTGGGCGTTTATTGTACCACGCAAGTGTTGCGTGTTTTTGGTTTACCTATAAGCCCTGGCGTGGAATATTACATTAAACAACCGAATCAATATAATGGATTACTTGTTAGATTTGAGTTGTGCAGTCACACTATACTCACTCTTTTATATTTTTTTGTTTAAAAAGAGCAGGGGGGCCAATTCTCGTGCAATCGACATTGAAGTAGAACAGTGGTTCTTAACCTGAAAGTAAGTCATGAGGGGTCCCTCATGACTTACTTTTACCAAAATTCTGTCGTGTCAGAGACCACACATTTAGGACATAGGCGGTAGCTTACATATTATTTGACATTCATAAAAGTTCTATAAGGACTTAAATTGAATAAAGAATATTTCTATTTCTATTTCATGCGTCGCGGCGCCGTTTGCGTTGTGTTGACTCGACTCATCACGTCACGTCACTTGTTTGTTACGATGTCTTCGCGGACCACTTGGAATGCCTCCAGGGACCACCAGTGGTCCGCGGACCACCGGTTAAGAACCACTGAAGTAGAATATAGATACAAATTTCTAATTCGACTTTGAAGTCCAGTGCATGACTAGGTATTACTTCCCAGAAGTATTTAGCTGGTCACTGGCCCAAAGTAAATAATATTTCTATTTTCTCTTTCATCACTTACCGAAATGTCTGTCTCGCTTCCGCATTTTCTTCTGTGCCGTAGCATTCATGCTGGATTCGCCCTCGGCGCCATTACTCATTCTAATAAAAAAAAAACAAAGAAAATCGTTTACAAGTGCTTTCTTTCATCATCGTCATCAGCCTGTTGCAGTCCACTGCTGGACATAGGCCTTATATTCGCAATACCATCGATCGATTTTCCGCTACTCGCATCCAGCTACACTGACCAATCTTAAAGATCACACGTACGCACGCAGGAATATTATAATATTTCATTACATCACATACATTGATCTGACTCTGAGATAGGTAGCTCACCTGTGTTACAGATATCAGAACCAAAGATTTAAATCATAGATATGCCCTCGCCATACTTTGACCGCGCCGATTTGAGTCGCACCTCAAATAACCTAGCTTAACTCAACTGGGATTAGCACGAATTAGTTGCCGTTTGCACTCGGTGACAGTTGCACGACACAGCTGCCTGGATTTTTGACAAGAAAAAGCACTCAAAATGCCTTCATGTGCCTTTTGATTGTGCAAGAAAAATACTACAAATTCAAATAAAGCGAATGGTGTAACATTTCACTCGTAAGTATTTATATTTCATCAATAATTTAATTTATTTTATTTTGTTGACAAAACATCAAAGTCTGATCGGCCTGCGCGTGACAGAGAGAGTAGTATTGGCAATTACTGTGAGACAAAACGAGACAACATCATTATCTCGGTGGCCAATATACTTAGACCCGCCTGTAGTACTCAGAACTCAGTTGATAACAGCTCATTTGTTAATGGTTTACAATAACCGGGAAAAGTACGGTAGCGTCAGCAGTTTCGATAGGCATTGTTTTAATAGCGGTCAGATATAAAATAGCAATTTTATTTCGACTAGAAATCAATAAACTTGCAAATAATAATTACGTATTATTTTTAAGTGAACGTTTATTGTTCTAGATTTCCGCAAGATCCGCGTTTAAAAGAAAAATTGATCAAAGTTATCCAGCGGGATCGAAGGGATGAATACTGGTTACCTGGACAATTTAGTCGAATTTTCTCTTCTCATTTCAAAGAAAATGATTTATATTTGACTCCCCTAGGTCGGCGTAAAGTAAAAAGTATTATATTTGTGTTTCTTCTGTTGTCTTATTCTATAACACAAGTGCTTAAGCTACTTAGTACGGAGTCAGGACAGGAGTCAGGTTGTGTTAATTATTAATTAATTATTAAGTTATAGTAAATATTACTCATAATTTTTCTTAAGGAATAGTAGGGCAAAGGCCTTTATCAAGTCATAGCTACTATGATGGGATTAGGCATAATCACCACCCTTTATTCGGTTTGGTGATCAAACCCGATATTCGCTCTGTGATTAGAGTAATTTATTTGAATAAATAGATAAATGTAGTGTAACATTTAGAAATAAAATGTCCTATAAAATTTAAATTTGCTTTTTTTTTAATTTAGGAATTGTTTCATTTTTAGTTCCAAGTATGAAAATTTTGCTGACCGTATTTTATCCTCATATATAGTGACTTTCGATGACACGCACACGTCATGTCATCAAAATATTGCTTCGTTTTTAGGTGTCAGGGCATATCTATGATTTAAATCTTTGATCAGAACCAACAGTGGTATTACAAATATATACTTATAATACTTTTCTTTTTGTAAATACATACTATAATACATAGAAAACACCCAGACCAATACAAACAGACATGTTCATGCACACAAATGTTTGTACTGTGCGGGGATCGAGCCCGCAACCCTTGGCCCAGACGCAACATTCACTACCACTGAACCAACCGGGTCGTCCATATCGACGTCTCCGTTATAGTGTTCAAATGTTGATGATGCACTCAGGTGCACTCTCTATTCCAGCGGTCGTCACACTTTACTCTTTAAGGGCCACATATCAATATGAACATCAGGGCCCGGGCCGCAGTATATGCGTTTCAAGAGCTTTTGCATAGGTACTTATCTATAGTAGTCCACACTATTCATATAAATGCGAAAATGTATGTCTATTACTTCTCTACTCAAAAACCACTAAACTGATTTCTGATAAGTACGAATATGTAGTTGACTAGTAATTAAATAAATCTACTATATCGCGGGCCGCACAAATAACGTCTGCGGGCCGCAGTTTGACGACCACGGCCTCACGACCTCGCGGTACAAGGCGCCTCGCGCCTCAAAAAATTTAAGCTCGTCCGAGGGGCTTTATCGCTCATCATCGTCGTAAAATCGACAGAAAAGGAAAGGGCCTCGCGAAATCAGTCTTGCCCACATCAAAATTAGATCTTGCCCCGCCACTGACGACATTCGAATGCTGGCTGGAGTGAGTTGGATGAGAGTGACCGAAAATCGGGAGCGGTGGCGTGCATTGGGGGAGACCTATGTCCAGCAGAGGACGAGCGTGGGTTGCTGATGATGATGATGATGATGATATAAGTGAAATTAAATAATAATAAATGTATAAAAACCAAATATTAACTTTTTCCTCTTTTTCGGTGTCTTGGGTGCATATTCAATTGGAACTTCCTCGGGCACCTCTTCGGGGTGGGTGTACCATTCGTCCATCGGTTCGATCTTAATGTTGATCTCCTCGATCAACGGGTTCTGCTCTTCGACCTCTTCCACCTCTTCTTCGTCCGGAGAGTCATAACAATGCGGTTCCAGCTCCAGCTTGACTTCAACCACCATATTCACTAGAAAATAAAATTAAAATATTTATATCCAGTGGTTATAGCTGGAGGCACGAAAGTATAGCGATGACCGTTATTTTGCGCACTTGTAAAAAAGAAGACTTTCTATCAAAATTGGCTTCTGCGCACTCAAGGTCATAACTACACTTTCTTGCCTCGGACTATACAATGGGTATGAAAGTATCAGCCTATACTATAATGTCTTACTGCAGGGCAAAGGCCTCTATCATAGAAGTCAAGTCATCGCTACTATGAAGGATTAGGTTTAATCACCACACTGATTTTGGATTCTATGATGGATACCTTTGCCCTGCAGTGGGAGAGTATAAGGTTAATGCGTAATATTTTTTATTGGTTTGTATTGTTTCACTGCTGGATAAAGGCTTCCCCTAATAGCCTCCACTTCTCTGTTCTTTGTCAGATTTTGCCAGTCATCGGAGTGTTGGTCCTGGTTGTCTCGCTATCTCTTTCTGAGCCTATCTCTTGGACGGTGACTGTCTAAAGGCTTCCATTTCGTGACCTGGGCTTTCTCATTGGGTGCATTCTGATAGCTTAGGTAACTTTATCATGCACAATACATATAATTATTTGTATCTACAGTAGAACTCCAATTATCCGAATTAATGGGGACCGGGACCCATTCGTATAATCAAATATTCGGATAATCAGAGTTTTTTTTAAAAATTGCCATTGGAGAGAAAAAAAGCTATGTTTTGATATTGCACTATTTTTTTATTGAATTAAATGAAAGAAACATGATAAGGGAAGGACAATAGTGAGCGAACTCGCAAACACTGGCTTTGCGGGGGGAAGAATAATAGCGCACTTAGACTTTATTTGGACAATTTTTTTACTGAAAGTGATTCGGATAATCGGCGATTCGGATAGTCGAAGTTTGGATAATTGGAGTTCTACTGTATATACACATTTGCTAAAATGTAATACTGTAAGAAGAGCCTTCTCTCGCTAAACAGGGCGACCTTATGTGAGAGCAGATCATTTAATGCCATGTAAAGTGTTTTTTGAATAAACAATATTCTATTCTATTCTATTTACCTGGCTCCTCTTTTTCCTTGAATGGTAACAGTAGAGTCGGCAAGCTGCCTTCCTTTAATACTTTCCTCCCGTGCACGGGTGTATATTTGAAGCAATCATCTTCGAAATGCGCGGAGCACAGTGACGCTCCTTTGCCGATATTGAAGTCAGTTTTTCCGATGATGGCCAACCATTTCTTCTCCTGTTCCTTGTTGGCAGGAAATCTGGAATATTTGAAAACCAAATAATATCATTTTTAAGTAAAATCTATGTTGATTGTACAAAATAGTTTGCCGTGAATACATAGGTATAGCTGGAGGCACGAAAGTATAGCGATGACTGTTATTTTGCGCACTTGTAAAAAAGAACTTTCTATCAAAATTGGTTTCTGCGCACTCAAGGTCATAACTACACTTGCTTGCCTCGGACTATAAGTGTCTATTCTATCTAAATTAATCATTATGAGATACATTTTTCAGATAGTTTTTCTATTGTTTTTTATTGCCCATATGAGTGGGCAAACAAGCAAGCAGCTCACCTAATGGTAAGTGATCACCATTGAAGCCAAAGAAAACTCTGGCATGACAATACCAAATTATCAGTTTGTTTAATATCTATAGCTTATGCTTCTGCATTGCGGAAATTCAATAGGCCCACGACGACAATATCTTTTTTTTTTTTTGATAGGTGGCAGACAAGTAGACGTATCACCTGATGGCGATTCCCGCATTTCCCGCCGCCCATGGACACAAAACCAGTGTACGAATAGTAGTTAATGATGGTCATACAATATAATAATAAGAGCATTTTTGAACTTTTAAGCTTCTAATCGAGTGTTTACGAATTCTACATGAATAGAAACTCACTTGTGAAAGGTCCTTTTGGGAAGTTTATCACTTCTCCACTTGCACGAATAACACGTACCCACCATGGTTGTTGTAATTAGTAAGCAAGAATTAGTGTTAATTCACAAAATTCACTGATTAAGCATTTTTTATTGATATAAACAACAAAAATGACAGCCGCGTTATATCAATTTCACGAAAATAGTGATGGGAAAGATACTTCAATTGAACATTTAAGATATCGATTAACTATAACAACACGAATGATAATCGATTTTACAAGATGAATTTTATTAATATAAGTGCCCCGCCCTCACTTCGTTTCGGAGCAGTAGATGCACTGTCTACCAATAGATGGAACTAGGATTTTATTGTATCACGCAAGTGTTTCGTGTTTTCGGTTCAGGTAAACCGAAAAGAAATAAGCTTATAGGTATAAGCTATGGCGTGGAATACGAGATTAACCTCTTTATAAATAGTAAAGAAGATATCCATACTAATATATACTAATATATTATATATATTATATATATATATTATATATCCATACTTCCATACTAATATTATAAATGCGAAAGTAACTCTGTCTGTCTGTCTGTCTGTCTGTTACTCTTTCACGCCAAAACTACTCAACGGATTTAAATGAAATTTGGTATACAGATAATCTAGACCCTGAGAAAGAACATAGGCTACTTTTTATTGCGAAAAGGGGGTTGTAAGGGGTTGAAGGGGGGGGGGGGGGGGTAAAAAGTTACTTTTTCACGCGGACGAAGTCGCGGGCGGCCGCTAGTTAAAAATAACGACGAAACAGAATATATGAACGAACAATATGCTAATTTAAATTTTGCAGGGATAAAATAATATTATAAAAATGCACATTTTAGAGCCCTGAATGGGGTATGGGAACTAATTTTTAGGTATCTTTTTTATATTTTATTTCAATGCCTTTTACTATTTTAAGTAATCAATTTGAATATTTTTGTAATCAAGACAGTTAGTTATGTTTTAATTAATTTTTAAACATTTTAAATTCAAGCGTATTTGTGACGTCACAAGTGCGCTACACCATATTAATAGTGTTACCACGTGCTTTTTTCCCCAAATCGTGGCAAATAAATTATAAGTAAAATGTTACTTGTGGGCAAAATCCCTTTTAATCGGGGGAATTTTACATCACTGTCTGACAACATTCCGGCAAAACAAAAAACAGAGAGGTATCTCTAATCAATTTTATATCACCTTTCAAATAAATGTCAACTGGTTGGTAAGGTATTATTGTATTACAACAAGCGCCAACTGTTGGTTCTTCTGATAGATTATGTGTCAATCACAGTAGATGTCGCCTAATGTAGCATTTATTTTATCTTGTTAGTGTAGTATGACTGAAAATTCTGCTGACCTTGGGTCAGATGAAGGTCAAACTCGATTTTATTGAAAATATCATTGATCTTATGCTTTTTAAATTTTAAAAGCAATAAAATATGGTATGAAAGACAAATGCCTCGAAATGGTTTTCGATTTAGGACATGTTTGGTTTTTTTTCCCATACCCCATTCCTTGGCAACTTTGCAAGAATATCTCGGATTATCCCTTTGATCATCCAATTTAAGCACTTTTGACCGCTTGATCCTATTCCAAGTGTCCACCCCGACTTTAAATATTGTTACAGAACAAAAACAAAAAAAATAATAGTACAAGATATCACAAAATTTTTATATTAAAACGTTTACCATAAACTAATAAGGAATGGTTTCTTAAGTAAATATTGCACTTTAAAAATTCCTCGGAGGGTTCAGGTGGGACTCGAACCCACAACCTTCCGCAGACCGGGCAGATATGCTATCCACTTTACACCATCCGAACCCCTTACTAAGCCGACGAATTTTGTAAGTGCTTAACTCGCCATGAGCTGACGATAGTCTCATCAATATTGTAGGTATACATTACAATATCCAGTGGAAACATTATTGCAAATATTTGACCACTAGTTAAGATGAAACTGCTAATCGAATAATTTTTATTTTTGGAATGAATGAGGAATGGTTTCGTTCGTTAATTGTAATGGTTGCTTTCCTCCTCTAACCTTTATCATTATCGATTTGACATGAGTTCACATTGATAATTGAAAAATCAATTGAATTGTATTACAATTGAAGTGATCACATCACTATTAGTCAAATCCATAGAGTATAGACTTTCCGTCCATAGATCAAAGATTGTAAGTGTCATGGCGGGAAAAATAAAAAACTTTTCAAAGGAGGTTGGTTTAATCGGATAAATCGTTATTATTTGATTAATTTCTCAGTAAATTCTCGAATCTTATAGAATATTTTTACAAGAGAGATTAAAGTTGAGCCACGTCTTTATTCTTGTAAAAGGAATAATAATTAACGTGCTAGCATGACATTGTATTGCCAATCCGTAACTATAGCAACCATAATGTATACAGTTATTTGTCACGCAAAACGCACGTTGCAAACAAAATTTTCTTATTCTTTAAATTAAAATTGCTATTAATAAAAGACTTCATTTCCTAACGCCTTATTAAGATAATTTAGTGTACGTTTTCTTACATTTTGATATTAGTTTAATAGAAATAAGTGTGCCATATTTGACCTACAAAAAATTGTGTCAAGGTAAGTAATTACGTTGAATAATTAATGTTATATGATTAACTTGCAAAGAGGGGCACAAGAATTGCCACAGCTGTATAAAACCGATATTGTTTTAGTCGAATGCCATTAAAATTAAAGCTGGTATAGGTAGGGGAACCGAGACAGTGATTGCCCAGGGTACAGTGATTGCCAGGTTTAAGTTTAACGTAGATTTTAACTTATTTTCAAAGGAGTAGTTTTGAATTAAATCCGTTAAATAACACTAGAGTACTCTTTATCAGAATTCTTAATAAGAAATTTGTCAACATTTTAAAAAATATATATAAAATGGCTGTTTTTGCACAGCAGGTGTTCGTCTCTTAAAAAAACTCAAATTCCTAAGGAGAATCGGATACACTTATTAGTTTTAATGATTGTGTCACTTTTATTTTATTTTTTGAATGTGAAAGCTAAACAACTAGCTAGTTAAAGCTTTGATGTATCATTTGAAGCAGTTATCATGGTATAAAAACATTCCATTTAGTATATAGAGGGGGTGGGCAATCACTGAAATTTTAGAACAAAGGGGAATGCCCAAAGTTCAGAATAGTTTTGGCTGAAAAGCGCACACCAATAATTTTATGCGTAAAATATAGTATATGTAATTATTGTTGTGAGGTAATCATCAGATAAGTAAAGTCGGAAATTCATTTAAAAAACGTTCTTTATTCATCGTCATAAACAATTAAGACGTCATCCAGAAATTGCGCAGGTACTGCTATATTACTTTCATGGCGAGCCCATCCCAAATACCAGATCACCGACAAGACGTGGGCACAGCATCCCACAGTTCGACGGCCTACAATACAATTGCAACAGTATTGTTGTATTGCTGCACAACCTGTATTATTACTGTTGATCAAGATCAACACCGATCAGATTTATCAACACAAATAAATGCAACCTTAATAAAGTCAAAAACTTACCTCACGAGGTGCAATTTGACGAGTAATATCTTGTCTAATACCATCCACACGAGGTGTGGTATTTGTCAATGTGTGTGATCTTCTTCGTAAAAGCTACCGTCCACAGGAGATGCCATACATGTGTATGACCAACAATTGGTGCACTTTGTTGATCTGCAGAAGTAGGCTGTCTTATTTCACTCCAAGCTGCTGTCCAGCAAGAATAATTCTTGTTAATACCTTAATACTTTAATGTCGTCGCTTGTTAATACCTGTTGCAATGAAAAAGCCCATATAATACAATCATATTGTCCACTGTAAATTGTTAAACAATCAAAAGATATTACGATAATTATTTACCACTGAGATTTTGCACCTCAGCGATAATGGCGGGCGAGTGGTTGCGGAGGAAGCGGGAGCGGAATCCATGTTCAAGCCAAGGTCTTCAGGATTAGATCGATCACCGGAGTCCATTTTTATGCAAATTCGTTGTTTTACTTAATAAAAATATTATACTCAATTTCAAAAGTTCAAAACTCGAGAGCTAACGTGAATTTATGTAAAATGACGTTTGACGTATTGTAAGTGGAGTTGCCACTGCAAATATAACAATCGATACCTATTGAATAAATGAAACAGTAATCAATATCGATTGTTTCAAATTATTAAAAAAAATACATTCATATTGTTTTTTGTGTACCTAATAGCTGTCCTGGGATATTTATTTATTATTATTTTTTATTTTTATTGACTCCATTCGGCCTGGTGGTAAACAAAATGGTAGCCAACGGTAGACAACGGATGAAGTATCCTCAGGGTATCCTATCCGTTGGCATCGCCATATTGGCCCGCAAGCGTGAAGCAAGGAATCTGTTACGACACTGGATAAAAAAGCGCGAAAGACGGTAACCTCTCTCTCTTTCTCAAGTATGGTAAACCCCCGCTGAGTCTCCGGTACCCTCACTCACTGAAAAAAACACAGCAGTTAGGCTGCTATTGACGTTTGGCATGTTGACATTTTGGGAAATTATGAGCTGCTATTAATTGTTATTCTTCTTCTTCTTTGGGTGCCTCTTCAATCCTGAAGGTTGGCCGCCAGTTTCTTGAACTTCTCCCTATCTTTTGCGAGATTGAATAGATGTTCTACGCTGGTGATTCCGGTCCACTCCCTTATATTACGTAGCCACGATTTTTTCCTCCGTCCAGGGCGCCTCTTCCCATCAAATCTTCCCATCATTATAAGTTGGAGTAGACTATACCTATCATGTCTTAGCACGTGACCGAGGTACTCATTGGGTATTAATTGTTATATTTTGAATAAATAAAGAAAATAACGCCTAATATGACGCGTCCTTAGGTATTTTTATTTAGATCCTTAAAAATCCTCCCCCTTGAGTGGTGGTGCGTACTCTAATCGATAAAAATCGATTTAATTGACGTTTGGCTCTAAAATGGCAACACGGCTCTGCACTTCCAGGAAAATAATGATTCCTGTGATAGTGGAGTCAATTCAAAACTTATTTAGTGTGATAAATTATTTTGGACTTTAGGGGTAAAACGAATATGTTGACCATTAAAAATAATTAAAAACATAGTTTTTAACCAAAATCTTTTTTATGGGCGTGCTATGGCCATTTTTGGGCATCGTGCTTTTAAGATTTTTTTTGCAAAACGTTATAATCACAAATATTGTTTAGATATTTGAATTGTTGCTAACTTATCTCAAAGCTAAACTACCAACGTTATATAAAAGTCGCACACTGCTACCCAATTGTTAAAATAAAGGATTTAATTGCAATAAAACTTTGCATAATTTTCTTAAGTGGGCAATCACTGTCTTGATCACCCTACCTAATTAGTTGGAAAATGGATCGCTTGTAAGTATTTGTCTTGCATTACAAACGTGTAGAAATAAGGTTAGGCAGCTATTTCTAAAGGCGGGGGTGCACGATTCTTACTCTCTTTCTCAACTCTTAAAAGAAAGAACGGTTGCCACCGTCCATAGACACCTGCAAGCCTGTAACACCAACAGTCACAAGTGCGCTGCCAACCTTCAACCCCGAATTGGGCCTCCGACACCCTCACTCACTCGACGAAACAGCGCAGGCGTTGCTTCACGACGGTCTTCTGTGAGGCCGTGGTATCACTCCGAGCCACTCATTCCGAAGCGTGGCTCTCTAAAGTTACGTTATTTAAGTAGATCATTAACTTAATGTTACAGAATATAAAATAATGCAAACGACAGTACGCAAAACCGAAAACAAAGTTAAGAGCAAAGAAAAAATATCCAAAGACGACGCGACACCCCTTTCAAAAAAACCTGTAGACGAGAAACTAAAAAAAAGTGTCTACAGCGTCTCAACACCACGGAACTATGTCCAGAAATCAACAACAGCTGATATTTACGCTCAGAAGAAAAAGAACACGTTACAAGTCACTAAAGCACCGAAGAAAGTTCCCGGCATGACGAATAAAGACAGCAATGTATCGCCTATGAAAGACCAACTCAAATCTTCATCGTCCTCTGTCAGTCACATAAGTCAAGCAAGCGCAAAAAGAGTCCCTAATCCACAAAAAATACAGACGAAATTCCCTGCTACATCAAAAAACTCAACGCCTAGAACAGGGAAAGACTTACCAATTTTAAACGTAACCGTCAACTCACCTATAGCCAAAAGAAGACTAGAAAACAAAGATGGCGGCTCAATAGAAGACGCGCGAAGGACCAAGGATAGTAGAAATTTGAATTTAGAAGAGGCGAGGAAGAGAAAAGATGGTAGAAATTCAAATACAGAAGAGGCGCGAAAAAGTAAAAATAGTAGGAATTCTAATATGGAAGACGCTCGAATCAAAGAAAGTAAGAGATCTAGTAATGAAGATAGGAGTTCGCAATCAAAAGAGATGAAACGAAAAAGTTCTGATCTGGAAGTTGGAAGGCAAAGGACGAAGACTAGGACTCTTGCTGACAATGAGGTCAAGGTGCTGACACCTGATGCAGTGGACAATAATGCAGAGATGCTCAAATTATCGAGGCAATTGACTGCAAAGCCAAAGGCGTTTTATGTAGACTTGGACGAATCGGATAAAAATAAGGTAATGTACCTACTATTACAGATTTTTATGAGATATATGGCATACAAGCAGAAATACAATACGTAGGGAACATAGTCTTCACTTTTTTCTTTCCTTCATTTTGCTAAGTTAGACAGGCAAACGATATGGTAAGATCTTGCGATTCAAGTAACAGTGACTCATTTGACTATAGTGTTTACAACCTAAGTTGGTAACATCTTATAGTTTAATCAACAACAATTTAGTACATCTTTAAAGTACCTATGCATTCTTGTACCATTCCCCCCGAAATTGCACAAGAGCGGTTTACATACAGGCAGTCTAGTCTGCCAGCGATCATACTCTAATTTTAAGCATGTTTTTGTGCCAATAAATGTTTAATTCATTCAAAGGATCACCTGATGCTCAAGATGAGACAAGATTAGTGCACCGCGACTTTTTTTAAGTACTAGAGCTCTTGTCGTCGGGTTGATCAAACCACCAATTGAGTCGCGTGGTGATTAAGGCTAATTCCATCATAGTGGCGGTGACTTGATTTCTATGATGGAGGCATTTGACCTTCAGTGGGACAGTGTAATAACATAGGCTGATACCTTACTATAATTAGATACTTATAGTCTTCTAATGCAAAAGTTCACTTGCAGCGTCAAGATTCCAAATCAAGCGAAGAAGAAATAGATTACGAAGATGACTTTGAAAGCTACGAATCAGACTTCGATTCGTACCACGAGTCGCCATCTCAGTCCGACAGCCACACGGAACACGATACTGATGATCAGAGCAGTGATGATGATAACGCTGATGATCAGAGTGCTGATGAGCAAAGGGAAGGTGATGGTGGGAAAGAGAGCGCGAATGAGGTCGACGGGGGTGGTAAAGACGGAAGGGATGAAGAGAAGATGTTAGATTCAGGTAAGTGAAAAAAGAGGAGAGTATTAAATTTAAAAGCCGAATCTTGTTTAAAGGTTGTAGAAATAGAATTAGAATGTAACTATAAAAACGAACGAAGAAGCCGTGGCAGGCCTCCCACTACTAGGTGGACCGACAATCTAGTAAAGGTCGCGGGAGTTCCTTGAATGCGGGTGGCACAGGACCGATCTGTGTGGAGAACGTTGGGGGAGGCCTATGTATGTCCTGTGACTGAAATGATGATGATTAGAACGAGTCACTAAAAATTTTTAGGATGCAGGAAACATGCGATGGCAACGAGTTCCATTTTTAATGGCATCACGGAGATATGAGCTGCTAAACTTTTTAGTTTGAGATGGTATGTTTTCCAACTTGGTATGATTTCTTCACGAGACGATCCTCGTCCAATCTGTCGAGGTGGCCAAGCCAGCGAAAACGATCCGCTTTGCTCTCGCCGATGATGTTAGGTGTTCTATCTACAATCATCTCTGTTTCGGCATTTGTACGTATCCTGTGCCATCCCATCCCATTTTGATGACTTGATTTCTTTGATGAAGGACTTTATGCTGCAGTGGAGTGGGATAGTATAGGCTGTTATTTTACTTTTGGTGCCATCGACACAAGAAGAAAACTGTGATTCAGGCGGTAAAAGACTAAAGAAAGTCATTATATTTCTAGAACTACCCGAACTAGAACCAACGTGGGGTAGAGCGGATTTTTTCCAAAACCTATCTCAGGCACCAATCTCTCACACACAAGGACAACTAATAGTGTGCGGCATGGGGCGATGGCGATGACCTTGAGAGCGCAGAAACCAACTCTAGTAGAAAGACTTCTCTTTAACAAGTGCACAAACAAACGGTCATTGCTATTATTTTATGCCGCCAGCTAAACCTACTGTCATCAGTTAATTATGTCTTATGTGAGAGAAAAATAAATATTAATATTTGATTTGATTTCTTTCCAGGTAACTTTGATCTTCGCGACACACGGTCAGCGAACAAAGGCAAGCCCCCCATGGCTGACATCCAAGAGGATGCGGAGTTGGACGTGCGCAGCTCACTCACTGATGAGGGCTTCCAGGACATGAGCTCTGGAAGTATAAGGACTGTTACTGAGGTGCTGGATCGGTGAGTGTCAGATACCTTTGTGTATACCGTACTTTGGCATAAATGGGCCTGCTCAACTGGAGTGATACCACGGCCTCACAGAAGATCGGTGTGAAGCAGCGGCTGCGCTGTGTTTCGCCTAGTGATTGAGGATACTGGAAGTCCAATCGAAGGAAAGGATGTTAAAGGTTGGCACTTCACTGGTGTTATGGGTGTCTATGGCCGGCGGCAATTGCTTACCTCCAATCAAATATCATGTGATAGATGGCGGACAAGCAGACGGATCACCTGATGGTAAGCGATTGCCGCCGCTCGCCTCAATCACTCGAAGAAACATAGCGCAGGCGCTGCTTCACTACGGTCTTCTGTCAGGCCGTGGTATCACTCCGATCGAGTCGGCCTTGTCATGCCAAAGCGTGGCTCTCCCATGGATATTCCCCTAGTTCCTCTGTTTAATGTCAATATTTTCTTTTACAGTCCCCTCTTCATAGACTTTACAAAAGCGAAAGAAAACAAGAAAAAACGGAAAATATTCGAAAAGCTAAAACAGCGTGCCAAAGATATCCTCAGCATGGTAACACTGCACGAAATGTCATACTCACTGTTCGAGATGAAGCCGATACCGTACGATTTGTACATGGCAACATTTGGACGATCGAATTACATACAGACAGCATCGCAAACTTTTGATGATGGAATTTCTGAGGAGGTTCAAACCGAAGAGATTTTAACCGAAGAAAAATGGACGCAACATCCTGTGGAATTTTCTAAACACGATATTCATTTAAAAGTAAATAATAAAAATAGAAAATATAGCCTCAGCACTGAAGATTTTGTATCGAAATTTACGTTTTTAATAAATAAAAACTCAGATGTAGAAATTAATAATAAGATTAATTTGGATGAAGATTACAAGGCTAATCATTTGAGAATGTATTTCGAACAGAAAGATGGCGTCGGGCCTGCACAAATGTTGCCATATGAGGACTATAGAAATAAACTAAAAAATACTGATTATAATTCGCTAAAGTTGGGAAAGTTTTTAAAGAGAGTCGAAAGTAGAATAAGTAATATTTTAAGCACAAATGTTGGAACGGATAATACGGAGATGTTGAAATCTTCGAAATATCCATTTAGTAAAGGTTACGTGACGATATCAACGAAAAATATAGCTGATGAGAAATTGTCATTTTAAAGCAAGTAAAAATAAGTGACGTGATATTTTCTGACAGTAAAAGTAGTTTAATATTGACAGTTCATAAGAAGTGTGCAAATGTGTTAGAACGAAAGTGTGTGATATGCTTATGGGACATGAGTGTAGTGAGAAATGATCCGTCGAAAGTGCTTATAGCTATAAACGATGTGATTATTGGACGATTTAGTGGGAATACTGATGGAATTTTTGTAGCTGCGTTGGACGATGGGTAAGTTAAAAAAAATACCTATTTATAATTTAAACGTCGGAGGCCAAGACCCATTTTTGATCGCTGAGCGAGCGTAATAAGTAAGTTTTTAACTGTGGGAGAGCCACGCTTCGGCATGAATGGGCAGGCTTGACCGTGATACCACGGCCTCACAGAAGACCGGCGTGAAGCATTCCCTGCGCTATGTTTCGTAGAGTGAGTGAGGTACCGAAGGCCTAATTGGGAGGAATGGGGTAAAAGGTTGACAGCGCATTTGTGGCTCTAACGGTGTTGCAAGTGCCTATGGGCAATCACTTACCATCAAGTGATCCGTCAGCTCGTCTGCCACCTAAGTCTTCTCCTTGTCCTCTTTAAGTTAGTCGGTAGAATTTAGTCGAAAGTTTAAATTAATAGCCTATCGACCACACACATAACTTTGTTTTTAAATCTCAGCTCCGTACACCTATGGGATCTGTCAGAAGAGCCAACATGGCGGCCCGATGTTGCCAGCGCGGAGAAAACTACAAATTTGGTAGAAATCGAGTCCAAAGGGCTGACGCAAGTGGAACTAGACAGGGAGTGGAATCTCAAGAATAGTCATGTTGGATTTGAGTCGGTGAGTATTTTATAGAACTTCTTACATATATATTTTAAAAATAAATAAAATAAAATAACATTTTATTCAGATAAGTAACATTCATATTATGTGTTAGTAACAATCGACTTAAGGACTATTATTAGTAAAGAAATTAAATTGTAATTATATTGGAGTCAAAAATTAAATTAAATTAAAATTAAATTAAACCAATTAGTTCAAATCAAATTAAGTATGTAAAACTAAATCAAACCTAAACAAATGAAATGAAATTAAAATTAATAAATATCAACTAAAATCAAAATAAAATTGAATTAAATCAAATTAAATTAAATTATATACAAAATTAAAACAATTATAATTTTTTAAATAAACAACGTTTCTTATTTAAAAAATACAGTTGTTGTAAGCACATGATGTGAAAGTACGCCTGTAACAGAATTTTGTTTTATTTTTAGTTTAGAATTTTGTTTAAATGTTTCTCCAGGCACCGCATTGCGCGCTCCAAGCCTGCTCGTTCACCAGCAGCGCCGAGCACATGCGGCGCGGCGACCCATCCGACCGCGTGGTAGGGCTGCAGCTGCATCTGACGGGACCGGTCGGTCAGGACGGCGGGAGGAAGCTTTTGGGGCAGGTTTGGAGAAATTCATCATCATCATTTCAGCCAATAGACGTCCACTGCTGGACATAGGCCTCTCCCAAAGTTCTCCACACGTCGGTCCTGTGCCACCCGCATCCAAGGGACTCCCGCGACCTTCACCAGATCGTCGGTCCACCTGGTGGGAGGCCTGCCACGGCTGCGGCCTCCACTCAAGGACCTTTCCACCCCAACGGCCGTCTTTTTGGGGCATCTGACGGGACCGGTCGGTCAGGACGGCGGGAGGAAGCTTTTGGGACAGGTTTGGAGAAATTCATCATCATCATCATTTCAGCCAATAGATGTCCACTGCTGGACATAGGCCTTCCCCAAAGTTCTCCACACATGTCGGCCCTGTGCCACCCGCATCCAAGGGACTCCCGCGACCTTCACCAGATCGTCGGTCCACCTGGTGGGAGGCCTGCCACGGCTGCGGCCTCCACTCAAGGACCTTCACCCCAACGGCCGTCTTTTTTGGGCATCTGACGGGGACCGGTCGGTCAGGACGGCGGGAGAAAGCTTTTGGGGCAGGTTTGGAGAAGTTTCATTTTTTGTGCCATCTTAGATATTCCTGGCCTCGGTGGCGCAGTGGGTAGTGGGTCGCACTTTAAAGGCGGGTCTAGTGTGACGTGTAATGTAAGATTACGTGTAATTTAGCGTCAACAGTGTGTACGGCACACTAACTTAAAGCGAATTGTGTCCAAACTAGCACTTCGAGCGCCTCTGTGTTCGCGCGTAAAACCAACCGCGAGCGCCACGCGAGCGTTACATGTAGGTTAGGTTTGGTTGTAGTGCCATCCACACGTAGAATTCGTCTTACATTTTACACTCGTCTGGATTGCTATGTGATAATGTTGCGTTTAGACCACTATACTTTCTTAATAAATATTACTTAAGTAAATATTGCACTTAAAAAATTCCTCGGAGGGTTCGGGTGGGACTCGAACCCACACACCACCCGCCATCCGTTGTGTTGGTAGTACAGCCACCCGGACTGTGGAAGGTTGTGGGTTCGAGTCCCACCCGAACCCTCCGAGGATTTTTTTAAGTGCAATATTTACTTAAGAATAAATTGCAAAGAATTGCTATACCAAAAATAAAAATATAACTTACTTTAAATTTGATGGTCCATCCAAAGATAACCAAATTTTTGGATTAATTTAATACTGTAAAATTGACTTTCATTGTCCTCTTTTCGACGATCTAGACAATACACGAAATATTTTTAAATTTTAACTAGCACAGAGTTATTTTTGATTTCAAATCTATCACAACATTAAACAATTTCATAAAATTTTAGGACCAGTCGTCACGCCTATCTTCTATATAAATAAAAATGAATCGCCGTTCGTTAGTCTGACTATAACTCGAGAACGGCTGGGCCGATTGAGCTGATTTTAGTTTTAAAATGTTTATCGTAGTCCAGGGAAGGTCTAAAAGGTGAGAAATTAAACAAAAAGTAGGTGGAACGAAGTTCGCCGGGAGCCACTAGTATTCAATAATTTCTTGATCAATTTAACTTGCTATTGTTTCCAGGTTTACGCGCTCCAGAGGGTAGGAATATTAACAATATGGTCCATAATACAAGAGAAGAAAGCCGCAGACATGGGCAAAGCATACTGGTCCAAGATGAAGCTAGAAATAAACCAGACCATATCATTGATAGAACATTTAGATTTACCAAGATCTAATTCTACAGAAAACATTTTTATACCAACCTTTAATTTGAACGCTGCGAAGAGACGAACCTCCGTGAGAAGAAAAGAAAAAAGTTTAAAAAAGCAGCTTTCGCGCCAAAAGTCAGACGTCAAAGATGACAGTGACAGACCGAGCAGTGTTGCCAGCGGGGGGAGAAATCTACTAAATTGGGAGAGTGGGCTAGTTTGTAATGATTTGAAAATAATGAGACTGGATAAAAATGATTTTTATTTGGTGGGCAAAAATTGTGGGGAGGTGCTTTGTTGTACTCGGAATGCGGGGAGTTTTAAAGTTAACAAGTTCTGTGTTGCAAGTAAGTATTTAAAAATCTTATTTTCTTAACTTTGAGTACTAAAAGTCCCACCAGAATACCAGCGCTGCTGCGGCGCCGCAGATAGCGCCGTAGCAGCAAATGCTGAGGTCGGGACCTGATTGACCACACATATTCACACCTTTTTTCTTGTATTCTATTGTCATCTGTACGTGTTATTATTATATTCTCGTGTTGTAACCTATTGTAAAGCTACTTTTCGTTCTGTTTTGTTGTGTTTTTCTGTGCTGTGAATGTTGTGATGGTCAATTAATGTATTTTCTTTCTTTCTTTAAAAGTGATATGTTGCAGACGAGCAGAATAATCCTATCATGGTAGCGATGACTTGATTTCTATGATGGCCTTTATTTATTTATTTAGGAAAAACAGCATCATTGTAACACAAATAAGATTTGTAAATTGATTTTTTGCCTTTGCTGCAGTATATGTGTAGGCTGACTAGCTTTGCCCGCGGATTCGCTCGCGTTAAATTCGGGTAATAGCACGGAGGGGCAAAAAGTGCCTTATGTTACTCTCCATCCCTTCAACTAAGTATCTCCACTTAAAAATTCACGTGAATTCGTCGCTCCGTTTTGCCGTGAAAGAAAGACAACACACAGACAGACACAATGCACTTTTCCATTTATAATATTAAGTAAGTAGGATGGATAATTCTTTTTTTCTTTACGTCAAAGTACTTAGCGATGACTTGATTTTTATGATGGAAGCCGTTATTCAGTGGGATAGTACAGACAGTCACACATCAATGTATACAAATCTGTCAAATTTCTTTAATCAATTCTCAACTCTATGTCAAACACGTTTAGTTCAATATCACCTGAGGAATTTTGACATATTGAGGTAACCTGATGTGTGGTTGGGTACTACCTATACTAACATCAGTAAAAGGTGGCGGTATCGGTTTGTAATCCTTTATTGTTTCTCTGAAATCAATGGCTTAATGTGTACTTGCTAACTAAAACTCTCTGGGAGGATACTCCTTCCCAAGTCACTGCTATAACGTGAGGTCTGGACCCTCCTTACTACTCCTCGCGGTACTGTATCTAAAATCGGAATGCGCTCCCGGGAGCGTGTCTGTTTATTTTTCAATGCATGACAGATTCCCATTATAAAATCCTACTACTATTATAAAGGCGAAAGTTTGTTTGGATGTATGGATGTTTGTTACTCTTTCACGTAAAAACTACTGAATGGATTTGAATGAAACTTTACCACAATATAGCTTATACATCAGAATAACACATAGGTTACAATTTATAAAAATATATTGTGTGGATTGTCGAAAATATGACGGTAAGTGTCAATAATTAACTCCACGCGTACGAAGTCGCGGGCGGCCGCTAGTCAGCCATAAATGGCGGCCAGTATCAAAGGAGTTTACCATCGTTACAGTACCTATATAGGCTGATACACCAGGTTTTAAACTTGTGCTTCGTCTGTCTACAGCGGACACGTCGTCCGTGACTTGCGTGGAGGTGGCCCCGCACTCTCAGCCGTACTTCCTGGCCGGAACTGACGCTGGGACCCTCAACCTGTGCTCCCTGCTCGAAGCTAGGGTCCTCCTTACTCTGGACTGCAGGTAAAAAGCTAAGTTAAGCCAGATGTCGAATAAAAAAAGACAACAAAACAACACAACTCTTTATTCCACAATCCTCGATGTTTCTAGAAGTTTCTCGAAGTTTCGATAGCTTTCAATGTAAAGAATGTGCGTATGTGACGCGCAAGGGAATATAGACCTTAGATAGCTCTAATTCCGCTTGCACGGTCGTAACAATAATATCTAATGTAACAAACAAATTCATAGCAATTCATGAATGGGCCGGCTCGACCGGAGTGATACCACTGCCTCACAGAAAACCGGCGTGAAGCAGCTCCTGTGCAGTGTTTTGCCGAGTGAGTGAGGGTACCGGAAGCCCATCGGGGGGGAAGGGGATAAAAGGTTGGCAGCGCACTTGTTACTCCACTGGTGTTGCAAGTGTCCATGGGCGGCGGCAATTGCTTACCATCAGGTGATCCGCCTGCTCGTTTGCTACCTATCACATGAAAAAAAATAATTTAAATCTTTGCTCCTCGAGTAGGTAATCAGTCAATTTCGAAGCTACCTATTCTGGGTTTGAAAGATGACCTAGGCCCACATTTCCCTATAACCAACCCTTCCATCCTATCCCATCATCCTTCCTCCACCCAGGACGCCCCCACCCGAAGCAAAGGGGATTGACCTGTACTATTTTGTGTGCTCGAGGAATGGCCCCCCCTCGGACACGGAGAAGTACCACGTGGACCTGAAGGGCAGGTACCTGGGCGTTGCGGCGGCGAGGGCTCCTAGTGCCCGCCCTATGGAGCGGTCTGCTGCTAGGGTGAGTGAAATTATCGATAGCATCACTTTAATTTACACTTTATACATACAGGTTGTATCGTGGAACATTTACATATTTATGTATGTCTTATTATTATTTAAATATGTCATGTATAATTATAAGTATATTAAAAAAAACCTAAATATTAACCTACAACACATACGCAGATATATTATGCACACACGCTCACTCACGCATACAATCATGAGCACACAAACACACACACACACACACACACGCGCATACACACACGCGCACTTACACACACACATACACACACACATATATATATATAATCATGATTATCATCACATACAGTTACTACACCAGCTTATATGGAAGAGCGGAGACTTCTAACACAGGCTCTTGCTTAAAGAAGTCTCCAATCACAAACCATTTTATATTGTTTTTGATGAATAAAAGCAATTTTTTTTTATTTATTTAAGTATCTGTACTTCTTATTTTCATTCAGCAATCTCTTTGCACTGCCTTACCTCCATTGCCAACACGCTGTTTTCTCTCCTCTACCTAAAGGTTGTCTGGAAGAAATCGCTAAAAGCGATAAGACCGCCTTATTTTACTGTCTATAGCTGTTGTTTCACTCATGTATTCTATTTCTGTGCAACAAAGAATATCTATCTATCTATAGATCTATTCCTTTCATACGTAGAGCAAAAATGTTGTTCAAAATCATTGGTAGGTTAAAAAGATGAAAATATTAACAGCTATACAGGGTGTATCTGTGAACATTTACCCTTTAACCACGTGTTCTACCAACCATTCCGAACAACATTTTTTCTATGACTTTTGAAAATTCGCATAAAAATTTTTCATCTTTCCATACAAAGTCGGTCACGTGACTTGGCCATTTTGTATGGGGAGTCGAAAATTTTTTCGAAGAATTTGGAAAAGTTGCTGAACAAATGTTGTTCAGAATGGTTGATAGAACACGTGGTTAAAGGGATGTAAGTAAATGTTCACAGATACACCCTGTATGTACAGTCGAGTTCAAAAATATGTATACACTTTAGGACTTTGTCACAATACATATTTAAGTATAAGAAAGTGGAAGTCGTTTTCTTATACATATGTACTGTGACAAGGTACTAAAGTGTATACATATTTTTGAACTCGACTGTAACTCATATGAAAAGCAAATACATTTTGGAGTATCGAGAAGGTATATTATAATGTATTATTATCTTATTAAGTACCTACCTAAGTACAAAACAGATCTGCACTGCCTTATCCCTTGTTAATTCGCTGTATTATTCCTCTACCCCAAGGTTGTCTGGAAGAGTTGACGCTATTAGCGATAAGACCGCAGATATTGTATTTGTAATTACCATGTTAGCATTAGGTTCTGTAATATTTTGTGAAATAAAGAGTAGGTTTCTATCTAATGAAAATATCTTGACAGATCGCAGTGAAGTCAGTATCCTGGTCTCGCGCCAACCCGTGCTGTTTGTTCGCGCTTCTCCGCGACGGCGCGCTGCTCTCCTGGGACTTGACACACAGCGACATCCACGCCCGCCACGCCGGCGCCAGCGCCGCCACGGCCTGGGACACTGCTGACAACGCGCTGGTGAGCGACATAGTGCGTCTATAGCGACATCCACGCCCGCCACGGCCTGGGACACTGCTGACAACGCGCTGGTGAGCGACATAGTGCGTCTATAGCGACATCCACGCCCGCCACGGCCTGGGACACTGCTGACAACGCGCTGGTGAGCGACATAGTGCGTCTATAGCGACATCCACGCCCGCCACGGCCTGGGACACTGCTGACAACGCGCTGGTGAGCGACATAGTGCGTCTATAGCGACATCCACGCCCGCCACGGCCTGGGACACTGCTGACAACGCGCTGGTGAGCGACATAGTGCGTCTATAGCGACATCCACGCCCGCCACGGCCTGGGACACTGCTGACAACGCGCTGGTGAGCGACATAGTGCGTCTATAGCGACATCCACGCCCGCCACGGCCTGGGGACACTGCTGACAACGCGCTGGTGAGCGACATAGTGCGTCTATAGCGACATCCACGCCCGCCACGGCCTGGGACACTGCTGACAACGCGCTGGTGAGCGACATAGTGCGTCTATAGCGACATCCACGCCCGCCACGGCCTGGGACACTGCTGACAACGCGCTGGTGAGCGACATAGTGCGTCTATAGCGACATCCACGCCCGCCACGGCCTGGGACACTGCTGACACCGCGCTGGTGAGCGACATAGTGCGTCTATAGCGACATCCACGCCCGCCACGGCCTGGGACACTGCTGACAACGCGCTGGTGAGCGACATAGTGCGTCTATAGCGACATCCACGCCCGCCACGGCCTGGGACACTGCTGACAACGCGCTGGTGAGCGACATAGTGCGTCTATAGCGACATCCACGCCCGCCACGGCCTGGGACACTGCTGACAACGCGCTGGTGAGCGACATAGTGCGTCTATAGCGACATCCACGCCCGCCACGGCCTGGGACACTGCTGACAACGCGCTGGTGAGCGACATAGTGCGTCTATAGCGACATCCACGCCCGCCACGGCCTGGGACACTGCTGACAACGCGCTGGTGAGCGACATAGTGCGTCTATAGCGACATCCACGCCCGCCACGGCCTGGGACACTGCTGACAACGCGCTGGTGAGCGACATAGTGCGTCTATAGCGACATCCACTTTGTCTTTCTTTCACGGCAAAACGGAGCGACGAATTGACGTGATTTTTTAAGGGGAGATAGTTGAAGGGATGGAGAGTAACATAGTCCCTTTCTAACACCCCAATTTAGGGAAGTGGGAGACGCGAGCGAAGCCGCGGGCAAAAGTTAGTCCATAGGTACTATCCATACTAATATTATAAATGGGAAAGTGGGTCTGTCTGTCTGTATGTTTGTCTTTCTTTCACGGTTTTTCCGAGAGCAACGAATTGACGTGATTTTTAAGTGGAGATAGTTGAAGGGATGGAGGGTAGCATAGGCTACTTTTTGCCCCTTTCTAACCCCCCATTCTAGGGAAGTGGGGGGTGCGAGCGAAGTTGGCAATAGCTAGTTTATAATATTAGTATTGATTCTTATTCTAAAAGTGGTAAAAAAAAAGGATGTAAATGTTCACTGATAAACACTGTAATATTTCACACTGTATGTATACAGGGTGTAGGGGAAGGTGGTCTGAGACGGCATAGCGTCTGAGATGGCATAGTGGTAATATTTTTGCCGTTAACGGTTTGGCGGCGCCACTGTATGCACAGGTACGTCCCTAAAACGAAAACGTTCGACCCGGCCCGATCGCCGGTGCGCGAGAGCGATCGAAGGAGACAGCACGTCGGTTTGCGAAAACTAACCTCTCATAAAAGTTTACTTTGTATGAAGAAAAGTTTGGATTAGTGGTTTTCTACATGAGTTAACAGGTAACTTTTTATGTTTTTTAGAGGATCAGAGTATGACAATTATGTTTTAGAGAGTAAGAATATGTAACTTTTGAAATAAATCAATTAAATTCAATTTCTCGATAAAGTACCTAACCGGGTGAGACGGCATAGGCCGTATGCCATCTCACCCAATACTTGAGCGATTAAAAAAAAATCCGATTAATATTATCGCTTAATAGATTTTGTAAATAAAACTAACTAAATTAGTCTATTTTGCAAGATTTTATAATTATGAAGAAATAATAACAACAAAGTTGAATAATAATAATGTTTTACGTACTCAAACTCCTTTTTTTTATTTGGTATGGTAAGTTCTTTCTTCTTCTCTTTTTAAATAACCAATGGTGCCATGCAGAGTGCATTGGATTGCCAAAAACGGCAAAACATGTTATTTGCGATGTTTGCAAGTAAATTAATGAATAATATTGATTGTATGCCATCTTACCCAAAGGGGTTGGGTGAGATGGATTTTGAAGACTTTTTTTATATGTGATTATTTTCCAAAGAAAGAAAAGATTATGTTTGTTTTGTTAATTTTTTTTATAAGATAATAAACCAATATTTAATTTAAAATGACTATGTATTTCAATTCTGTCAAGAGTTTCCTAATACCATATATTTTCGAAATCTATGCCATCTCAGACCACCTTCCCCTATCTGTGAACATTTACATCCCTTTAACCACGTGTTCTATCAACCATTCTGAACAACATTAATTTGTTCAACAATTTTTCCAAATTCATCGCAAAATTTTTCGACTCCCCATACAAAATGACCAAGTCACGTGACCGACTTTGTGTGGAAAGATGAATTTTTTTTATGCGAATTTTCAAAAGTAATAGTACAAATGTTGTTCAGAATGGTTAGTAGAACACGTGGTTAAAGGGATGTAAATGTTCACAGATACCCTGTATGTAGGTATTAGTTTCCTTTAAATTTATTTCCTTCGTCAGGCGCTGCTGACTCCTGAAGGAGAGGCGCAGGTGCACCGGCTGGGCAGCGAGCAGCGCGCGCACCACCAGCGCCTGATGCAGAAGTACATCGCGCTGCTATAGACAATATAACATTCATAATACTATGACTTTTATTTACCTCTTCACCAATCCATTTGGCGCAATGGTTTGAACGCCGGTTGAGACGCAAGGGTCGCGGGTTCGATTCCCGCACCAACACAAATGTTTGTTGATCAAACAGATATTTGTGTTGGGTCTGGGTGTTTGTAGTTCCTTCGTTGTTTCTGGTTTCCATAGTACAAGGGAAAACCTTAGTTTGGGACCAGGACGTATGTGATGTTGTCTCAATTTATTATTATTTATTTATTTATTATTATTAATCCACGTTAGCCAAGCGTGGTGATTAAGCCTAATCCCATCATAGTGACAGTATACAACGTTAAATTTAAGTCGTTTTAATTTTAAAGCCCTCATAATAGGTAACACGAATAAAGCCCCTTTAGCATGTTAGATCATCAAAATAAGCAAAATAAAAATCAGCTGTTCCATACAGTATCGCCTGGTGAATTTTACTTTTTGTATGGAACAGACGACTTTGCTTATTTTGATGATCTAACATGCTAAATGGGCTTGGGTATGGCCATGGCTGCGGTAATCGCTCACCATCAGGTGATCCAGCGGCTCGTCTGCCGCCTATATCATAAAACAAAGCTAATCTTCTTTATTATCACCAATCCGCATTAGGCAAGCGTGGTGATTAAGCCTAATCTCATCATAGTAGCGATGACTTGATTTCTATGATGGAGGCCTTTGCCCTGCAGTGGGACAGTATAAAGGCTGATACTTTACTTCATTATAGTGATTCATGGCTTTCATCAGTCATTCGTGTTTATTTTTCACTATCTTATCAGCAGAAGTTCCATGGACTATTTGTACACAAGTCTTTTAATAAATATTCATTTTATTTCACAAGATAAAAGATAAAAATCACCTACATGCTACTACATTTATTTTATTTGTTTGTTAGTATCAATAAAATTCTTAGCAATTTATTCCTTGAGTAAATAATTAGTTTTATAAAAAGTCCTATACCTAGTATTTAACTTAGTCCGAACCCTGCACCACTACTAACACCAACTTGATAAGTTTATTTAGATTTAATGTTTAGTTAGGTCTCAGGCTTATTGTAAACTTTTTTATAATTCTAGTTATGTTTAACTCATTCAGCTGGTCCCACTGAAAACCAGCGTTACGGCCTATGGTCGTGACATAAGCTGAGTGAGGGCCATTTATGCTGGATGCCTCAACACAACACAGCATAATATAATTGCACGGCACTGCTGGACAATGGGGACGGACAGTTTATTGTTTATTTTTTGTTGTTAGTTACTTATTTATTTTTTATTATTATTTTTTGGTTTAAATTTATTTTACTAGTGTTTTTTATTTTCTTGTGTTGTATATGTGTTGTGGTGTCCAAATTAATAAATGTATTTTCTTTCTTTAAAAAAAATTATATTGTATTTTATATTGGTTGTGCGTAATAAGTACAGTGTTTGTCGTGCGCATCACAGTGATCTCTCGAGGTGTTCAGGAAGACCAGCGCCGCGGCGTCAGTCAATGTACTCTGTGGCGTCAGTAGACGACCCGACACATGCTGAGTGAACGCCCTTTTCACTGACACTAGACTTTTTCAAACGCTGTCACTTTTTCAAACGCTTTCTGGTTGGAATATAGAGATTATTATTAATATTGATACCCAAAGCAGAAGCGTAGTATCTTCTCCTTAGTCTGTGGCGGAAGCCTTCGCCCATCAATAGGTAGTCCACACGCTTATAAAGAAATTATGCAGAATCCCCAGAAACTTTTGTTATAAAATCGTTATGAACCCACCACACCGGACCAATCTGTGGTTACCACCGCCTACTAATACCTACATCAGTATACATATTGCTACAGGCAGACAGCTAGGTACTAAATAAGCTTACATAGTATCATTGTCCGATTGAGGTCAGTGTATCAATGTCCTAAGACCTTCACCAAGGCCTCGAGCAAGTTAATGTTGTTGCCACATTCAGTAGTAAAGAAACAAACGACGCGAGTGCGCGCGTCCGCGTTTGAAAAAGTTTTCGTTCCATTTTCGAATTCGTTTAGAAAAAAAAAAATAGCGTTTTAAGGTTTTAAATTACGTTTCGTTTTACATAAAATTAAAACAGACATTATTATTTTGAAGTGTTTTATGCAAAACGTTGAAGCGTTATATACTAAATTGATATTAATTTAAAGGTTTGTATTAGTTAGTTAGCCGTTAGTGAAGAAGTTTATTGTTCAGTCATGCTGACGATGCTATTTTAAGCTCAAGGCCGCAAATTACGATAAACTTGTTTTATGGGATAAAAAAATATGAATCTTGTTTTTAATTTGGGGCAATCATTGACAAAAAGAGGCAAAGTTGTTATGTGTATATAGTGGATACGACCTCTAATAAACATACAAAAATAATTTTATTTTTGTACCTATCGGAAACCTTCGTTAAGTTTTTATTATTCTCCGAATCTGTTTAATTTTTTATAATGTTACAAATGCCGGTTGGAACATCTCGTTTTTGTTTTGTGAACGAACTTGTTAAGCCGTCGTTATTGCAAACGAAGGACCTACCTAATTATCATAATAAATTATTAGGCTCGTAAAGACAAAGATAACGAGGAACGTACGCTCTACTTGTTATTTTCTGTAATTTTGTAAGTACATACTATAAAATAAAATAAATAAATGCGCCAGAAAATCACACAAACAACCTGGTCTCAAACTAGGGCAACCCCTGTACTATGAGTACCAGATGACGATAATTAACGCTGGGGGCGTCAACTCAGAACACACAGACCCAAAAAACTTAGGAAATGTAGTTTTCTAAATTGACTTGACTGGGAATAGAACCCGGGACCTTTCGCGCTTCGAGCAAACTCCTTAGCCACTGCGCCATCGAGGCCGTCATAGGTCGGTTCCACTTCTATACCTAATAATATTGTTATTGGTCAGCATCATGCCGATATCTATGGGTGTACTCAGATTCTGCCCCAGAGGGAAGCAAATCAGTTTTTTTACAAGCTAGGTGCTTTCTCCCCACAAGGTTTTTTTTATTTCTATCGAGAAAAGTACTAGATAAGTTAAATTAGTAATATTGACTGATGCATTAATTGTTATTTACCTTCGACACAGTATTACAACTATATCTAGATAACTATTATGTTATTTACTGAATAATTTGAGCCATCAACTAACTAAGCCAAGGTTTCCAGAGAGACGAGCGTTTGACTCATATCCATTATTTACATTAATGCAATAAATGATTATGATTATAATTATTAGGTAAACTTACATATAAGTACATACATGGTGTAACTATCAAAGGTAACGCGTCGAGTCGACTTTCGATTAAATCGTTTTGGTTGAGTCGAATTTCGATAAACAGGCTGGCTACGCATCCATCTGGTGTGGCTGATGTCCATGGGCGGCGGTGTTCACTTACCATCAGGTGACCCGCTTGCTCTTTTGCCAAAATTAGTACTTACAAAATTACAGAAAAATTACACAACATCTCATACAGGATTTTTTATACTAGAGAGCCCTGTGAACAACTGCGAGTTCAGAGAGGTCGCTGATGCGTTGCCGGCTTTAACATGTGAACATTTAGGTACATCCCTTCAACCACGTCCCCTACCAATCATTCTGAACAACGTTTGATCTATGACTTTTGGAAATTCGCATAATATTCCAATTTTTCATCATTTCAGCCAATAGACGTCCACTGCTGGACATAGGCCTCCCCCAAAGTTCTCCACACAGATCGGTCCTGTGCCACCCGCATCCAATGGACTCCCGCGACCTTTACCAGATCGTCGGTCCACCTGTTCCAACTTTTAGTACTAACAATTTTAGTAAAGATTTTCGTAATAACACACAAAGCCGGGCACGTGACACGGTCATTTTGAATGGGGAGTCGAAAAAAATTCGATGAATTTCGAAAAGTCGTTGAAGTTGAACAAATGTTGTTCAAAGTGGTCGGTAAAACACGTGGTTGAAAACCGAGAATTGGCCTCCAGATATTTGTAATAATTTGTTGTTATTATTCATTTTTTACTGCAATTATTCAAAATAGTTTCCGTACGTCTTCCACAGATTAATATATTAGTAACTAGTGGCCCGTCCTCACTTCGCTTCGGGACCGTAATTTAGAAATGAGCCAATAGATGGAGCTTTGTCCAATTACATCGCGCAAGCGTTTCGTGTTTTCGGTTTACCTATAAGCCTTGTCGTTGTCTATAGAAGTTATCTCTTTATAAATAGTATAGATAGAAGATAGAAGAAGATAACCACACAGACGTCTAAGGAAAATATAAGTACTTACGAGTATACTTAAGCTAATAACGTATTGGATTCCGCAACATGACAAGACAAATATAATTACCTATTATTGTTTATGGATAAATACATTATGTAATACCATGTATGGTTGGTAATCATCTCTCGTTCTTCCCACATACCATATTGTGTGATTAATAATCTCGTTTTCCTATTTAGATAGAAGGATAGATCCTACTCTTTATTGCACAACATAGGTACTTTGCCAACACGCTATTTTCTCTCCTCTACCTAAAGGTTGCCTGAAAGAAATCGCTACAAGCGATAAGACCGCCTTATTGTACTGTTTAAAGTTGTTGTTTTTCACTCATCTATTGGTTCATTTCTGAATTACGGTCCCGAAGCGAAATGAGGGCGGGCCACTAGTGTTAAGATAAGCGGCACATAGCTATGCAAAACAACAAGAAAGTCATTGAAATAAAGTGTTCGCCCGAAGCGTGAAAGGTCCCGAGTTCGATTTCCAGCCAAGTCAATTTAGGAAACTACATTTTCTAAGTTTTCTAGGGTCTGGGTATTCTGGGTTGACGCCCCCAGTATTAACTGGGGGCGTCATCATAACGTCATCTGGTATGCATATTATAGGGGTTGCCCTAATTTGACCAGATTGATTGACCGTATGATTGTCTGGCGCATTTATTTATCCTATTACTATTATAAAGGCGAAAGTTTGTATGTATGGATGTTTGTTACTCTCTCACGTAAAAACTACTGAATGGATTTGAATTAAACCTTACCACAATATAGCTTATACATCAGAATAACACATGGGCTACAATTTATAAAATATATTGTGTGGATTGTCCAAATATGACGGTAAGTGTCAATAATTAACTCCACGCGTACGAAGTCGCGGGCGGCCGCTAGTTTATTTATATTTATTAATTAATGGCGCCACTGCTGCTTATGTCATAGAGTATGGTGGCTAAAATCTTTTCATGGGTTTCTTGACGCATTATATGACATGAGTGTGGATGAACCTGTTTTTCGTCATGCGCTGCTCATTCCCGAGCAGCGAGCAGCGCGCGCACCACCAGCGCCTGATACAGAAGTACATCGCGCTGCTATAGACAATATACTATTGATAATACTATGAATTTTATTTACCTCTTCACCAATCCATTTGGCGCAATGGTTTGAACGCCGGTTGAGACGCAAGGGTCGCGGGTTCGATTCCCGCACCAACACAAATGTTTGTTGATCAAACAGATATTTGTGTTGGGTCTGGGTGTTTGTAGTTCCTTCGATGTTTCTGGTTTCCATAGTACAAGGGAAAACCTTAGTTTGGGACCAGGACAATGTATGTGATGTTGTCTCAATTTATTATTATTTACTTATTTATTTATTATTATTAATCCACGTTAGCCAAGCGTGGTGATTAAGCCTAATCCCATCATAGTGACAGTATACAACGTTAAATTTAAGTCGTTTTAATTTTAAAGCCCTCATAATAGGTAACACGAATAAAGCCCCTTTAGCATGTTAGATCATCAAAATAAGCAAAATAAAAATCAGATGTTCCATACAGTATCGCCTGGTGAATATTACCACAGATTAAGTATATAATAATATTACTTTTGTCTGGTCCATACAAAAATTACGCCTGTTATTTTGCTAATTTTGATGATCTAACATGCTAAATGGGCTTGGGTATGGCCATGGCTGCAGCAGGTGATCCGGCGGCTCGTCTGCCGCCTATATCATAAAACAACGCTAATCTTCTTTATTCCCAAACATTGTTCTTTATCACCGCACCGCATTAGGCAAGCGTGGTGATTAAGCCTAATCTCATCATAGTAGCGATGACTTGATTTATATGAGGGCATAGGCCCTGCAGTGGCACATTATAAAGGCTAATGCTTTACTTCATCATAATACAGTGATTGGTGAATCATGGGTTTCATCAGTCATTCGTGTTTATTTTTCACTATCTAATCAGCAGAAGTTCCATGGACTGTTTGTACACAAGTCTTTTAATAAATATTCATTTATTTCACAAGAATAAAGATAAAAATCCCCTACATGCTACTACATTTATTTTATTTGTTTGTTAGTATCAATAAAATTCTTAGCAATTTATTCCTTGAGTAAATAATTAGTTTTATAAAAAGTCCCATACCTAGTAGGTATTTAAATTAGTCCGAACCCTGCACGACTACTTACACCAACTTGATAAGTTTATTTAGATTTAATATGTTTATTTAGGCTTATTAGTCTCAGGCTTATTGTAAACTTTTTTATAATTCTAGTTATGTTTAAAAATTTTAAGTATTGTATTTTATATTGGTTGTGCGTAATAAGTACAGTGTTTGTCGTGCGCATCACAGTGATCTCTCGAGGTGTTCAGGAAGACCCGCGGCCCGGCGTCAGTAGACGACCCGACACATGCTGAGTGAACGCCCTTTTCACTGACACTAGACTTTTTCAAACGCTGTCACTTTTTCAAACGCTTTCTGGTTGGAATATAGAGATTATTATAATATTGATGCCCAAAGCAGAAGCGTTGTATGTTCTCCTTAGTCTGTGGCGAAAAGCCTTCGCCCATCAATAGGTAGTCCACACGCCTAGAAAGAAATTATGCAGAATCCCCAGAAAATTTTGTTCTAAAATCGCTATGAACACCACCACACTGGACCAATCTGTGGTTACCACCGCCTACTAATACCTACATCAGTATATTGCTACAGACAGACAGCTAGGTACTAAAGAAGCTTACTTAAGTAGTATCATTGTCCGATTGAGGTCAGTGTATCAATGTCCTAAGACCTTCACCAAGGCCTCGAGCAAGTTAATGTTGTTGCCACATTTAGTAGTAAAGAAACAAACGGCGCGAGTGCGCGCGTCCGCGTTTGAAAAAGTTTTCGTTCCATTTTCGAATTCGTTTAGAAGAAAATTGAATTGTGTTTTTAAGGTTTTAAATTACGTTTCGTTTTACATAAAATTAAAAGATACATTATTATTTTGAAGTGTAAAGAATTTTTATGCAAAACGTTGAAGCTTACTAAATTGATATTAATTTAAAGGTTTGTATTAGTTAGTTAGCCGTTAGTGAAGAAGTTTATTGTTCAGTCATGCTGACGATGCTATTTTAAGCTCAAGGCCGCAAATTACGATAAGCTTGTTTTATGGGATGAAAAAAATATTCTTGTTTTTAATTTGGGGCAATCATTAACAAAAAGAGGCAAAGTTGTTATGTGTATATAGTGGATACGACCTCTAATAAACATACAAAAATAATTTTATTTTTGTACCTGTCGGAAATCTTCGTTAAGTTTTTATTATTTTCGGAATCTGTTTATTTTTTTATAATGTTACAAATGCCGGTTGGAACATCTCGTTCTTGTTTTGTGGGCGAACTTGTTAAGCCGTCGTTATTGCAAACGAAGGACCTACCTAATTATCATAATAAATTATTAGGCTCGTAAAGACAAAGATAACGACGAACGTACGCTCTACTTGTTATTTTCTGTAATTTTATAAGTAAATAAATGCGTCAGAAAATCACACAAACAACCTGGTCTCAAACTAGGGCAACCCCTGTACTATGAGTACCAGATGACGATAATTAACTGGGGGCGTCAACTTAGAACACACAGACCCAAAAAACTTAGGAAATGTAGTTTTCTAATTTTTCATCATTTCAGCCAATAGACGTCCACTGCTGGACATAGGCCTCCCCCAAAGTTCTCCACACAGATCGGTCCTGACGTGCCACCCGCATCCAATGGACTCCCGCGACCTTTACCAGATCGTCGGTCCACCTGTTCCAACTTTTAGTACTAACAATTTTAGTAAAGATTTTCGTAATAACACACAAAGCCGGGCACGTGACACGGTCATTTTGAATGGGGAGTCGAAAAAAATTCGATGAATTTCGAAAAGTCGTTGAAGTTGAACATATGTTGTTCAAAGTGGTCGGTAAAACACGTGGTTGAAAACCGAGAATTGGCCTCCAGATATTTGTAATAATTTGTTGTTATTATTTATTTTTTACTGCAATTATTCAAAATAGTTTCCGTACGTCTTCCACAGATTAATATATTAGTAACTAGTGGCCATCCCTCACTTCGCTTCGGGTCCGTAATTTAGAAATGAGCCAATAGATGGCGCTATGTCCAATTACATCGCGCAAGCGTTTCGTGTTTTCGGTTTACCTATAAGCCTTGTCGTTGTCTATAGAAGTTATCTCTTTATAAATAGTATAGATATAGAAGATAATCACACAGACGTCTTAGGAAAATATAAGTGCTTATTACTTAAGATAATAACGTATTGGATTCCGCAACATGACAAGACAAATATAATTATCATTGTTTATGGATAAATACATTAGGTAATACCATGTATGGTTGGTAATCATCTCTCGTTTTCCCCACATACCATATTGTGTGATTAATAATCTCGTTTTCCTATTTAGATAGAAAGATAGATCCTACTCCTTATTGCACAACATACTTACTTACTTTTTACAGAACTTAAAATGCTAATCTCGTCGTGAGACATTAAACAACCAAATCAATTTAATGCATTACCTACTTGTGAGATATATTGTGTTTTAATGTGATTGCCAATTCAATAAATTAATAACCGACTTGGCAAAACATGGATCTCACCACTTTTTATGGTAGTTGCGAGACTTGGTTTTTTTGACAAGTATTGTTTTTGATGGGATGGTAATTTACAAATACAATATCGGCGGCCATATTTAGTTTGTTGGTTTTTTTTAATGATTAAGGGAATTCAACAGCATTTTACAATGATCATGCTTAAAAACTAACATTGTACCTACACTTAGTCAACAACAGAGTTCCACATCTAAATAATATCTCACGATACATTATAGCTTAAGGTCAAGACACATAGGTCAAGATTATAATAATGTAGGTAGGTACTTAGTCAAGGTAGGTAAATGAGAAAATTATCAGGAAGGAATCTGCTGTATTATCTAATCACTTTTAAGTTACTTTTAATGGGTTCAAATGCCGGCGTATTATTTTTAAAATCCATTAGTTTTAGTTCATCTTTGACTGGTGGTGGCGCTATGTGGCGAGTCATTACATTCCCTCTGATATGGTTAAGTGAAATGATGGCTGACACATACGTCATACCTACTTGTGTACAGGTGCCGCCTCTGGGGACTGGTCTGCTCCGGTTTACCTCATTCTTAGTTTTTTTTAACAATTTTCTTCATCTTGAGTATTGGACTGTAGGAGGTGGTATGAGGAAAACGTTGTAACATTTTGGCGATTAAAAAGAGTAACTGGCGAGTTTCTTGCCGGATCTTCTCGTCAGAATCAACTTTCCGATACCGGTGGTAGAATCGCATTATGTCTATTTATCTTTTAGTATATCTTATGTATCATGATAAGTATATGTTTAATTTCATTTAAATTATATACATTATCTTTAAATAGTTTTAAATATTTTCTTTATGTATGACGATTTGTAAGTGCTGTGTACAAGCCTATGCAAATAAAGAATATTTGACTTTGACTTAGACTCACAGACTGTAAGCTGTAAGCACAACTTTAAGTAAGTACTAAGTAGTACTTATCCACAGTATAAAAATATTTTTTTATACTTTACAGTGTGTTCTGTGAACATTGACATCCCTAACCACCTGTTCTACCAACCATGAAAAACATTTTGTTATCAGTCCTAAAAATTCACCGTAATTTTTTTTCGACTTTCCATACTTAATGAACAAGTCACGTGACCGAGTTTGTATGAAAAGTAGATTTTTTATGCGAATTTCCTTAACTCATTATACAAAATGATTGGTAGAAAACGTGGTTATAGCGATGTAGGTAATTGTCCACATACACACTGTAAAGATACTAATAAATGACTCTGTACCATATCGTAATAAGATACCAGGTAATAATATACTACGGAAACAGATATTATAACATAGTCATGTCGTCAGATAGCTATCTTTCGTCAACACTAATCTATACTTTATAATAAATCTGTTGAGAGGTCAATGGGCTATGGGAACAGAAATTAAACAGGTCCAAAAACTATTTTGAGGCATAATTATTTGTAGGTATTTCACACCGCCAACACTATTTATAAAGATATACTTAAATTCTATAGACATCGACTAAGTAATGTTATAAAGAAACCGAACAGACGAAACTCAAGCCCGATGCAATCGACTCCCAGCGCCACCTAGGGTGCAGTGTGGAAAATAACGCCCCGAAACGAAGTGAAGGCAGGCCACTACGAGTAGTATTTAAACATAGGTACCACAGTGAACACAGGCCACTAGTATTAAAACATACGCCAAATTTCACACGTTTGTGTGCAATCGTTTTCGAGTTATGAGGGGGTCAATAGTCGCTCTAAATGGTTCCTGACCCTTGTACGCTTAGTCCCCATTTTTTTACCTTGGCTTGACACCCTCCCTTGTGTCTCCCTTGTGTCTAGATAAATTTGCGAAATAAAATTGACCGTGTTATTTATTAAAATGCTTAGTGACGAAAATTCTATAAATGAAATACAAATAAAATAAATAAATACAAATAATTTTTATTTTTCAGAAGTTTTGTTACATAGATATGACATAGTGACTTAATGCTACTATTATAATAAATCACAGACATATAACAACACAGAGGAGGCAGACCTGTAGGTCCCACACTAGGAAAACCCAGTAAGGAAATAGCACTGTTTGTCTATAAAAGATCGTAAACTTATTTCCCTCATTATCTATATATATATTTATCTATATATATTCATATATATATTTATCCCCAGGTGACAATGCACTGGCTATTCCTCCTATCAGTGGCGTGGCTGGCCCCTGCGCGCGCGCACCACGTGCTGTGCGTGTTCCCGATCCCGTCGCGCAGCCACAACCATCTTGCTAAGGGCATAGTTCACGCGCTGCTGGACGCTGGACATGAGGTATGAAAGTATTAGACTACAGGCCCGTGTCAAAAAAATGATGGGTCATTTGAACCACCAGATGACCTATGTAGAACGATATAAGAGCATAAAATAATAAGATTCAGCATTATGCCGTCACTTGTAAGCTGTCCAACTGAGTGCCGTACAAAAATATATGACCAAAATATACTCACTCTACCTGTACTTTTGAATTCTCACCTGCACTCAGTTGGACAGCTTACAAGTGACGGCATAATGCTGAATCTTATTATTTTATGCTCTTATATCTTCTACATAGGTCATCTGATGGTTCAAATGACCCATCATTTTTTTAACACGGGCCTGTAGTCTATATCTCCCATTTATACTACATAATATATATGTTACGGTAAATGTAAGCAATCGGTAATTATCTATAATCACCGGTAATTATAGATAATCACCAATGCACATGGTAAATGTAGTGAATTATCCATATTTACCGGTAATTACATAAAACTTCCACGCGGCCGTGGTAAATATCGACATAAGCTCCCAGATAACAATTTAAACTTGAATCTGCTGAATCTAAGTGCCCTATAAGTCTTTCTTGCATAAATAAATAATATTTTTAGGCTTAAATCCCTAAATTGGTTCAGTGAAATGCCAAAAAACATGTTAGGGTATGGTTAGGTATTTAGGGTAGAGGTTAGGTTAGGGTTATTTTTTTTTATGACCACCCAAAAATACTTAAATTTTATTCCGGGTGGTCATAAAAAAAGAACCTTAACCTAACTTTTTATGTACACGAAAGCCTTTCTTTCATACGTTTGCAAGTACCTACAAGTAACCTTGTGTGTGTGTTCTCTAATTAATATAATTGTCAGACTGTTTTTTTTAAACTGTTGATTATAAATAAATACCTGCTGGTCAAAAAACATTGGGTTTTTATTTATTACTAGTGGCCGCCCGCAACTTCGTTTGCGTGAACTTTATGACTCTTGACTTAAAGATAATTATTTAAATATAATTTAACAAAAATATTACTTATTATAAATGTTCGTTTAAAGGTTAATAGATTTTTAAGGCGGCTCATTAATATTTTATACGAAATGCTAAGGAATGGAACAACTTGCCGGCTTTTGTATTTCCAGAGAGCTACAATTTGGGTGTCTTTAAGTCGAGAGTGAATAGGCTTCTTCTGGGAAAGCACGCTACATCTTAGACCTCATTGTCACTCTCCATCAGGTGAGATGAGGATTTCATTCCTTCCTTATAGGATGTCATCCAAAAATGCTCATCACATTTGACAATTTTCCATTCCATTTCATTCCATATTTGTTATAGTGTAGCTGGGCTCTTAGAGGTCCAAACCAGATGTTCCATGATCTTTGATTTTTTTTCATGGCATCATAAACTGCTCATCAATCTGAACAACTTTTGTTAAAGTGCCATTGACCTACCTCTTATAGTTTAGCTGGGCTGTTGTGGTTCTACATTAAGGAGCCTGGTCTTCAAAATGTAATATATCCTATAAGTTGCCCTGATATTACAGCTATACAATAAAAAAAGTTTCATTCGGATTGGTTCAGTAGCTTCCGAGATTAGCGCGAACAAACAGACAAACAGACAAACAGATAAACAGACAAACAGACAAACAGACAGACAAAAATTTTAAAAATCATTGATTCATGTTCTGTTACTGTTTTTTAGTCGTCCTAAGTTATTTTGAGATAAATATCTTCAATGTACAGACACCGCTTTTTTACATTTTTATTATATGTATAGATTTTTGTGAAATTATTAACCAATTTTTTTTAATTTTGTGAAATTATTAACCAAATTTTATTATATTTAAGACTAGAATTGTTTTTATTTCAATAAACATTTGATTCTAATGTTTGATTTACTACATTTACTAAACGGGTATGGTAATTTTATATAATTGCCGGTAAATGTGATTAATTCGAAAGTTTTTACAACATTTACCACGAGCACTGGTTATTATGCATAGTTCCCGGTAATTATACATAATAACCGCACTATTCACATTTACCGTAACATATACATACATTACTTACTACAATTTATATACCTACCTACTACTACACTACACCATATTGCTACTAATATATTGATATTAAATAATATTATTATGATGTATTCATGTGAATCCTTCGCCCTCACTCTATCTGGTCTGGTGCCACAGAACACCGTCATTGCTAAGTACCTAAGCAGTGACAAATGCTGAGTGGCAACCATTTTGGTAGCATAAGTTTAATTTTAATTTTAGTTTTAAGTTTGTGTTGTAATTTGCTCCAAATAAATATTTTCTATTCTATTCTATTCTAATGCCCCACCTCAAGGCAAAAGGCCTGGTAGAAACCAAGTCATCGCTACTATGCCTATAACTTTTTAAAAAGCCGGCAACGCATCCTCACTCCTTCTGGTGTAGCTGATGTCCATGGGCGGCGGAGATCACTTACCATCGGGTGACCCGCTTGCTCGTTTGCCTTCCTATATTATAAAAAATATATATCAGCCTATAACGTCGTAAGGCCCAGACAGCAGACACAATAGAAAATCATTTTTAGCCTTTTAAAAGGCTGTTGGGTCTTACGACTCGGTCGCGTTACTTGCTCATTTTGTATGGAGAGTCGAAAAAAAATTCAAAATTTGCTTCCAGGTGACATGGGCCACTCCGTATCCTGGAACCGACAAGAAAAATCTGAAGTTTATAGACTTGAGCGCCACACAAGCCTTGAGTGATGGTTAGTATCAAATTACTGCTACCAATAAGTACGAAACACTAGCGCAATGCAATCGATAGGCAGCGCCATCTATGAGCAATATTTGGAATTGGATTTTTTAAATGTGATAGTTAGCAGTCAAGTAGGCGGATCACCTGATGGTAAGCAATTGCCGCCGCCCATAGACACCTACAACACCAGTGGAATCACAACTTCACAAGTGCGCGTCAATCTTTTATCCCCTCCCTCCACGGGTGGGCCTCCGGTACCCTCACTCACTCGGCGAAACACTGCACAGGGGCTGATTCACGCCGGTTTTCTGTGAGGAAGTGGTATCACTCCGGTCGAGCCGGCCCATTCATGCCGAAGCGTGGCTCTCCCACAGTTAAACAACTAATAAAAAATCCGTTTTCATGACTTTCTTGATCCATTATAAAGATTCCTATACGTATAACAGATCTGCACTGCCTTACCCCGTGTTAATTCCCTGTATTAATCCTCTACCCAAAGGTTGTCTGGAAGAGATCGCTATTAGCGATAAGGCCGCCGATATTGTATTTGTAAATTTCTATTAGCATTAAGTTCTGTAATGTGTTGGGCAATAAAGAGTATCTATCAATTTATTCCTCTATTCTTCCATCTCTATTCCAGCGATCGACATGACAGACGAGCGCAACCGCAACGCCGGCATGTGGTTCGTCAAGGAGTTCTCCAGGAACATCAGCACCGCAGCCCTGGAGCACCAGGCGCTGAAGGACGCCGTGGTGAAGGGGCAGTACGATGCTGTGGTCACGGAGTGGTTCTTCAGCGACATTGACGCTGGGTAAGACTTGTTTCTGTCTGTTTCCTGTAAGTTCCTACGAGATCAGAGGAGAATTGACGGTCTTTTGAGAAGGATATCTCGTCCATAAGGTCCGTAAGTCAACACTTTGATAGTTCAGAGGAGTTGCTGATGCATTAATGGTCTATTGGGAAGGATATCTCGTCTTTAAGGTCCCTAAGTTAAGAGTTAGTCAAGGAGCTCTTCAGGAATATCAGCATTGCAGCTATGTCTGTTTGTTTCCTGATCAGAGGAGTTGCTGGCGCATATACGGTCTTTTGGGAAAGACACAGGTCCCTCCACCAGCCCAGGGTCTTTCCTATCGTCTCGGCATACGGACCAAATCTTGGGAGACGCTCACCCAGTAATTGCTACTTTACGGTCTTTTGGGAAGGTTAGGTACCTAGTTTTTAAGGTCTCTACGTCAACCGTTACTCAAGGAGTTCAGCTCTGCAGCCCTGGGGCACCAGGCACTGAGGGATTGAAAGAGCAGTTCGATGCTGTGGTCACAGAGTGGTTCTTCAGTGACGTTGTCGCTGGGTAAGAGTGACACTAACGTCTTTTGAGCGTCGGCGTCTTGCGCTAGTGTGGGAAGGTCCCACCTTTCCACACTAGCATATTACATATTATAGCCCCGATTCAACTCCTATCGACTGTAAAGTATGATTCACGTTAACCTATAATATCAGGTGCTTCCTGGTTACCACTAGTAAAGGCTTCTCTATTGTTTCCAGCTACGCAGCAGTCCAGCAGGTCCCCCTGGATCCTGCTGAACGGCGTCGTCATGCACCCTTACATGGAGCACCTGGTGGACGAGGTGCGCTCCATCCCCACGCACCCGCTGATGTTCAACGACTTCCCCATGCCCATGACGCTGATCCAGCGCATCTTCAACTCGATGATGTTTGTCCTCATGTCTGTAGACAATTGGTAAGCTACGTATACCTTTCACAAGATCGTCGGCCTGATAGCTGCGGCCTCCTGGACCAATCAAGGACCTTGAGTGGAAGCCGCGTGCAGGAGGTTCCACCCCAACGGCTGGTCTGATCTCCTCGCAATGTGCCCTGCAATCTTTAACTCGCTGATGTTTGCCCTTATATCTGCAGATAATTGGTAAGCCATACCTTTCACTAGATCTTCGGTACAACTGGTGGAAGCCCTGCCACGGCTGCGGCCTCCTCCACTCAAGGACCTTCCACCCTAACGGCCGTCTGATCTCCTCGCAATGTGCCCTGCCCATTGCCACTTGAGAAACGCAATTTTTGGGCTATGTATATACACATGTATGTAGTCCCTAGGATGTGGGTGGAACAGAACCGACCTGTATGGAGAATGTTGGGGGAGGCCTATGTCCAGCAGTAGACGTCTAGGTATTGGCTAAAATTATGGTGATGATGATGATGTAGGAACGGAGGAGGAACCTTTAGTTTTTTTTATCGGCCAAGCCAGCGAAAACGTTTCACCTTGGTCTCGCCGATGATGTTCGGCGTGTCTACTATCCTCTCTATTTCGGAATTATAGGTAGGTAGGTCGATTTTGGTATTATTAATAGTGCAGGATCGACCTAAGTGGCGTTCTCTGGTTTCGGAGACTCGTTTCGGGTCGCTGAGCCAGTGGAGTAAGTAAGTAGTATTGACTGATTGATCTATTTCCAGGCTCGACTACTATTCTAAGGAAGCATACTACACCTCGAAGTTCGGGCCGCTAGCGAGCGCCCGCGGCGTGCCCCTTCCTCCCTTCTCCAGCGCGCTGCACAACGTGTCGATTCTGCTGGTGAACTCGCACCCGTCACTGGCCGCGCCGCGCAGCCTGCCGCCCAACGTCATTGACGTAGCTGGGTACCATATAGAGCAGGAGGCGCCGCCGCTGCCCAAGGTAGGAATGAGACGGGACATTCTGATTGGGGCAACAAATTTCTATTCTATTCCATTCCATTCTATTCTATCCCTCAAAGTCTCAAGTCGAAAGTCTTTGACCGGTGCGTCCCGGTCATGACTTACGGTGCCAAGACATGGACACTCACGGGTGAACTAGTTCACCGGTTCAAAATCGCTCAAAGAGCTATGCTCGAAGTATCTCTGAAGGACCGCATCAGAAATGCAAATATAAAACAGCCCTACTGAGAAGACAATTAGCAACAGAAAATCTCAGTCGTGGAAGTTGGAAATCCCTGCCCCTGAATATATATTTCTAATATTATATTATCAAAAACACACGCACCACTCTCACACACACACACATAACCATACACCACACACGCACACACACACGCACACACTCACACACACACACACACACACTACATGCTACTTCGAAGAGTCAATTACTATTTTAATAATTGTTATTACTTTTGTTATTTTGATTTTTATTTGTATTTAAGCCCTCTGAACCTAACCCTCGCACAAGACCTTAGAGGGTAGGAGTGGCTGAAAATCAGCGCTGACCCATGTCAGCACTCGCTGAGCCACTTCCCTTTGCTTTTTGTAATATCTTAAAAATATGTACCTTCTTGTTGTTCGGAAAAGCAATAAACGCATTTTTATTTATATATTTATTTAAATGATGTAATCCGACAGAGAACCAGAGTCACCGACATAGCCCAACGAATTAGCAAACTGAAGTGGCACTGGGCTGGTCACATTAGCCACAGAACTGACAACCGTTGGAGCCGCAAAGTCCTTGAGTGGAGACCGCGACTCGGTAAGCGTTGTGTTGAACGCCCTGCGACAAGATGGAATGATGATATTCGAAGGCTGGCTGGGGTGGGCTGGATGAGAGTGGCCGAAAATCGGGATCAGCGTGCGTTAGGGGAGACCTAGTCCAGCAGTGGACAAGTGTGAGTTTCTGATGATGATGGTTGTATTCTATTAATTCCAGGACCTTCAAGACCTCCTCGACGGCTCTCCCCAAGGCGTGGTATACTTCAGCATGGGTTCCGTGATGAAGTCCTCCTCCCTCCCTGAGAGGACACAGCAGGCCCTCCTGAAGGTGTTTGGAGGGCTGCCCTACACCGTCCTATGGAAGTTCGAGCAGGAGCTGAGGGGGGCTCCGAAGAATGTCCATGTGAGGGCGTGGATGCCTCAGGCTAGTATATTGGGTGAGGAAATCGGTTGATTTCATACTTTTTTGGAGGGCTGCCCTACACCGTCCTATGGAAATTGGAGCAGGAGCTAAGGGGGGCCCCGAAGAATGTCCATGTGAGGGCGTGGATGCCTCAGGCTAGTATATTGGGTGAGGAAATCAGTTGCTTTCATAAGTTCTTTTTTATGTGATAGGTGACAGACGAGCACGACACCTGATGGTAAGCGATAGCCGCCGATCTAGCGTAGCGTAAGCGTAGACGCCTGCAACACTCTTCCCTCCAATGGGAAAAGGGGTTAAAGGTTGGCGATACATTTGTGACTGTACTGATCCTGTAGGTGTCTATGGGTCGCGCTCAATCAGATAATCTGTCTGCTGCTCGTCTGCCGCCTGTAAAAAAAATGGCTGATAAAGTTATGACATTTCACTTTTTCACTCGCCTTATTTTGGACCAAACGGTGACTTTTGGACCAACGGTGACTTTAGGACCAACGGTGACTTTTGGACCAACGGTGACTTTAGGACCAACGGTGACTTTTGGACCAGCAGTAACTTTTGGAAAATCGGGGACTTTTAGACTAACGGTGTATTTTGGGCCAACGGTGACTTTTAGACCAACGGTGACTTTTGGTCCAACGGTGACTTTTGGACCAAAGGTGACTTGGACCAACGGTGACTTTTGGACCAACGGTGACTTTTGGACCAAAGGTCTTCGAAGAAAAGAAGCTTAAATCCACATTTTCATTCCAGCCCACCCCAACGTAAAACTCTTCATCACCCACGGAGGTCTCCTCAGCACTCTCGAAGCGACCCACTACGGGGTGCCTCTCCTAGCCATCCCCATGTTTGGAGACCAGCACACGAACGCTGACAGATCGGTGCGCGCCGGGGTCGCGAGGCGGGTGACATTCTCGCCAGATATGGCTGCCCAAGTTAAGGTGGAGGTGGAAGAAATGATGACCAATGACAGGTGAGGAATACCACAGGGATTATGTCATTCATAAAGCATCTGTCATTCAAACATGAGTGACACCCAGACAGAGTCGTCTAAATGTATGAGCCACCTACATAGAATCAGAAAACTTTCCATTTATGGTGTCATCCCTATTTAGGTGGCACCCAAAATTTTATGAAGTTCAGAGTCCCTTACACGATGCTCTTGAACTATTTTTACATTATAGACGACAAAGGAGCAGACGGCCTTCCTGATGGTAAGTAACGATGGGAGTCTGCTTCTGTGAAGCAGTGCATGCGTTGTGTTTCGCTGCGTGAGTAAGGGTACCAGAGGCCCCTTGGGGGTAAGGAGGTAAATATTTGGCAGCTCTCTTGTGACTCTACTGGTGTTGCATGTGTCTATGAGCGACGGTCACTGCTTTTTGTGATCCGTCGGCTTGTATGAGAAGAGGGAAACACATGAATGTGGATAAAATTTAGAGTACCGGCGTGTCTGGGTGTAGAACCAATCATCTTTTTTTTATACTAACATCTGCGAGTAATTGAGTCTTTTTACACCATCTAGAACAGAACAAAACAACAAATATACAAACACACATAGACGAAACAATGTTAAGAGGGAGGTTCGCTTGACGGAACCCTTATAGGATCACTTTGTTGTCCGTCTGTCTGTCTGTCTGTCAAGACCCTTTATCTCAAGAACGCGTGGACGTATCAAGCTGAAATTCATACGGCGAGATCAGAGAGGTCGCTGATGCGTTGCCGGCTGTTTAAGAAGGCTCCGGCGCTCTCACAAACAATACGAAACACGACAGAAGCAGAACGCTGCTGATAATTCACGTTGGTCTTATGGAGGATATTAGCAAGTACCTGGTGAGCTTAGCAAGTACCTGGTGAGCTTAGCAAGTACCTGGTGAGCTTAGCAAGTACCTGGTGAACGTCTCCCAAGATTCGGTCCGTATGCCGAGACGGTAGGAAGGACCATGGGCTGGTGGAGGGACTTGTGTCTTGGTCTTATGGAGGGTGGTACTTCCAAGGTCGAGGCCCATTCACGAGGTATAAATACACAACTTAACTCTACCTTCTTGTTTTCCAGGTACTACAAGAAGGCCAAGCAGATTTCGAAACTGTTCCACGACCGGCCCGAGCGGCCGTCCAAGCTGGTCGCCCACTACGTGAGACTCGCCATCGAGAGCAAAGGTAACACACAACTTAAAAATCTATCTATCTTCAATATCTTCTATACTCTATACCAGCGGTCGTCACACTTTACTCTTCAAGGGCCACATATCAATATGAACATCAGGGCCCGGGCCGCAGTATATGCGTTTCAAGAGCTTTTGCATAGGTACTTATCCATAGTAGTCTACACTATTCATGTAAATGCGAAAATGTATGTCTATTACTTCTCTACTCAAAAACCACTAAACTAATTTCTGATAAGTAGGAATAAGTAGTTGACTAGTAATTAAATAAATCTACTATATCGCGGGCCGCACAAATAACGTCTGCGGGCCGCATGCGGCCCGCGGGCCGCAGTTTGACGACCACGGCTCTATACTATTTATAAAGAGATAAATTCTACAGACAACGACAAGGCTTAACCGAAAAAGCAAAACACATGTGCGATGTAATCGACAACCAGCGCCATCTATTGGTTGCAAGGGAAACTATTGTCCCGAAATGAAGTAAGGGGCCTTAGGGGGGGCACTTAAATATATAAGCTCTCACAACATCTCATACATTGACCTGACTCCGTACTAAGCAGCTTAAGCATTTGTGTTACAGATATCTTTCAACAGAGGAAACACAAATAACAATACTTAAATAGTATAACACCCAGACACTGAAAAACACAGGTGTTTGTTGAGTGTTTTGACAGTGGGAGAGCCACGCTTAGGCATGAATGGGCCGGCTCGACCGGAGTGATACCACGGCCTCAAAGAAGATCGGTGTGAAGCAGCGCCTACGCTGTTTCGCTGCATGATTGAAGGTACTGGAGGCCCTATCAAGGGGAAGGGGGTTAAAAGGTAAACAGCGCCCTTGTGACACCACGGTGTTGCTGGTGTCCTTGGGCGGCGGTAAACGCTTACCATCAGATGATCCGTCGGCTCGTCAACGAGCCACCATATCATAAAAATGGTGTTTGGGTGAACTGAATATTGAATAGAACACTTTTCTCTACCTTTGATTATAAAGGTCTATACAGGGTGTATCTGTGAACATTTACATCCCTTTAACCAAGTTTTCTACCAACCATTCAGAACAACATTTGTTCTATGGCTTTTGAAAATTCACATAAAAATTTTTCATCTTTCCATACAAAGTCAGTCACGTGACTTGGTCATTTTGTATGGGGAGTCGGAAAATTTTTCGAAGAATTTGGAAAAGTTGTTGAACAAATGTTGTTCAGAATGGTTGGTACAACACGTGGTTAAAGGGATGCAAATGTTCACAGATATACCCTGTATATCATACTGTACTGTCTCCAGGCGCCTACCACCTCCGCTCCCCTTCGAAGCTGTACGCCTGGTACGAGAGGTGGCTGCTGGACCAGCTCGCCGTCCTGGCGCTGGCGCTCGGCCTGGTCTACGTCATCCTCAGGAGGGCGCTCCGGGCACTGAAGAATATGCTCTTTAAGACCAACAAGCAGAAGAGGAGCTGATTACCTATACTATTTATAAAGAGGTTAATTCTATAGACATCGATAAATCGTATATACGAACCGAAAAGGCAAAACACTAGCGTGATGTCACCAACTTCTAGCGCCATCTATTGGTAATGCGCGGAAACTAAGTGAGGACAGGCCACTAGTTATTTATATAAGTAATCTTAGCCGCTGTAACCCCCCGTAAGGGTTGTTTTTTGTGCGGACCGCGATGGATCTATACTATTTATAAAGAGATAACGACAAGGCGTATAGGTAAACCGAAAACACGAAACACTTGCCCGATGTAATTGGGCACAGCGCCATCTATCGGTTCATTTCTGAATTACGGTCCCGGAGCGAAGTGAGGGCGGGCCACTAGTAAATAAATGAATAAAGGGTGTGATTATTGTTGTTCGAGTCCCACCTGACCTCGTCATTTGTCATCGTATGAATAAATTACACGGAATTGCTAGGTATAGGATAAATAACAATACCTTGTTTTCTGTTTTAAATAGGAAATGGTTAACTAAAAACGGAGGCCCACTCGGGGGGGAAGGGGATAAAAGGTTGGCAGCGCACTTGTAAATCCACTGGTGTTGCAAGTGTCCATGAGCGGCGGCAATTGCTTACCATCAGGTGATCCACCTGCTCGTCTGCTACCTATCACATAAAAAAAAAACTAATGATAGCTATGATTAAGACATTGTATTTAATGGAATAAATATTTTTATACTTAATAAATGAATTCGTTTTATTTTACACTCCTTTGGAACATTTGGATTCGATTCCCGGTCAAAACAATTTAGGAAACTACATTTTGTAAGTTGTCTTGGGTCAGAGTGTCCTGGGCTGATGCCGCGCCCCAAGTTAATTATCGTCATCTGGTACTCATAGTACAGGCACGTACAGGTGCCCTAGTTTGAGACCAGTAGCGCTACCATGAGTTGACATCTAAAACTGACATAACGTAAACTATTGCTATGTCTCTTTCAAATGCATCACAATGAAAGAGACAAAGCGATAGTTTTCGATATCGAGGATAGTATTTCAAACTCATGGTAAAGCTACAGGTTGATTGGTATGATTGTATGGCGCATTTATTTATATTTAAATAGTACTAATTAGGCGGGAGGTTTAATAATTTAAAAAACCTGGCAGTTTACAGACAAAAAAAAAACAAATACTTCCTTAAAAATAATAAATTGACATAAGGGTAATGTAGATGGGCCTGCTAGCGCAGCCAATAATTTCATTTATAGTGTTTAATTTAAGACTTAATGTAGAAAAAAAACACCACTATACTCTGATTCATAATCTTTTAAAGTAAACTGACAGATGAAAATGAAATGAAATGAAATGAAGTTTATTGTATATATAAATTTAGGTACATAATTAGCAGTTGCATTTGCTTTAGCGGAAATACCAGCTAAATTTTACCCTTTCAGGTGTATATACATTTGATACATTACAATTTACGCAGGAATAATACTATGTCAACAAAACTCAATTAAAATATCTAAATTACATTTAAAACATTACAAATTGAGAATAATAGTAATGTCAACAATTTTTTATAACAACTAAAATTAATTATTCTTGTGCTCTAGAAAATCTTTCACACTGTAATAACAATTTTCCAATAGCCATGCCTTAACACGTTTTTGAACATGTTTACATTCATATCGGTTTCTTTAAGTAATCCGGTAACTTGTTATATATATCAATACACATTATAAAAGAATTTCTTGAAGACAATGTCAATTTTACTGGGGGTCTAAACAATTTGTACAAATATTGTGACCGAATTCGCCTGTGAGTTACATCACGCTTATTCTCAAAAAGGTATTTATGTTTATATACAAATAGACATATTTCATATATATACAAACAAGGCAATGGGAGTATACTATATTTTTTTAAATAGTGGTTGGCACGAATCCGTTTTCTTAATAGCAAAAATAGCCCGAATACACCTTTTTTGTATTATAAATAGGTTTTGTAAATCTACAGAATTTCCCCATAGTACAATTCCATATCGCAATATGGAGTCCACATAACCATTGTAAGCAGTTATAGCTGCCTGTACTGAGACTAGCCTACTAACTTTCCTTAATGCGTATACAAATTTATTTACTTTACTGCACAATTTATTTATGTGATTATTCCAACTGCAATGACAATCTATATTTAGGCCTAGGAAATTTTGTTTCGGATACTTCCTCCAAGTATTCACCATTATGTTGAAATATTTAAGTTTATGAACGTGACCTCGCGTTGTTCTAAATTGTATATATTTTGTTTTATTTATATTAATTTTAAGGGTTATTTTTGAAGCTAGCCAAGCTATTGTCTGAGATAGTGTTCTATTATATCGTCATTATAAATACGTAAGTCATTGCTTTTTATAATCAAGCTAGTATCATCTGCAAACAGTATACACTCGTGAGATACATGTTTTGGCAAGTCATTTATGTACAATAAAAATAGTAAAGGTCCTAATATACTACCCTGGGGCACACCAAAGTTATTGTGTGCATATGATGACGTTCGCTCAATAACTGAATTTGTCTTTGGGCAATAGCTTTTTATCTGAACACACTGTTCTCTATTATATAAATATGATTTTATCCATTCTATAGCAGGACCGCGTATACCATACTTAGATAATTTTAGAATCAAAAGTTCATGAGACACAAAATCGAAAGCTTTGCTCATGTCTAGAAACAAGACAGTCACCGGCACCTTCTCATCTATACAGTTTATGACGTTTTTCATTAATTTGAAAGTGGCTAGTGAAGTACTTCTATTCTTTCGAAAACCATGCTGCTCTTCTGTTTATTACATTATTTTTTATCCAAAAACTTAATGAACCGGTTTGTATATAATTTTTTCTAATATTTTGGAAAAAATAGGTATAAGAGTAATTGGCCTATAGTTGTCAATTTTACTCTTGTCATCTTTTTTAAATAACGGCTTTACAATCGATTTTTTCAGCAATTCTGGAAAAATACCTTGAGACAATGACAAGTTTATGGCATGTAAAAATGGTTCCGCTATTATTGATATGACATCTTTTACTACATCCGTCCTTACATCATCATATCCTACAGAGTGTGAATTTTTCAGCTCTCTGGTGATTTTTAAAAGTTCCTGAACTCCTACTGGATTTAAGAAAATACTTGTATCTACATTATTTATATTTAATTCATTTTGGTAATGTCAAACTTGGTGACAATTATCTTTAACTATGTCTATAAAGTAATGTTAAACGTCTCACAGATTAATTGGGGATCAGTGATATCTTTATTGTCAATAGTTAAGTTATCTATAATTTTATTAATGCAATCTGATGTAGTGTATTTTTTATAACTTCCCAGACAGCTTTACAGTATATCGGTACTAGCTATATACTTCATATTTGCTGATTTTTGTAGAGATTAGAATGCATTTTTTTTAAAATTGTTGAAATATTTTTTATACTTACTTCTGTACGATTTACAGTGGCCTACTTTTAAGATATAACCCCCGCTTAATAAAGCACGATTTTTTTATACCTTTGCTAAGTATTTTGAATTAATTTTTTTGTTCGACATTTTATTTTTATTAATGGGAAACATAGTTTGTAGAAAAAGAATGAATAAACTATAAAAAGAGGAAAATGCACATGAAGCATTACATTGATCAAATACATCTTTAAATTTGAGAGATGACAAGCATTTTTTAAATTTAATCTGATTTTCATGGCTATAATCCCTCCTATACTCATACCACCATTTGATGGGAGGAGGGTGACGTTTCTTTATAGGCATGTGAAATGACAAGTTTCTATGCATTTTGACATTTGCATGTGTCAAATTGAGTGATTAATGTATGGGGATGACATATTGACATCTGTCAGTTTACTTGACATGATTATGAATTAGATATAAGTATGACTTGTTAAAAGGCACGTGTAAAAGGGGATGTACCTAAATGTTCACTCACATACCTATTACACCCTGTATAAATAGTAATAGAAGATAATGGTAATAAATAAAAGCTTATGACAGACATTTTCATTTGAAGATGTAAAGGTTTTTTTTAATTATGGTCAGATCAAAGCGGATGTTAAACTAGACACTGTCTACCTACTAGTCTAAAACTAAAGCTGCTGTATAAAAATCCCAGTACTTACTTACATATGGGATCGGTGAAGTATAGTCTACGGCACGAAACAGCAGTTATGACCTTGAGTGCGCAGAAACCAATTTTTATAGAAAGTCTTCTATTTCTTTTTTTTTATGTATTAGGTAGCAGACGAGCAGGCGGATCACCTGATGGTAAGCAATTGCCGCCGCCCATGAACATATGCAACAAGTGCGCTGCTAACCTTTTATCCCCTTCCCCGCCGATGGGCCTCCGGTACCCTCACTCAATCGGCGAAACACAGCACAGATTTCTGTGAGGCAGTGGTATCACTCCGGTCGAGCCGGCCCATTCATGCCGAAGCATGGCACTCTCACTATTCTTCTTCTTTTTTACAAGTGCGTAAAATAACGGTCATCACCATACTTTCGTGCCGCCAGCTGTAGCATGATTAGGAATGTCTGATATACGATTCCCAGTAAAATAAGATGGGAGAGCCACGCTTCCGCATGAATGGGCCGGCTCGACTGAAGTGATACCACGGTCTCACATAAGACCGTGAAGCAGCGCCTGCGTTGTGTTTCGTCGAGTGAGTGAGGGCACCGGAGGCACAATTGGGGGAGACGGGGTTAATGGTTGGCAGTGCACTTGTGACTCATACTGGTGTCGCAGGTGTCTATCCTAGGTAACCATCGCTTACCATCAGGTGATCCGTCTGCTCGTCTGCCAACTATCACATAAAAAAAAAGAATTGCGTCAAATAGGTATAAAGTGGCGAGCGCGATTACTTAGATATAAGTTGGTTTCACAAGGAGGTGCGTGGCAGAAAATGTCGAGTAAGGCGCACGGTAGTGGATATGTCGCAGTCATCTGGTTGAAACAGCGCGTTTATTGAATAGCGACGTTTAATTGAATGACTAGACCGAACGTTGAATGAACAAGCCTCACTCAACGTCCAACAAATTAGCGGATTGAAACATAGCTCTTTGAACATAGCGGACGTAAAATCAGTCAAGTGAATGTAATTTAGTTAATTTTTTTCCACTGCGGCGTTGGTGCTCATCAAAACAAAGATGGCGTCAAACAACTGGTACAGATCGAATAAAATAGCACTGTCTTGATATTTTATTTGCGAAAAAAATCTTGTTATTATGTCATTTCATATTTTATTGTATCTAAAGTTAGTTATCTTATAAGTTTCGAACTTACCAAACATTACAAAGTCAGTTATATCCCATTCAACGACTATGCTAAATGACGTTCAGTCAAGAAGTTGAACGTTATATTAAACAACTTGACGAGTTGTCCTTTAGTCATTTAATTAAACGTCGCCATTCAATGAACGCGCTAGTCATCCAATCAAATAGCTGATTTAACCAGATGACTGCGACAGATATATGCAGTGATGAGTATAGCTACTGGGAAGTTTAACACTATGGTACTAGCCTAAATCTAATTCTACGTTACAGAAAAAAATCTAGGTCATATTTCAGATATTCTTGGCAACAAGTGCGCGTCGGGAAGCGAAAATAGTGCGTTAGACGGCTACCGGGTTATGTAACTGAATGTCCAAAGTTCGTTGTTATTTTGTGAATGTCATTGACAAGTTGACGACGTCAATGCAACAATGTTGTGTACAGACAGCCACACATCAGATTATCACAACCTGTCAAATTTCCTCAATTGATATATACAGGGTGTATCTGTGAACATTAACATCCCTTTAACCACGTGTTCTAACAACCATTCTGAACAACATTTGTTCTATGACTTTTGAAAATTCGCATAAAAAAATTACATCTTTCCATACAAAGTCGGTCACGTGACTTGGTCATTTTGTATGGGGAGTCGAACATTTTTTCGAAGAATTTAGATAAGTTGTTGATCAAATGTTGAACAAATGTCGAACAAATGTCGAACAAATGTTATTGTGTGATATAGGTAGCAGATGAGCAGGCGGATCACCTGATGGTAAGCAATTGCGCCGCTCACGGACACTTGCAACACCAGTGGAGTTACAAGTGCGCTGGCAACCTTTTATCCCCTTCCCCCCGGGTGGGCCTCCGGTACCCTCACTCGGCGAAACACAGCACAGGGGCTGCTTCACGCCGGTTTTCTGTGAGGCAGTGGTATCACTCCGGTCGAGCCGGAATATAACTCAACATCAAAACTAAAAAACATAAATAACAAAAAAAGTTTTTTTTAAATAGTCTTATGGGTTTTACGACGTAACAAAAAAAGATGTATCACTCCGGTCAAACCAGCCTATTCATGCCGAAGCATCCGGAAAGCAAGCTTGGGCATGAATGGGCCGGTTTACAATGCTCGTTCAAAGACTTTGGCATTTGAGCTAACTATCATGTCTAGTAAATGAGTGGCAGTTTTCCAGAACAGTGGGTTCAACACCCGGTCGTGTCCAGTGGTGCTAATTACAACTTGCTCATACAAACACATTTGTATGAGCTATTAGGAAAACTAAGCCGTTATTTCATTAGGAAAGGAAAGTATCAGCCTATATCTACACAAATCTGGTAAAAAGGAGAGCGAGACTTGTAATTATATTTTGGAAGTTCCAGCCCAGATACGTAAGGCCCTCATCACCAAGAACAGAGTTTCGTGAATTGGTCCTCATGCCCGGTGAGAGACTTCACGCTCGGACCAGGTGCTACAAGTGCCAACAGTATGGTCACGCGGCTAAGACCTGCGAGAGGAGTCCAGCACCTGTGGGCACTGCGGTGAATTAGGCCACGTTGTTAAAGACTGCATGAGGAAGGCCGAACCACCCAAATGTGCTACATGTATGCGTTTTAAGAAGCCCTGTAACCACAAAACCGGTGATGAAGAGTGTCCCGCCAAAATAATAGCCGAAATAAACGGTATATCAATACAATCGACTATGAAGGCGCCTAAGAGCGCCACGTATTCACGTATTTAGTTCTTGTTGTTTACTTTTTATTTTTACTTGTAAAATATTATGACTAACGCTGTAATTTCTGACCTTGATAATTTCTCTGTATCAGACTCAATGGCGTGTGAGGTAGAAAGTTGCAAATTCTATGTTTCCTCCATAAGCACTCCATTAACAATCGTTACACAAAATATACGAAGTA